>JAJOZX010006639.1:12500-251603 GCA_023014485.1 Bathynomus jamesi | reverse complement strand
TGGTCAGAGTTGGGATGGACAGTATTTTCGTGATATTATTCTATCCCAGCATGTCATTCCTTTTCCAAGAAACCCAAACAATGTTATGGATGTCGATCAGGTCACACTTCTGCACGATAAGGCCCCCTGCTTTAAAGCATTAGCCACTCAACAGTTGTTGCGGAACCATGAGATCGATTTCTTTGGAAATGAAGAAAGGCCAGGAAATTCTCCTGACCTGAACGTCTGTGAACACATTGGATCAGTTATAAAGGACAAGGTTGAATGTCTCTTGTTTCAAGAACCTGTAGCAAATCGATTTTCGAAGGAGACAATGACGCAACACATTGAAACTGTTTTGGAAAATTTGCGTAACGCTCAAGATCTATTCACGTCACTTTTGGCAAGCTACCCAAAGCGAATTCAGGCTGTCTTGGAAGCCAATGGTGGGAACACCAAGTTTTAATTTTTTCTCATTAAATGCAAGATTAAATTCTCTTTTGTAAGGTATGTTTAATTTTACTGTGCCTCTAATGGTTTAGGCCATGGGCGGGGGGGCTAAGGTTTATTGGAGCCCCGTATATATGTATATATATGTGTGTGTGTGTGTATGTATAATATACATTGTGTATATATATATATATGTATGTATGTATATATATATATATGTATGTATGTATGTATACATATACACGTATATATAGATATATATGCGTGTGTATGTATAATAATTTAGGCCGGGCTGAAACTCAAGATAGAATTAATCAGAGTCATTAACAGTTGGCTTTTGATATAAAAATAAGATGCCTGAAAAAATAATTGGTGGCCACCAACGTGTGTCCGGCCACCCCCGTTTTTGTAAAAACATCTAATGCCGCACTAGCAAAATCAGGAAAATGGCAATATCTCTTCTTCTGAACATGCTAGAGAGATGGTTTGCATACCAAAAGATGCAGAATTTGATTTAGAACAAAGTATTAAGAGTGGTAGTTTTTCATAAAACCTTTAGTTTTTTAGTTACTTTAGAAAAACTAATTTTTGGGGCCCATAGACCCCCTTTCGACGGACCTTAGTGACAAAAGAAATTCTAAAATAAGCATGATTTGGCTTTTTGATTACTAACATTGCCCTAAAAGGATGTTGACATGGACGTAGTGATCACATGATATGACTTTTCCTTGTTATCTTGCATCCATTATGCTTGATTAAAGAATTGAGGGTGGGGCTGCTTCATGAACTTTTTTTAAACGTAATAAATTGAAAACTTTTTTTTTCAGGTGCCTTTGTTATAAGTTTCCAACTGCAATTTGTCATTGAATTCAACATTTGCAATATAAAGTATGACTTCTACAAGGAAAACAGTTGCTAAAGTACTTGGTGATGTACGTTTTATGCCAGCAGAACAGTTTCCTTTAGGGAAATTGCCTACGTTGAAGCAAGTTATTGAAAGGTGTTTGTGTTTCGGAGACTATAAAACAGATGCTGTACTGAGAGCTACTTCTGAGGAATTGCATAAATTGTGGGTCACATATAGCACTGGTATGCATATGAAATTTTTTTGTCTGCTGTGAGGGTTTTTCAACTCATATTATATAATTCGACCATGCTGAATTCGAAAATGACATTGGTTTTCCTCAATCAGGTCAGGTTTTTTCTATTGGCCATTTTATTAAGTCCAATTTATCCCCAAATTTATTGATTTTTTTAGCTTAAACACTGTAGATACGAGTAATAATATAAGAACACTCGTGAAAAATGAAAACATTGTGTGAATAAATACTTTTATTCATACAATGAATATGGAAAAAAGTTTATTGAGGAAGGAAGGAAGTTTTTTTGGCTTTCCGTCTGTGTTTTTCTTCGGGCACGTCTCGCTTCAAACACCAGCAATAGTCCGCCAGCATATTGATACCCCAGTTTCCCTGGTACCTCTCTTCCATTATTTTGATATCTTGGTGAAATCGTTCACCCTGTTCCTCACTATAATCCCCGCAATTTTCAGGAAAATAGTCCAAGTGGGACCACAAAAAGTGCATTTTTATGGACATGCGCGACCCATGAGCTTTGAAAGCTTCCATCAAGTTTTCGACAACGGACTCGTATTCTGGACTTCTACGCTTGCCAAGAAAATCAGTGACAACTGATTTGAATGCCTGCCAGGCATTCTTCTCAGTTGGAGTCATTGCGTTTTCGAACTGAGTATCCTTGATCAAAGTTCGAATTTGAGGACCATCAAAAACCCAGCATTTAGTTTAGCATCAGATATATGAGGAAATTTACTCTCGAGATATCGGAATGCTGAACCCTCCTTATTCATTGATTTGATGAAATTTTTCATCAAGCCCAGCTTAATATGAAGTGGTGGGAGCAAAATTTTTGTGGTGGTACAAGGGGCACTGAAACGACATTATGCGACCCAGGTTCAAAATTCTCTCTGGATGCCATTCACGCTGTGCATAGTGCTTCTCATCCGCTCGGCTATCCCATTTGCAGAGGAAACATGGGTATTTCGTGTATCCCCCTTGCATTCCCAATACAAATGCCACAATCTGAAAAAAAATGAAAATATTTAAAGAAGTTAGAGAATTTGTTCTATCAGATAAAAAAATCTATGCATTGGACTGTATCACTTCTGTGGGGAAGTTAAGTGTTCTTGTACGCTCTCAAATAACCTTTGGAAAACAACATAGTCAATAGCAATAGTTTACTTATGATATTAGTATTACCTTCAAATCTCCACAGATCCTCCAGTTATGTTGGTCGTATACGAGAGCATCCAGTAAAATTTTCATGTTATCGTAGCTCTCAGTAAGTTGTACGGAATGTGCTACAGGGACTGATGCAACCCTATTCCCAATGTTGAGAAGTACTGCTTTCAAACTTCGTTTAGACGAGTCTATAAATAGCCTCCATTCTGATGCGTTATATGGCAGGCCCAAGGATTCGATTAGCCCCTCAACATTGCAGCAGTACACTAAGGAAGAGGTATTTTCGTGCACTGCAAAAAAACTTGCGGAATTCTTCCTCTCGTTTCCTATACCAGGAGAATGTTGTTCCCGGAGCCAGCAAGTTGTCCTCTCGAAGTCGTGAGCCCAAGATCTCGGCAGCTAATTTGGAAAGTCCTAAGTCCCTGGTAAGATCATTAAGTTTGGCCTGGTTGAGAGGCCTCGGCTCATTTGAAGCGGTATTTTGAGGTATATACGACTGGGACTGGTCATTGGCATTGGTCATTGATTCATCATCAGAATCATCGAAGTCCAGGGTTTGAGGTGGGTCGGGTATTGGAATTCCAGGACCATGGGGTACAGGTCTCATAGCAGAAGGAATGTCAGGGTATACAACAATGTGTTTATGCTTCTTGTTAACTCCTGAAAATAGAAACACAGAAACATGGATATAAAACTTGCATATGAAATAGAAGAAGCATTCAGACAGTGGCGGCTTGTGAGGAAGGCTGCGGTCTGTAAGATATGAAATAGGTCGATGGAGTCTGTATATTTTCTTTCTTTTTCATTCATATTGTCCCTTCGGGGACAATATGAATGAAAAAGAAAGAAAAATACAATCATTGTATATGTAAATGTAACTTGTATAACAATATGTATGCGTAAATGTATTTTCTATAACAATATGTGTATGTAAATGTATGATTACCATTATGGTGAATATTATGCTATATATGGTGAATATTACATTATGGTGAATATTATGTCAAGTTTCATACGAGGATTTCAAAATATTTAAGAAAAATAAATTTATAAGCCCACCTTGGAGGTTTGTCATGCAGAAATAGCAATCTGTCCCGTGATCCTTTCCTTCTCTCCAAATCATGGGAATTCCAAAAGGCAAAGATTTGCTTGCATTTGCTCCTCTTCTCAATTTTCAATGCCGTCTTGCAGCACATATGAGGGGCGAAATTTTTGTCCTGGTCCCCTAGCTTAATTCCAAAGTATGCTCTATACATTGTCTTCACAAATTTAGTGATTAGACTGGTTATTTGGCATGGTAACCGTCCACATATGTAGCAGAATCTATTGGGATCATTTTTACACGCTCTATTCATTATGAATATTTTATCTATATGCCTGAAAAGTAAAAAAGATATTATACAAGTGAAACAAGTGATGATAGATGTTACTGTTCCAATTCCGCTTTGACAAAATCGAAAAATTCTATTTACTTATGAGGCCATAGCCGGATAACCTGAGCTGATTGAGAAAAACGGATTGCAGATTCGAAATCAGCAGGAAACACCCTATAGGAATCACTTACAAAACCCTTGACAGCAAAATTGATGCATACCAGTGTAATCAGGCCCGGATCTAGAAGAATGGGGGCCCGTGGCTAATTATTTTTTTTGGGGCCCCCCTTGGCTACAATTTTTATTATATAAGGATTATAAGCTTTGTTTACGAGGAAAATTAAAGGTTTTCAGAACAAACATATTATTTTACTTTATTATTTAGTTTTCAGAACAAACTTATTACTTTACAAATATTTTACTTTATTTTACATATTATATTTTCCTGAATTAATAATTTTATACACACCTACCTACTGATTATGAGCTGGCAACCGATTGAACCGACGAGCCTTTTTTTCTGCAAATTCATTAATAATATTTCGAAAATCGACTTCTTTGGCCAGAGCATGTTCAACATAGAGAATTGCCAGTGACTGTAATCGCTTTTGCTTCATTGTTGAACGTGTGCAACATTTCAGTCGCTTTAACTTAGAAAAATTCCGTTCGCCGGTACAATTGGTCACCATCAATGACAAGTACATTCTGTATGCATTTAAGACATTGGGGAAAACTTCTCCAAGCTGATACTGCATAAGCATATTGAATGCACGAAGCCCCTCAAATGCGGGGCCCGTGGCTGCAGCCCACATAGCCCCTTCCTAGATCCGGGTCTGAGTGTAATGTTTATACAATATCAGTAAATGCCATACAGAGCCGACTGAAAACCCAAATAAAGGAATTCAACCGCCTTCTGAAGTATGACAAAAAGAAAAGGGGACCTAAATATCATCAAGATCTGGATGATTTTCTGGAAACTGTAAACGTTTTATTTGACATATATCAACATGATCACAAACTGTTGGCAGATACAGAGAAAAAGCACTTACTAAAAATGACTGAATCTGATTACCAGTTTTATGAGGTAGGTCTGTTGATTGAATTTCAAGTTGTAAATTATTAATTAATATTAATTAATTATCAACTATTAATATTATCAATTATTAATAATTTGCTACAATTTTTAAAGTGCATTTAATAAGTTAGTAATATCAATAATACACTATTAATGATGTTAATGATAAGTAATATTTTTATTTTCTCATTTTTGTAAGAATTTCAATTTACATATAGAGACCCATAGATAAAAGATACATTATAGGGTAATGAAATATAATCACTTTGTAGGACCAGAAAACAACTAGGCATGGTTACTGTACCCTGAAAGAAGTCCCAGAAACAGACACTGACTTAAAATTCAAATCATGGGTTATTCAATCTCAAAAAGCAAAAGAATCAGTTCCTCCTCCTCATCCTCCTGAACCTATGGACATTCCTGAGTTGACAGATAGCGACAGTTGTAATGATTCATTTGATGCAGACTATGTTCCAGAAGTCTCAACATTACAGAACAACTAGATTACGCTCATTAGCTGAAGCATGTGACAGGTATAGTACTGAAAGATAAATCTTTTAATACAGCTTAAAGTGAAATCATTGTGACTAAGATTAAGATTACCAATAAATTATTCATTGACAATAGATATGTAAATCTACTTTAAATATCCTAACAGATATCAAGTGAGTGATAGAGCAGGAGCGGCTATTGGTTCTGCTGCATTGGTGGACTTTGGAGTAATCACCCCAGATAACATACAAAATGTTATTGATAAGTATGTTTTTAATCACTCTAGATATTACATTTCTTAGCTTCTGCTATAAGTTCTAAATCACCAGATTTACTATTATTTTTAATTAGCGTCAAAATTTCTATTTTGTATTTATATTAATTAGTTTCAAACAGGACATTGACATTTGTATTTTGTATATTTGTATAATGCTAAAATGCAGTAATGCATGGCCAATATTTTTGAAATACTTTTCAGAAACAAGTTGAGAAGGGAGAGAGCTAAATTGAGAGCTGAAAGGAAGAAGGAAGAAGTGATATCTGAAAAAGTGACTGGCATTGGCTTTGATGGTAGAAAGGATGCTACACTTGCTGTTAAAAAAGTAAATGAAAAGTATTATACATCCACAATCCTAGAGGAACATTATGTCATTACTGGAGAGCCATGTAAATGGAAATGATTGTCATACAGTTATAGGCGTTATGCTGTTATATTACTGTACTATAAAGTAATATTTCAATTACTTAAAAAATTTTCTTTTTAAGTGACGACTGTCCAGTTAACTTTATTCCTTCCTTTTTCATTTTTATTTAATTGTAAAATTAATTACATTTATTTTCAGATGATTTCTACCTCAACCATTTTACCCCGGAGAGTGGCAAAGGCATTGACATTGCTCATGCCATTTATAAGATCATTAAAGGGACAGAACTTGAGGCCAAATTAAACTTAGTTAAAGCAGATAGGACAAATACTAACACAGGACATATGCATGGGTCAATCAGATATTTGGAAATGTTTTTAGGGCAACCTCTTCAGTGGGATATTTGTCTTCTGCATCTAAATGAATTGCCACTTAGACACATCTTCATAACTTTAGATGGGACAACAAAAAGTTCAGACAAATTTTCTGGCCGTATTGGTTCTCAGCTCAATGGGGATGTGTCAGAATGGAATGTTGTGGACTTCAAATCTATACCTTATCCTGCATTTGTGCTTCTACCAAATGAGGTGGTCACTAATTTATCAACAGACCAATATTATGCATACTGCATCTGCTGGGCAATTATTACTGGTGAAATGGATGAAGACCTTGCACTCTTAGAAGTTGGCCTGCTAAATCACTCTAGATGGCTCACCTTAGCCTGTAGAATTCTTCGCTTTTATGTTTCATAAAAAAGACCCAGTAAGAACCTCCAAATCATAGTAGAATTCATCATCAAAGTATACTTTCACAGTTGGTTCAATATCAAGGCTAATAAGAGGCTAAGTGATGGGTCAAGAAACCTACTCAATATGATCCAAAGAGTAAATAAATTCCCTGACAGGAAAATTAGAGAAATTTGTTATGACGTATTAAACAATAACAGCTATTTTGCTCATGGTGAAAATATTTTAGTTGGAATGCTGGCTGATGAAGATGAAGAGGTGAGGAGGTGTGCTGTCAATAAAGTTATGTGTCTGAGGGGAGTTATAGAGGATTTTGATGATGAATCTGGTAGTAGCAATGATTTTGCAGGTGGAATAATTGAAAATGATGATGAGAATGAAGAGGATCATGAAGGTGGTACTGATGAATATCCTGCTATAGATGAGAATGTTAGGGTCTTTAGAAAGCCAATCATCAATTTCAAAGCTTCTGCATACCACAAGCTGTCTGCTATGTCCCAATGGGAAACTGTTCCACCTGTATTAAAAGAATTCAGTAATGATGAACTGCGTGATATCATTAATACCGCATTGAAACTGGATCACGAGTGCCACAGTCAGAATGTTGAAAGGCACATCAAGCTTGTCACTGAAGCATCCTTGGCTGTTGTAGGTCATGAGCGTAGAGATGGTCTTATTAGAAACAAAATTAGATCACGTAAATTAATGAAAGATTTTGTGTCTAAAAAATATTTTAAGTTCTACATTATTATGACAATTTGTTAATTGTATAATTTAATGTTTGGCGTTTTGGAATGTCAAAAAGCATTTTCAATGAATTTAAAATGGCTGATTTTGATTGATTTTGATTGCTGATTGAAAACCACTAATACATGTCAATTTGCAGCTTGAGAATGTTTTATTGTGTTGACATTCAGTTGAAAGGGGGTCTATGGGCCCAAAAAATTAGTTTTTCTAAAATAAACTCAAAAACTACAGGTTTTATGAAAAAATACCACTCTTAGTAATTGTTCTAAATCAAATTCTGCATCTTTTGGTATGCAAACCATCTCTAGCATGTTCAGAAGAAGAGATATTGCCATTTTCCTGATTTTGCTAGTGCGGCATTAGATGTTTTTACAAAAACGGGGGTGGCCGGACACACGTTGGTGGCCACCAATTATTTTTTCAGGAATCTTATTATAGTTTCAGCCCGGCCTAATTATTGTGTATATATATATGTATATGTATATATATATATACGTATATATATATACAGTGGTGGGCACCGTTAACCAAAAAGTTAACTTCGATAACGATAATCCGTTAACCCCAATTTTTAACTCCGATAACGATAATCCGATAATTTTACTACAAAGTTAACGGAAGTTAACGATAATCCGTTAACGATAACTATTTCTTTACTAACATTTAAAAAAATCAAGGAAAAAAGCTTTAAAACCCATATAAAATGTTTATTTATGCAAAATCCAACAATAAATAGGTATTTAACTGTATTTTTATCATTTTTATCAAGTTTTGCAACTTTTTTGCTTAACTTTTTTTTTTATTTTTAATAAAAAATGTACTGATTACATGTTTTGAAACCCTTGTAACCACTAACCATTAACTAAATTTTAATTTACCAGAGAATTATTATGGCGGGAACTGAAAGGTAAAATTAAATTTTAGGCATATTTATTAAAGACTATGACACAATGTGCTGGTTGCCCTTCAGAAAGACCAACTTCTCAAAGTTAGGCCCAACTGCCAGTCTTGACCTCTTGGGCCTCAGGATGTCCTTGCCGAGAGAGAAGAGCCGTTCCACTGCGGCAGAGGACGGAATTGGCAGACTGAAGTTATGGTGGTTTGAATTCATTCGCGGAGAGGTGATCTTCCGTGAATGACTCCTCGCAGTTAACGTGTTAACGGACTTTAACAGACTAAATATCGAGTTATCGGAAGTTAACTGGTCCGATAACGATAAATGGAAATTAACTTCCGTTAATAGTCCATTAAAAAAAGTTAACTTCGTTAATTAACTGTTATCGGATTAACGCTTTAGTGCCCAACACTGTGTATATATATATATATATATATATATATATATATATATATATATATAAATTGACGATTGGTTAGGTTAAGTCGTAATATTTTCGTTTGTTTTAACGTTTTATTTGATTAGGTATACGCCGGACAAAGTTGGCGAATGCAAACTACACTAGGATAATGTAGGGGAACGTAAACTACACTAGGATAATGTTGGGGACCGTAAACTACACAAGGCACCACAGGGGGACGTAAACTACACTTACTCCAAATATTCGTTAGTTTTAACGAAAATATCACGACTTAACCTAACCAACTGTCAAGGGCGTACAGCCGACGTAACCGGGGAAAGAAGAGATTGTTGGAGTTTAACGGAAAAGTACCCAATTTATACATTTTACTTCATTAAGTGTAGTGTCTAACGAAATGCTTATCTAATGTGAAATATCTAACGCATTAGAGATTTCAAAATTTACAAAATTGGGACAGTAAAATGGGTACCGAAACGCCCATTTCAATTTGGAGTGTATCATATTATGCAATGTGTTAACTAATTTCTTTGTACTAGTATCTTTGGATCTTTTCAGTTTGGGGGCTAGCAGCGAATTTTAATGAAAATAGGTATACTAATGTAGTTTTGGTCACTGATTTCAAAAATAACTTTCTTTTTTTGGAGAAATGAAAAACAAACATGTTAGAGCACTTTAAATAATTAATGTGTTTTTAACGAAAATATCATGACTTAACCTAACCATTCGTCAAGGACGTACAGTTTTTGTTTTTTTCTGCTACTTTTACAGATCTGCCGGGATCCTTCAAAAACGTATTCTTCGTAAAGTTGCACTTTTTACCGTTTGACCGACGCTTTTGGCAACGAAAGAACTGGGTATTTTTATCAAAGGAACACACTTTCCCACACTTAGAGCACTTTTTTATAAACAGTAGCAGTTTGTGACTCTGGCTAAATTTAACACAATCCTTTGTAACTAGTTTAAGCTAGTTAAAACGCATATTAATTATTTAAACTGCTCTAACGTGTTTGTTTTTCATTTCTCCAAAAAAAGAGTTATTTTTTAAATCAGTGACCAAAACTACATTAGTATACCGATTTTCTTTAAAATTCGCTGCTAGCCCCCAAACGGAAAAGACCCGTATCTTTTCTTTCAGAACCTGAAGGTATATGGAGAATTTTTATACACACTAAATGCTCAACTTCGGTGAACATATAAGAAATTATTAAATGACGGCAGTCCTAATAGTATTACAATATTACACATACTGTAACTGTAATAATTATTAGGTTTAATAGTTTCTAATTTCAGAACGGTAATACCTGAAAGAAAGTTTCACTCAGTATAGAAAGTTTCAGTTAAAAGAAAGGTTTTCATCCATAATAAAAACCGCCTCAATTACACTTGTCAAAATGAACTTGGACAAACTGTATATTCGGTACTTACCAATTCTGATGACTGCAGGAAGACTGGTAACACATGGCGAAATCAGAAGCAGAAGCCATACCATTGACCAAAAACATCCTGGAGAAGGCGCTGTCCTAAAACTGGACCTTCTTCCCGCTTTCCTCTTTTTCCACGTCTCCGAATCGCTTTTACTTCCGGTTTCAGGCCTCGCAGTCTCATCATTCCAGTTTCCAGTAGAGGAAGTTACGGTGATGCTTCCAAAAACGGATTTGGCAACAAGACCTTCCTGGTTCTGCTCACACTTGGCAACTCTAAATTTTTTGGACGCATTTTGCTTTGTAAATTTTAAAGAGGTTGTAAAATACTTTTTATTTACATTGAACGAACGACGGATAGAGACCAAACCTGTTTTTTCTACTTCACTTTCACGCTCGCTCGCGTTTGGAGAAACATTAACCAACGACACGATCGGAAAAATTGAGAAATTACGGCTCTGACAAACATTCGACTGTCGTTTATGAATATAATTAATTATTTCATTGAATTTTCTATACAGATTATTCTTGGGAGAACTAATAAGGAACTTTTGCGATGCAAGGTTTCTACGTTGACGTACTGTATCCATTACGCGCACAAATAAACATTTTATTAAATATTCTGCCAAGGACTTCAGCATGTAAATAAATGATATGATTCTTGCGGTGAACAGTTTATATCGAGGATACACACAAATATCGTTACATACAATAAAAATCATTGGCCTAAATTTATTGTCCCTTTTCTGCTTCAGTCTCGGTGTTGGCGACTGCACGAAAAAGAAGAGCGGAACTGTTGATAATCAGATGTATTAAAGGTGTTCGCGAGTGTCGAATGATGCCTTTTTCCATTCATATGGTGAAAGTAAAGTTTAAAGATATATATTATAAGCCGAGTAGATTATGTTAGCTTCTGTTTCACAGGCAAATAAATATAAAATTGTGATTAAGCATTGGTTTAATTAAAAGCAGGGTTATAATATATATATATATATAATATATATATATATGAGAGAGAGAGAGAGAGAGAGAGAGAGAGAGAGAGAGAGAGAATGTTGAAAAACCAAAATACAAGAAAACAAATTTCTTTTAGTTTCATAAATAATCTTTGCTTATTTCCTACCATATACTGAATGAATGAATGAATAAATAAGTAAATAAATAAATAAATATATTACTTCACTTCAGTTTCATAAAAAATACTTTTAAATTTATTGTAATGTAGTATGAAACCTGAAATTTTGTTCGAAAAGAAACGCAATGTATAAATCATCACTGAATTCATGAAAATCAAATATCAACACTTTCATTATTGAAATTTTAAATTTTTATCACTTTAACAAAAATTTCAACAATATAACGAACGCTTCTTTCAGTCTGAAACTATTTTTTCATTTATGAAATACTGAAGCACAACAATAACCAGAAAAGTCCTGGTTCGTCGTTCAACGGAAAGCCTTTCTCCTTCAGATTCTGAATTCGGATTCCTATTCTGGTCACCGCCCGCTATCTCTAAACTAAAGAAGGAAATTAGTATCTGATTTTCTATGATTAATTCGCTCCGAGTGACGCGCATATATTTACTTATAACCTTTTAATAATTAGTTAATGAGTATTTTAGTTACCAAATAATTTTTAAACTCGCGCTCCGATTACATCCACTACAACTATTCCGACGTTAAAATTTTTACGCTCGATTTTCACTAATAAGTTTCGCAGATCGAGTGAAAGAAAATTGGCTTCCAAGAGAGCATCCTCACACTACGACTGACAATGCGATACTGACGAGTTCTGCTTATAATTCAATAAATCTTTTAACGTGATGCAGTGGTAGTTATGGGCGAAACATGGAGTAACTACACTATACAAATAATATTCACGGTATTCACTCACTCGAAAAACTGAATTAGAATGTAGACAAAATAATGTCACAATTTTTATATTTTTCCTTCTCTAATTTAATTCTTTTTAACTTTCGTAGATCTACAGATGGAAACAAAGAGGACCAAATGCTTATCGGGATTGAGAAGCACTGTGGCAAATATACAATAGACTCCGTATAGAGGGCCATCCCCGAATGGAAATTACTCTCTCTCTTTCTCTCTCTCCCTCTCTCTTATATATATATATATATATATATATATATGGTAAAATTTAAGATTCACGACAATGAATTTTTTTAAGTTTAAAACCCTGCCCTTAAGGCCGACATGGCTTTTCAAATGTCACGTGACATTTCAAATGGCCAATCTCGACTAAACCTAACCTAACCTGACCTAACGCAACCTAACCTTTAGATTCACGACAATGAATTTTTTTTAAGAGTTCAAAACCCCACCCCTGAAGCCGACTTAAAATATCATAGTTTAAAAATTCGAGATTGGCTATTCCATATGTCACGTAACATTTGGAAAGCCATGTTGGTTTTAAGGGTGGGATTTTGGACCCTTAAAAAATTAATTGTCATGAATCTGATATATATACTGTGTGTGTGTATATATATATATGTATATGTGTGTATGTGTGTGTATATATGTGTGTGCGTGTGTGTGTGTGTGTGTGTGTGTGTATATATATATATATGATACACACAGACAGTGCATGGAACAAGGAACTCTTCTGGGAAAATTAAATCCACTATAGTCCGAATAAGTAATGGTAAATGACAAATACCATAGTTTTTCTTTTTCATGATGCTAGCCCGACGTGGGCAACGGGTCATTCGCAAAGAGGTCCCATAAATATAGCTTCCCTCACCAGCTAGGATCCAGCTTTGGGACATGGATCTAGGTTTAAAGCAGCCTAGCCCTGCTACATTTAGAACTTCAATATAAGCAAAAGACTCGCTGCCTTCACGTCAGATTGAATACATAAAAGAAAAAGGGGTAACTATTATATTTTTAGCCAAAAAACAAAACTTAAACCTCAACTGGTAGAATTGAGCGTCCACTTTTCAAGGCACATAACATGTCCGTTTCAAGATGGGAATGAACTCAGAATGGTCCCCTGAGTTTTTTATGATACAGACAGACAGTGCATGGAACAAGGAACTCTTCTGGGAAAATTAAATCCACTATAGTCCGAATAAGTAATGGTAAATGACAAATACCATAGTTTTTCTTTTTCATGATGCTAGCCCGACGTGGGCAACGGGTCACTCGCAAAGAGGTCCCATAAATATAGCTTCCCTTGTTCCATGCACTGTCTGTGTGTATCATAAAAAACTCAGGGGACCATTCTGAGTTCATTCCCATCTTGAAACGGACATGTTATGTGCCTTGAAAAGTGGACGCTCAATTCTACCAGTTGAGGTTTAAGTTTTGGTTTTTGGCTAAAAATATAATAGTTACCCCTTTTTCTTTTATGTATTCAATCTGACGTGAAGGCAGCGAGTCTTTTGCTTATATTGAAGTTCTAAATGTAGCAGGGCTAGGCTGCTTTAAACCCTAGATCCATGTCCCAAAGCTGGATCCTGTCTGCTTTGCAGATAGCTGGTGAGGGAAGCTATATTTATGGGACCTCTTTGCGAGTGACCCGTTGCCCACGTCGGGCTAGCATCATGAAAAAGAAAAACTATGGTATTTGTCATTTACCATTACTTATTCGGACTATAGTGGATTTAATTTTCCCAGAAGAGTTCCTTGTTCCATGCGCTGTCTGTGTGTATCATAAAAAACTCAGGGGACCATTCTGAGTTCATTCCCATATATATATATATATATATATATATATATATATATATATATTATGTGTGTGTGTGTGTGTGTGTGTTATATATGTATGTATGTATATATATATATATATATACACACACACACATATATATACAGTATATATATATATATATATATATATATATATATATATATATATCAGGCGCGTGCGGTGAAGCTAGCGATGGAGTACGCTGCTGCCAATAATATATATATATATAATTTTATTATGCAAGAATTTTCAAGAAATAACGATGACATAAACTATAATAAATTACGACCTTGGTATGGTAGTAACGGTACTTACCAAACCTGGATGATGGGGTGGACACTGGATACGGTATATATTTAACTATATATATGCGACAGCGCGATTTTTATCGATATTTCAGATCGACCTACGATTCTTAGTGGAATATTCATCTATTACTGAATCGTAGAATGATGGGTCAGATTTCATTTGGACTAATAACTCATTTTCGATGCTCATAAGAGCTAAGTATGACAGCCTTTCTTCGCCCATTTTACTTCTTAGATACGTTTTAATTCTCCTCAAAGCCGAAAATGATCTTTCTACTGATGAAATTGCAGAGGGAATGGTTAGTACTAGCTGTACGAGTTCTTGAAGTTCAGGCATACTTTGACTCAAGTTGTTCAGGCTCAAGAATTTTGCAATATGGCAGGATATTTTCCTTGAAATTCTTCAGATGAGTATAGGACACTTAGTTCATTTTTCAGTCTTATAAAATCAAAAGAGCCACTGTGTAACTCCGCAAAGGTTTTAAGAATTTCATCAGGGAATGCTTGGCTAAAAATTTTCGGGATTCAGAAGTTCCAAAATTTTCAAATGTGACAGATTTCCAAACTGAGCAGTAAGTTGCATGCAAACCGTATCTATGATTTCTAAATAAAGTCTTTTCATTTCCAAATCTGGCTGATCAGTCTGTGCTACCCTTATTCGTTTTGGTTCTGCATCGGCAGTCAATGGCATGCGATATTTCGCCTTTGCCACACAATTATCAAGCCACTTCGCATTTTCTGAAACTACGCTGAAACACTCCACCGTATCCCAGGACATTTTTCGGCCAATAGTAAGGCAGTATTTGTTAAGCCCCGCCCAGCACTTAAGGATCATATTCCTATGCAAGTACATTCTATGCTCAGAGCGTACCTTGTAAGAAAGCACATGAAAAAACAAGGAAGTTTCACTTAATTTTACTTTGTATTGCTTAAGTATACTAAATAAATTATAAAATTTATTGGTATTTATAAGAGCATTTTACCAATATTTAAAAAAGTTTAAATTTTTTAATTTAATAAAAAAAATTGGATACGCACTGCGTACCTTGCGTACCCAGGACTTCAATACTTTTTATAACTTTATCAAATGTCAAAGTCACCAATGATGTGGCCGAGCGAGGCATTGCCATGATCCAGGACTTCGCATAAACGATAACCAAAACGAAGAACAATTGCAATGACTTCTACAAGCAGTTGAAAAGCATCGAAACACCATGCCCAATTTCAATAAATCCACATTGAACATTCTACGTTAGACACACCATGCAGAACTAAAGAAACAGACCATAATTAGTACCAAAATGTGATTTAAATAAATGTCTGGTAACACTGATTCATTTATCTTTTGCACAAAAATGTCAGTAAATGTTCTTAATTGCATTTTTATATCAAGAATACATAAAATCAAATAAACTTCAATAGAAATATAATAATTAGGTTCATAGTTAAGGAAAAATTTAACTTCCTTAAATGCAAGAAATTCAACCTCAATGAGGAACCCCGAAACAAAATTTGATTTTGATAAAAATGGTATCATTGGACTTCTATTGATTTATATAATGGGAAAAAATACCATCATCTATAAATTTCAAACTTTTTTTTTTTAACCACCCTAGTGGGTATATTTATGGTCCCATGCGTAGGGAATTTCGAGGCTCTTATTGACGGTCTCATTATTTTTTATTTTTTTTAATTTTGAAAAGATTACGTAGTGTGTAAGATGCACAGGCAGAGTGTAAGATGTACAGTTGCCCGCATATGTAATGTTCCTCTCCTCACAGGCGACTCCGTACATGTGGCAACGCAACAGTGATAGTAAAGGTACCCCAACTGGGGGAATGTGGGGTGGAGGGGGACAACCGAGTCCAACAACATATAACATTGACATACAGGTAAGGCGCCGTTCAAAAATTATGTAACGCTATTTTTGCTAAAACCTGACACCTCCCCCCGCCCTGTAACGTTTCGTAACGTGTGGGATATGGGGTGGGGGAAGTGTTACATAACATCTTAAGGGGTGCTGGTCTAGCGTTACAGAACGTTCCTGGGGGATCTGGGGTGTCAAGTTTTAGCAAAAATAGCGTTACGTAATTTTTGAACGGCCCCCTAATTATAATGTAATGTCTGTGTTCATAAAGATAAACGATTACTATGATCGTGAACAGCGTTGAACTCCATGTTTACTAGTCTTATACAGTATTAAGGTTCCATTATGATTACTGCAAGTCTATATGAACAGATACCACAATATAACTTTATATATACTAGTGAATTTGAACCAAAAATAGACATTACACAACCATCATCATCATTCGTCAGCCAAACTCCATACTGAACGGACGCATTTCCTGAGCTCTCTGATATTGCTTCTACTTCTGGATATTGCCAATAACTTTACTTTTGGAAAGTTCTGAATTTTATATACTTGCGTTTATATTCACATTGTTATAGTTAAGTAATTGAATATTAGTGGCTTTTAGCGATTTAGAAGTTTTCATAGCGTGCTGGCTTAATTTAACTTAAACTAGTTTATAACCGTCATAAGTTTAACTTGCGCGATGCCGTCGCAGAAAGCGTCGTGTGTTAGGTGTGTGGTAAATCGGTGGTATACGGATTTTAAGGATTATAACGGTGGTCCTATGGCGATTATCGAGAGATCGGTTTGTTTCTTTTGCGATTTAAGGGAGGAAATAGTTGACATAAAACGTAGTGTACGTGAGGTAACGGAAAGACTTGCAACGCTTGATGAAGGCAGGGGAAGGGCTACAGTTGACGAAAGCCGAAGTAATACTAACATTGAAGACGTTAGTAATTTGAAGGGTGAGGTGCGTATCCTAGTTTCTAGTTTAGATAGCTTATCGGGAAGGTTGGATAGAGTTGAGGAAGGGGTTAAGGTTGGTCCGAGATTAGTAGATGGGGAGAGATTTAGAGAAGTTAAGGGTGGAGCTAGGCCGAGTACGTTAGGCGATAGGAATCCCCCACTCCCTATCGAGGTTTCGAAACCTTTCGCTCATTTGGATAGGGACGTGAACGAGGGGAAAACTATTTTAATTGGGGACTCTTTAGTGCGCCATATGGACACAGAGTTCGTTGAATGGAATCCAACCAAGAGGAGGAGGGTCTGTCTCCCAGGGGCCAGGGTTGACAGAATTAGAGACGAAGTGGATAGGATTGATTTTGCCTCCCGTCACTCGATATTGGTGACGATGGTAGGGGACAACGACTCGTATAGGCCCGATACGAGAGTGCCGGACCTTTTGGAGAGATATAGGGGGTTAATTAGGTCCTGAAGGCGAGGTCAGATAGGTCTTTAGTTCTAGATATTACCCCTAGGCACGGTTTGTGTCTTAGGTTTACGCCTAAAACAATATATTTGAATACTAAATTAGAAGAGATTTATGCTGAGGAAAATGTACCCTTCGTAAAGCTGTGGTCAGAATTCAGTGATCCTAGCCTTTTTATAAAAGATGGGGGTGCATTTTAATGGAATAGGTAATGCTAGGCTAGGTAGGTTAATTGACGCAAACGTTCGAAAGCTGTATAAGTCGAATCCTTCTTTAAACGTTGTGGGTCCGGGAAACTCAGGTCCGACGTGAAAAATAGTTTAAAACGCCGACCCGTAGTAAAAAAATAACTTAAACGTCTTTTATTGTAACGCGCGTAGTATTAGAAATAAATTGAACGAATTTAAGGCAATAATTTATTCCGGCAGCTACGATATAGTTGCTATCACTGAAACGTGGTTAAATACCATGACTCGGGACTTGCTGGGGGAACTTGATATACCAGGTTTTAAATTCTTTACTAATGATAGGTTACATAGGATTGGTGGCGGCGTTTTGTTGTACATTCGTAATTCCCTTAGGGCTATCGAGGTTAAGACAGATTTACCGGCAGCAATTAATGCGATATGCGCTGAAGTTAGGGCGCGTAGTATTAATTTTAATTTTGTTGCTGTTTATAGACCTCCCGTTCAACCCCTCGATACCGATACTAGATTTTACTCGCTTCTTGGTAACTTTATTGATAAATAATCGGAATAGTATAATTGTCAGAGACTTTAACTGCCCTAATGTTAATTACGAGACTTTTACTGGTAATGAGGAGGGTTTGAGACTGGTTGAGTTCTTGGAAGATCATTTTTTACGACAGATGGTTACCGAACCAACACGCGGTGACAATATTTTAGACGTGGTGATGACGAACGACGAAAATATAGTCGAAGGTTTAGAAGTAGGCGAGAGTTTAGGATGTAGTGATAGGGCGGGTCATACTATGCATTTTTTTTAAATCAAT
Organism: Bathynomus jamesi; assembly: GCA_023014485.1. Taxonomy (NCBI): domain Eukaryota; kingdom Metazoa; phylum Arthropoda; class Malacostraca; order Isopoda; family Cirolanidae; genus Bathynomus; species Bathynomus jamesi. The sequence goes on along the minus strand of JAJOZX010006639.1, from coordinate 232,793 downwards.
GGAGAGGGGTGTTCAAATGACATATTTTGGTGTATAGAACACAATTCTGAAGAAAATATTTAATTCTGATAACCCTAACCTACATCACTTTGCAGTTGATTATTATTAAATTGTTGATTATTTTACTATTGTAGTTACCCCAGAATATGTCTTCTCACGTTTTCTATCATGGCTGCTCACGTTATCGCTCATAGAGCATTGTTCTAACTAATTCATATAAACACATATAATGTAATTCATATAATAATAATAATATTTAAATACTCAAATAAAAAGATGTGCCATTGCACTTAATTGTAATTATCATACAGTTTGGTATATGAAATATTTTGACGGTTTTCTGGCGCGCATAAGGCCATTTTCTGAGCCACCTTTCTCAGAGGCTAGAATGTAACGTTTCAGAACATTCTGTTCCTGCAGCAGAGAGAAAAAGATTCCTGTGAAAGATCTTGCCTGCATCAAGGGACAGAAAGAGAAGGTTGGAAGTAAGGGACCCCACCAAATAGGGGGTCCTGATCTACCAGAGCACAAGAGACAGGTGAGGACATTGAAAAGGCAGTGGATGGAAAGGAAGGCAGAGAAAAGGAGAAGGAGCAAGGAGGAAAGTGCTGCAGTAGCAGAGAAGGCAGCCAGGAAGGATGTTAAGAGATTTTTGGCAGATGGTGATGAGGATCTGGAATTGGAGAGAAGTGGTGATGAAGATGAGTTTGTTCCTGAAGTTGAGCTCTTCCCTCAAACTGACCCTGAGCCAGCAGCTTCGGCAAAGGTACAGAAAAACTATGATGAGATTCAAAACATTGCCCTTGCTCGTGTAAGGTATGGCATAGGGCTGAGGCCAACTGCAGTGATAACAACAGCAGCTCTGATTGACGCAGGAATCATCACAGAAGACAATACAAGTAAAGTGATTGATAAGAGCAAGGTCAAGAGAGCACAGGAGAAGTTGATGAGAGAGCTGGGGGAACAGTTCGAGAAGAAGTGCAGGGAGGAGGGGAGGATCTCTTGCATCCTCTTTGATGGGCGGATTGACCTGACCAATGTGATGATGGAAGCTGAGGGCAGTGACCAATCTTTTCCCGCAAAGATCAAGGAAGAACACTATAGTGTTGTTAGTGAGCCTGGCAGCTACTATCTGTTCCACTTTACCCCAGAGAAAGCAACTAAAGAGGAGTCACATGCGGAGAAGATTGTTAAGGTCCTGTTTGCCTGGCTGAAAGAGAGGGGTTATGATAAGATCTTGTTGGCCATTGGAGGAGACTCAACAAATGTCAACACTGGTGTGAAAGCTGGAGTAATGCGGAAGCTGGAGCTGCACCTGGGGAGAAAGCTGGTCTGGTTGGTGTGCAACCTGCACACTGTTGAACTTCCCCTGCGCCATCTCATTGTTGACCTTGATGGCCCTACTCTGTCAGACAAAAAATTATCCGGGCCAATAGGAAAGCTCCTTGATTCTGCTACAGACTTTGATATCAATCCAAACTTCACCCGAATCTCTGTTGGCCCTCCACTGATCAAGCTTCCTGACAAGGTCATTCAAGATCTCTCAACTGATCAATACTATGGCTATAAAATTGTCTGTGCAGTCAGGGATGGAATACTTCCTGCAGGGCTGGCTCTGTTAGAGATAGGACCAGTAAACCACAGCCGCTGGCTCACCACAGCGAACAGACTTCTCAGGCTCTGGGTGTCAAAGCACGGACTTAAAGGAAAGAACCTGAAGATTCTGCAATTCATTGTGGAATTCATCATTGGAGTGTATTACCCATGTTGGTTCAACGTGAAGGTCAAGCACTCCTGGATCGAAGGGCCTAGGCACATCCTCTTTCAGCTGGACTGCCTCAAGTCCCAGAGAAAGGAGGTGCTGGATATTGTGATGCCAACTGTGAGAAGATCTGCTTGGTATGCCCACAGTGAAGTCATCCTCCAAACACTACTCTGCTCTGAGGATCAGAAGGAGAGGATTGAAGGGGTGGAGAGAATCCTGGCCATCAGGGGAGAGGGGGACCCGAACACTCAGCTGGGGGACTCCTCTGTTAGGAGCAGAAGGACACCTGACATCAATTGTGATGCTTCCAGCATCGGTGACTTGATCAGCTGGTCAGAAGGTGTGTCAGAGCCACCTCTCACCTGCTCTCTAAGCACCTCAGAGGTGAAAAACTTCATCACCACCCCCATGGAGGTGCGCAACTGGCCTTGCCACACAAAGCATTGAGAGGGTTGTTAAAATGGTGACTGAGGCTTCTGCTAAGTACTTCTCACAGGAAAAGAGGGATGGAGGGATCAGGGCTCAGGGGACCAGCAGGAAGCTGATGTCCAAGTCTGAGTCAAAGCAGGATTTGTGCAACCTGGCAAAGTTCAAGATGTCAGGAGAATGATCTTTGTAATTATATCCAGTGATATACATGCAGTTCACCTATTAATAAATATATGCAAAGTTGATTTGGCCTTGTCAATATAAATGATTTACCTTATATCTTTTAATATATTATAAAGGGGTTCAAAAGGGTAAAATTGGCAATTTAGAAATACAAAATGATGTAGGTTAGAGTTATCCTATCCAAAAAAGAAGCTCATATTTGAATTCCCCATGTAAAAACACAGAATTTAGACACCCCTGATGGTAGGATTTCCTTCAAATTCATGTTGTCACCTGAGTACGACCCGCCCTAATTGTAGTGATCATCAAATTCTTAGGTTTAAGCTATTGATAGAAAACACTAAGGATAGTAACGTAATAGAAGTCCCTGATTTTCGTAGGGCCGATTTTGATAGTTCTGCAGGATGAGAGTAGTGGACTGGGATAACTTATTTATGGGTAATGACACAAATTTGCATTGGGAGGCGTTTAAAGAAAGTTTTATGAATATCGGAAGGGAGTTTATTCCTCGTAGGCCCAAGCGCGCTAGAAATCATGGTAGGCCCAAGTGGTGGACTAGGGAAATAGGCGAGTTCACAAACGAACGTAACAGAGCGTATAGACGTAATAAGCGCAATGGCACGGCAGCTAACTTTAATAAATATATCGAGCTTAGACGTCAGGTTAAAAGATCAGTTAGGAATGCTAAGCGTAATTTAGAGATACTTATAGCTGCGGATAGTAAACATAATCCAAAAACGTTTTTTGAATACGTCAATAATCGTAAGCCGATGAAAGATAAAATAGGCCCGCTAGTGGACGATAACGGCGCTTTGGCTTCCGACGCTCAGGCGATGGCGGGTATTTTCAATAACTTTTTTGCGACAGTTTTTACTGTATAAGACGTAAATAATGTCCTCGACGTGGACGATATCATTCCATTTAGTAGCGAGACTATTTTGGATGAAATAACTGTTTACGAGAGTGAGATTGCGCATTATATCGATAGGCTAAAAGTTAGCAAGGCTCCAGGCCCTGACGCTTTTTATCCCAGACATTTGAAAGATTTGAAAGACGTTATCGTAGGCCCTTTAACGAAGATTTTTAATCAGTCACCCGAAACGGGGATTATTCCTGAAGACTTCAAATTATCTAACGTTACGCCCATTTTTAAAAAAGGCGACCGCACAGTAGCTAGCAATTATAGCCCCGTTAGCCCTTTATCTCATGTCGTTGCTCAGCGGCAACATTTCAAATTAATGTACATAGAAACATCTGGCAGTTATATATGAGGCTGAGTCGGAGTCCGCGCATTCAATTAGATCCTGACAAAGCAGTGTTACGTTTGCCATCGACGTGGAAGGTACGTTTTAATATTTTTTTGTTCTCTAAAAATCACTTTTTTTTTGCTTCTTGCAGTCATGCCTATTTTATAGCTAAACAGTAATTACTTTCTTTATGTTTTTGATATTGTTACTTTTTTTTCTAAATGTTATATTCGATTAATTTGTATGCTAAGTTTAGTTTTATTCAAATTTGAAATTATAAAGGGAAAAAAAAAAGGCTTTTTTTTAAATGTTGCTTGAGGGCAACACTATGGTTTTGAAGTGTATGAATAGTCTTATTTGTGAACTTATTTTTTGCAGATGGAAACTTCCGCATTTTATAGCAAAAGGCGAACTCAGATACGAATAAACTCAAATAATGGCATTTATGAAGCGGGTGGTGCTGTTTATGAAGAATTGCCAAATAATGATAATTCGGATGAGTGATTCTGATGAAAATGAGGATGAAATTGCTCAATTTGAGAAAAACGTAGGTGTTGCTAATTACCAAGTTTTCATAATATATATAGGCTTATACAATATATAAGTAGGCCCTATATATATTTTTTTTAGGAAGAAGGCTGTTCCAATTCTTGAGTTTTGGATATGCGTGTGTGTGGCATAGGCCTATTTATATATTAGGTAGGCATCCATATATATATATATATATAGGCTTATATAATATATAGGTATATATGTTTTTTTTAGGAAGAAGGCTATTCCCACTCTTGAGTTTTGGATGTGTGCGTGTGGCATAGGCCTATTTATATATTAGGTAGGTAGGTATCCATATATATATATATATATATATATATATATATATATATATATATACACCAGTGGCGATTTCTTAATGAATGCAACGCATGCAATGCATGTGTTAAATATGTTCTCTTTTCAGATCTAAGTAAGGATTATAATTGACAAAAATAATTTTCAGAAACTAAAAATAGTCTAAGGCTTCAATCACGCATGTACTGGCTATTGGGCGGTGTAAACAAAATTATGTCTTATTTCATTAGACAATTAAGAACATTTTTCTGTACACAGATCGAAATACTTGTAGCTAAAGCATTCACTAATTCAGTCTGGGTACAGAAAAATTTTCTTAATTGTCTAGTGAAATAAGACAGGATTTTGTTTACACCGCCTTGCCTTGGGCAATTTTTTAAGGAGACTTCTCACTATCCATAAGATATTTTTTTTGAGCCTCATAGCTAAATTCAAAAGGCAATATGTTTTAAAATATGCTTAGAAAATTTACTTAATATTTTTACTAAAAATAATTAAAAAGCTTTGTTCTGATTTTTTTTAATTAATGAAAATAATACGGCATGCATTCAGTTTTATAGGTGCATTCACCAAAAAGTAACATCTGGCAATTCTGACAAGGCTTCTTTCCAGTACCACCGCCGCAAGCCATCCACTTGTGTTCGGTGTTCCCTTTTGTGCTTTAATTATTTTGGATAATCAGTTAAATAAATTATAGCATTGTAGTGCCCATAATGACTGACGATGTGTTTAATCAATTGAAGACTAGATTTTACTCACTCTCTTTTGATGAGAAAAAGCGCATATTGAATAATGGCAGACCGATTCCACATTTGAATTTAAGCAAAGAAAATAAAGGCTTCACTAGGAAATTTAATCCTAAGCTGTATGATGATGTTCCCTGGTTATGTGGAAATATTTCAAATAACAAATTGTACTGTTGGTCGTGTTTCCTATTTTCAAGAGATAACTCTGTGTGGAATTCTGTTAGTCGTGGATACGACGATTTAAACAATTTACATACTGCAATTTCTCGCCATGAAAAATCTCTTGCTCACATAAATGCATTTGTTGATCTTAAAACATTTTGAAAGTCAGAAAGAATTGATTTAATACTCGACAAGCAGAAATCAGTTGCCATTTCCAGACATAACGAAGTTAATAAGAATCGAGAAATTTTGAAACGTTTGATTAGGATAACATGTTTTTTAGGTATGCAAGAATTAGCATTTCGCGGTCACAATGAAGAAGAAAACGCTGACAATAGGGGTAACTATATTGAATTGGTATTTTGTATGGGAGAATTCGATGAAAAGCTTCAAAACCATTTAAAAACTGCGACTGTTTTTAAGGGAACATCATCTTCTATTCAGAATGACATAATTCAATCTATTAGTGCAGTTATGTTAGAACAAATAAAACGTGAGCTTATCGACTGCATGTATGTGGCGATTTTATTAGATGAAACATCTGATGTCAGCTGTTTTTCTCAACTCTCTACTGTTGTTCGTTATGTTAATAAACATGGAGAGATTTGTGAACGATTTATAAAATTCAATGACGTCAGCAATGATAGAAGTGCAGGAGCGATTTCTGATTTATCTATAAGGCAACTAGGTGAACTGGGCTGTTTGAAAAAATTAGTTGCTCAAACCTACGACGGTGCTGCTGTTATGGGGAGCAATCTTAATGGAGTACAAACAAAGATTAGAGAAACTGTACCAGAGGCTATTTTTCTTCACTGCTACGCCCATAAACTTAATCTTGTTTTATCCCAAGCTGTCGCTGAAATTTCTGAATGTAATAATTTTTTTTCAGTATTAGGAAGTTTGTCATCATTTTTCAGCAGTTCAACTAAGCGAACTTCAATGCTTGACAAAGTTGTTGGAAAGCGTTTCCCTAAACTGGCTCCAACGCGGTGGAACTATTCATCTCGTCTAGTTGAAAGAGTTAAGGAAAATAAAGAAGATATAATAGATCTTTTAAAAAGCATTCTTGAAAACCCAAAGAAATTTGATGAAAAAACAAAAAATAGTGCACGCGGATTGCTTGCTGGTATCGATACTTTCGATTTTAATTTTTTATTAGAAGTATTTTCTTCAATTTTTCCTTTTACTGAATATCTATTTAATGTGCTGCAAACAAAATCTATGGATATTGTGTATAGCTCAATCACCGTTGAAAGCACTATGAAAAAAATCAAACAAATAAGGGATACAAAATTTGCAGATATGTGGGACTTGATAACAGAAAGATGTGGTGAACCTGTATGTAAAAGGAAACAGAGTCTTTCTCCACAAGAGAAGTATAGTCAACTATTTCATGAAATATTCGATAATATACTTCTTCAAATGAAAGAGCGTTTCAGTTCAATGGAAAAATTGGAATTCATTGAGCTTTTAGATTGCAAAAAAATTGAGTTCTATGATGTTACTTTCCCAGAGAGAGCTTTTGAATCTTTGAAAAGAAGCTACAATTCATTTTTTGAGTTTCCTCGTCTCCGTTCTGAATTGTGTGTTTTATATTCGCACAAATCTTTTGCCAAAAAGAATGTTGCTGAGCTCCTAAAATGTCTACTGGAAAGCGAAATGCACAAAGGTCTTAAGGAAATATATAAATTGACGAATTTGATTCTAACTAAACCAATATCGACAGCAAGTGTTGAGCGATCATTTTCTGCGCTTAAAAGAATTAAAAGTTATTTACGGAGTTCCCAAAGTGAAGAAAGGCTATCTAATCTTGCCTTAATTTCAATTGAAAAAAATTTCCTCAAGAAGCTTATGGAGAATCGAGAGTACTTTTACAATTTGGTCATCGAAGAATTTTGCAGGAAAACTAGGAGAGCAGAATTTCAATTCAAATAATGCTTCACAATTATTTAAGGTAAATTTTAAATTTGTATCTTTTTCTTTAGATCAATTCGGTAACTACTATATATAAATATGTCTAATTTTTTGTTCGCATATTTAAGCCTAACATTAAATGAACTTTCCTTCAAAGAGGTCCCCAAAAGTTTGTAAAACACCTTTAACTTGCTAAGTTCTATGTAAACAATATGCAAAGTTTGGGCAAGAGGGTTAGGCGGATGTTTTTCTTCCATTCCATAACATTGCATGCCTGAACAAAAATGTCACGAGTCGCCACTGATATACACACATATATATATATATATATATATATATATACAGGGTGTCCGAGAATTATCTGTACAATTTTTGGCTGTTATTAAAAGTCAACCATGAAGTGTAGAAATTCCAGTGTTGTCCCATTTTACAGAGAATCACATTAAGTTTTTTCTGATACTACGTTTTGACAAGTTTTTTAGAAATGTACGCGGGTGACAGACATTGATGATTTAAAAGCAAGAATCACAGCTGCTATTGAGCGAATTGATGTGGATATGCTGCAGCGTACATGGCAACATTTGGAGTATCGATTGGATGTTTTGCGAATCACTAATGGTGCACATATCGAATGTTTGTAACAACGTTACTTTAATAAAAGAAACTTTTGAAAATACAGATTCTAAATAATCTTATTTAAGAATTTTACGTGTGTTATCAAGAATTTTATTAAAAGATGAAATTGTACAGATAATTTTCGGACACACTGGAATTTCTAAAAAACTTGTCAAAACTTGGTATCAGAAAAAACTTAATGAGATTCTCTGTAAAATGGGACAACACTGGAATTTCTACACTTCATGGTTGACTTTTAATAACAGCCAAAAATTGTACAGATAATTCTCGGGCACCCTGTATATATATATATATATATATATATATATGCTGCAAACCCACAAGGAAAAAGAAAAACGATTCCAAGGCCTTTCGTATATTCAAAGCTACACCTCGTCATTCCCTGACGAGGTGTGGCTTTGAATACACGAAAGGCCTTGGAATCGTTTTTCTTTTTCCTTGTGGGTTTGCAGCATTCATTCATTTCACGTGTTTTATTGTGAAATTCATCCCATATATATATATATATATATATATATATATATATATATAATACAATATTTCATACCTAATTTATAAACAAAATTGAAGGTTTTCCCATGCCATTCTTTCTTGTGTCCCAAGTAGCAAAGACCTGCTGACCTGCAGTGTCATCTTTTGTGTTCGAATACATTCTAAACCCTTTCTCTAGTTCAATAATTCACAAACTATGTTTAGATTTGTAACATATTACTTTTATTTAGGAGGCCTCAAGAACCAACATGGAAGAACGTGCTGAGCTAAATCAAGAATATGATGATGACGTGGACGATCCTGACTATGTTCCAACAGAAGAAATTCCTCAATCACAAAATATAAACATTGAAAGACAAGAAAGTCCGGACATGGCAAGTACTTCAAGTGAAACCCGTTGGAGGAAAAGAGAAGCCACCGTAGTTCCCTCAACATTCTCCGGAACACCGTTTATTGAGGTAAATGAAGTTGTTTCTCCGTTTCAATATTTCAAACAGTTCTTTGATGATAATTTGATTGAGTATATTACACAACAGACAAATCTCTATTGTGCTCAAGAAAAAACGAGAGATAACCTGAGGTGTAAACTAATAAATACTGACAAGGAAGAAATAGAACAGTTTATTGGTGTACTCTTGTATATGGGTATTTATCCTAATCCTCAATATCGGATGTACTGGAATCCATCTACACCTTTGCCTCAAATTACAAAATCTCTGAAAGGAGGTGTCAACAGATTTGAAAATCTTAACAAATTTTTACATTTCAACGACAATTCCAAACTTCCTGATAGAAATTCTCCGGAATATGATAAGCTCTATAAAATTAGGCCAATTATAAATTCGGTTCTAGAAAAATGCAAAATGTTGGAAAGTGAAGAATATAATTCGGTCGACGCGCAAATGATCCCAACAAAATGTAAATCCTCACTAAAGCAATACCTTCCCAAGAAACCCCACAAATTGGGGTATAAAGTCTTCACAAGGTGTGGTGCTTCAGGTATCATTTATAACTTTGATATATATACTGGAAAAACATCTGATAAACCACAATCTTCTCTTGGTTGTACTGGGGATGTTGTAATGAAGTTATGCGAAAACATGCCTAAACATCAAAACTACAAACTTTGCTTTGATAACTATTTTACATCTTTGCCACTTCTGAAAGAACTGCACTCACAGGGGATTCTAGCTCTTGGGACTGTAAGATCAAATCGACTAGCGGGTGCACAAAATATCCTCTCCAGTGAAAAAGAATTGAAAGCCAAAGGAAGAGGGTCGTATGACTGGATGGTAGACATTTCATCAAACATAACTGTAGTGAAGTGGCAGGATAACAGTACAGTCCACCTAGTTTCAACCTATGTGAACCATACTGAAGGAAGAAAGGCTAAGAGATGGTCTGCAAAAGATAAAGTATTCCTTGAAATTGAATGCCCAGAAATGGTCCATGAATATAAATTTATGGGCGGAGTTCACCTTTCTGATATGCTCCTTTCACTGTACAGAATAAAGCTCAAGCGTAAAAAGTGGTATATATCCATCTTTTTCTATCTTGTCAAAGTTGCCGTTACTAATGGATGGCTTTTATATAGACGTCACTATGCTATGTTGTATGCTGACAACAAATTCAAGTCTTTGTTAGAATTCCAAATTAGTATTGCAAATGATCTGACCATGGTAAGAAAGTCAACGCTCACCACTCCTCCAAGAGGTTGGCCACCTCTTTCCTGTCAGCCCCCTCAAAAGAAGTGTAAAACATCAGCAGCAGTTCCTATTCCAACCGATGATTATCGGTACGATTTTTATGGTCATTTTCCCAATTTTGATGAAAACAAACACAGATGCAGGTACTGTCCTAAAGGCTATACTTATGTATTCTGCATCAAGTGTAATATTTACTTATGCTTTATAAAGGAGCGTAATTGCTTTTTGAATTTCCATAAAAAAAACTCCATAAAATAAGTGTTGTACAACATAAAATATGTTTTCTTTGTAAAAGGTATATATTGATTATTTTGATTTGTCAAAAACAATAAATTTTTCCATCCTTGCGAACTTTCATATTTACCCCCCATTATTTATCCCAATTTTCATGATGTTGCCAAGGAGCAACATTCTCTAAATTAACTTAGAACATAAATATTACATAGATTTTAGGGAAAACCTCATTAATATCACCTAAATACTTTAAAAAATACCGAAAATATATTTTTTTTCAGAAAATTATAATTCATGAGATAAAGGGCTATTAGCTTAAAGTCAATTGTCGGTAAACTTTTGGAATCCGTAGTTAGGGATCGTATCATCGATCACTTCGAAAGTCGCGATTTGATTAATAGTAGCCAGCATGGGTTTCGACGCCATAGATCTTGTTTAACTAATTTGTTAGAATTTTATAACGAAACAGTGCGCGAATACGATAGGCATAGAGCCGCTGACGTTATTTATTTAGATTTTAAAAAGGCGTTCGATACAGTTCCGCATAGAAGATTAATTGTGAAGGTTAAAGCGCACGGTATACGCGGTCAGGTAGCTAACTGGTTAGAGGAATGGCTTCGTGCTAGGAGACAGAGGGTCATTGTTAATGGTAGTGAATCAAGGTGGTTGGATGTAGGTAGCGGTGTCCCACAGGGTTCAGTGTTAGGCCCATTGCTATTGGTAATTTACATTAACGACATAGATGTAGGATTGACTAGTAACGTGTCAAAATTCGCGGACGATACTAAAATAGGCGGTAAGGTTGTTAATGAGGACGATAGAAATATGCTCCAAGACGATGTAAATAGGATTATGGAGTGGACGGATAAGTGGCAGATGCGACTTAACGTAGACAAATGTAAAGTTTTGCATAAGGTTCTCGTAACAATAATTACAAGTACACGATGGATGATAAAGAGTTAGCGAGCGTTGACGAGGAAGTAGATTTAGGCGTTAAAAAGATAAAAAGTTAGGAACCAGTGCCTGGAGTCTTGTGCAAAAGCTATTAGGATGTTAGGCTTCATAGCTCGTAATTTCGAATTTAAATCGAAGAATATTATATTGACCCTTTACAAGTTCCTAGTCACGCCTCATTTAGAATATGCCGTTCAGTTTTGGTGCCCGTATTTGCGTGAGGATATTGATAAGTTAGAAAGGGTTCAGCGTCGTGCCACGAAACTAATTCCGTCATTGCGCAACAAGCCTTATGAAGATAGGATTAAAGAGTTAGACTTGCATTCACTCTAAACTAGGAGCTTAAGTGGGGGAGCTTATTGAAGTTTTCAAAATCGTTAATAAAATCGATAACGTAAATTTTGACAAACTGTTCACTTTCGATAATAGCAATACTCGTAATAACGGATTTAAGTTGCGTGGCAGACGTTTCATTACTAATATCGCTAAAAACTTCTGTATGTTTAAAGTAATTGATAAATGGAATAATCTTCCCGCACCCGTCGTGAACTCTACCAGCGTTAATATGTTTAAGATTCGTCTAGATAGGCATTTTAAAAATATTAACGTTGTTTAAAATAAAAAAAACAATTAGCAACAGGAGCTCTACGGGGGGGGGGGGTCGAGGATGAGTCTATTGCGTGTGATGCAAGCAGACAATGAAAATTATAAGCGTGTGATGCAGCAATGAAATTATAATTAAAAAAAAAAATTAGACTAACACGAACGTAGATGTAGCTCGTAGCGTAAACTAACCCACTTTTTGTTTTACTTACCTACTTCTTTTGTTTTTCTTATCCTCTCCTTACTTGTATGTCTGTAGTTTGCATGGTATGACAGTGAGTTAAGACTGTGTTTGCATGGTTTGTAAGCGTTCTTATTTTACTTCTTTTCATCTTTCACCCCTTTCCTATTCTCTTCGACTTTTTTCCGACTTGTCGGCAGTGGCCGGCGGATGATAATGGAGTCTTTCTTTCTCTTTTTCTGAATGAATTTTAACCCAAGAAAGATAGGTTTTGCTACTTACTTAACCCCTTATTCTCCTCTTTTGACCCCCTCCTCTTTCCTTTCTCTCGAGCTAACCTGAGAGTGGATCTTAGGGTCTTTGGTAGCCTTAGCTTCTGTAGATCTGTAGATCTGTAGATCCTCCACACTCCCTCATTCCCCTTCCCCACCCACCATTCTCGCGTATATTAAAATCATTATGTAACAATACTAATAAAGCTGTTTGTAGAGTCCGTGTATCTGGTTAATCACTACGCAAATATAAGTCACTTAAACAGAGACAACAACCAGAAACACGCAGACAGACAAACAGCCAGACACAAGAAAACCTACAGACTCGACACGACCATTACACCCTTCAATACAGACCAGACCACCAAGATCATCAAAAACATTAAGAATTCGAAGGCTACTGGTCTAGACAACATATCTAACATATACCTTAAACACTTGGGCCCCCAGGGAATACTAGCCCTCACAAATATCAGCACATATTCGTACCAACACTGTATTATTCCTGACATATGGAAACAAGGTGAAATTATTACATTACTCAAACCAAACAAAAATCCAACAAAACCAGCTTCCTATAGACCCATTACTTTACTATGCACATCTTCCAAACTAACAGAAAGACTAATCTTACAAATCACCAACCCACACATACCACTATCGCTTACTCAACATGGATTCAGACCTCACCACTCAACCACGACATTACTCACTAACCTCACGCAGCACATCATGGATGGCATCAACTCCAGACGACTAGCTCAACGTACACTATTAGCAAGAATAGACATTAGTAAAGCATTTGATGCTATCCCACGCTTCCCTCTCATAGACAAAATACTCAACACAAACATGCACAATAACACTAAAAGATGGCTGAGCAACTATCTTTCAGGAAGATACTCACATGTCACATTTAATGGCAAGTCATTCAAAAACAAGCTTTTTTCGAACGGGGTCCCTCAAGGCTCTGTTCTCTCACCAACACTGTTCAACTTATACATGCATGACATTCCAACAGCCATAGATAACAAGCTTACCTTATCATCATATGCAGATGACATCACTCTAACATCCACCCACAACAACATCGACACCGCTACAAATAACCATACATAAACAGTATAGAAGACTGGCTCACACAAAATAGACTCAAAGCACCAACCACAAAATCAACCATCACCTTAAAAATGGAAAAAAAACACTTTTTTTCGACTAAAGGTCAAAATATGAAAATAAAAACCCACTCTAATAGACAGAGTCTATTAGAGTGGGGTTTTATTTTCAACCATCACCTTGCTTACAAGCAACACAAAAGAACATCAGATAACTCCACAGCTTACACTAAACAACACCAACATTCCACACACTCACAGGACCAAAATACTTGGGGTCACATACAACACATCATTACCTTTTGCAAACCACATTCAGGACATTAAAAAGAAATGTACGTCAAGACTTAACACGCTTAGGGTACTAACAGGCACAAACTTTGGACACCAGCAGGAAACAACATCAGAAAACACATACACACACACCTAACCCACAAAGCACTGACACGACTCGGTCCGAATGCGGTCCTAGGTGCGAAGCCGCCACCCATTAACAGGTCAGAGACCAGCCTGAGCAGATCGGATCGAGTTAACTTAACACGATTCCGATGTAGACATCACCCGAACTTACAGACATATAAACACAGACTAGACAACTCCACAGACGACACCTGCCACCTGTGCCAGGAAACACCACAAATAGTTGAACACATTATGACAGACTGTACCGCTCTAGCACAACATAGAACACAACACAACATCACTAATGCGCTGAACCTCTGGTCCACTCCGGAGAGGACGATCGGTTACCTGCGTGCCACTGGCTTGCTCGATCAGGGTGGGCTGATCGGCTAACCAACAAGAACAATAACAACTAACTCACGAATCTATACGATTATATATATATCTATTGACATTGCGCGAGAAAAAGATAGAGACAGTGAGAGAGAGAGCGAGGTAGAGGAGCAGAGAGAGTTAGTGCGAAATGGCTTATTGATTGTTACACAAATAACTTGTGAACAGTTTCGATCTGAATAACAGCAACTGATTATCAAAATCACATAAGAATAATCCACGGTTATACTAACATAAACACTTATATATACTTATAAATTCATGCAATATTATACTAATCACTTGGAAAGGCGATTTGATTAATAGTAGTCAGCATGGGTTTCGACGCCATAGATCTTGTTTAACTAATTTGTTAGAATTTTATAACGAAATAGTGCGCGAATACGATAGGCATAGAGCCGCTGACGTTATTTATTTAGATTTTAAAAAGGCGTTCGATACAGTTCCGCATAGAAGATTAATTGCGAAGGTTAGAGCCCACGGTATACGCGGTCAGGTAGCTAACTGTTTAGAGGAATGGTTTCGTGCTAAGAGACAGAGGGTCGTTGTTAATGGTAGTGAAGGTGACCGTAAGGTGACGGTTGCATGAAGCAGGATATCACCACCAGTTTGTGGCTGATGCCTATTATATTAATAGTGTTTTCTATATTGTATTTGTATTATCAGTGTGGAGAGATAATGATTTAATCACGATGGACAGATAAACCCATTAATGTTTCCCAGATTTCCTGTGCATTATCAATGTGGAGATATTATTACATCTTAACAAGGAATATATACATATATATATACAATAAAACACAAATCCTTTATTACAACAAATATGCAATGGTTGAGAATGTTTTACTAAATAGTTTAACATACAAAATGATAAAGTCATACAAAATGCTTACAATTTTCCATAGATTAACATAAATGGCACAGCTATACCCGGTTTATAGTTAGTATTTAATCCATCCCCCATTATTGTCTATTACATTTTTTAACCTGTGTGGCATAGATGCATCATGGTTATGAATGATGTGTGGGTTCCTTCAGAACATCTCCCACTCAGCCATAGTGTGATCCAGCAGAGTTAAAGAACAATTTTATGACCATTATTCGTCCCATGTAAATGTGGAAACCGGACATACAAATGCGTGGAATACATAAATCTTACTCTAGTGATAGTATAATATTCTATAACACACAAATACAACATACTTACATAAAGATGATCTGCTCGGGATAGGGCAAGGCATACGCGCGTGCATATCTCGTGTTGTCTTGTCGCCAACACCGAAGACGTGAGTTGTAGACGCAAACGTCTTCTTGTCAGGGAAGACAACTCTGCTCCAGTATGCGAGATCATCATTTATATGCTGGCGAGCAAACGAGAGCCTGGCCTGACGATGTAGTTCCTCGATCCTCTCTTTTTTGGCAGGAGTACGGTGGTGATATCCTGCTTCATGCAACCGTCTCCTTACGGTGTCCACTGACACGTCCATATGTAGTGTCTCCCAGGATGGCGACTGCGTTGTTGATAGGATCGTTCTGCACTTCGTTGATTATCACTGGTCTACAGCCAAAATGCTTCGGAAATAAAAGTAGTCAATCTTTACTAATTTTGGGTCACTGAATACGAAAATGATGCCTAAAATTGCCAATTGGCTCTATTTATAAAAATATCAGGCAACCCTGCACCCTACTAACTGGACTGCATCTGTGGCGTAATATGTAGACGCCTGTGACACATCGACGCATTGAATCTACTGCGCATGTGCGTAGTTATATTTTTTTATTTTAATAAATTAATGTAAATATATACATATATATACAATAAAATGTAATTTTAAATTTATCTATTACATTATGTACTTGTAAATTATTTATTAAAAAATAAATTGGATCATTTTAACATATTGCTTCCCATAATGTTTTTGATATTAATATAAATGGAATACGAACCTAACTTAACCTTACCTAATTTAAAATTATTAAAATGCAATGTAATTATATTAATTTATTAATATAAAAAAAATATAACTACGCGCATGCGCAGTAGAGTCAAGGTGTCGATGTGTCACAGGCGTCTACATATTACGCCAGAGCATCAGTTCATTCGCAGAAGTCATACAGTGCACCCATGTGAAACTCTTTTTAGTGTTTGCTTTTGAAAATGAATTTTTTTCAGCCTAATTTAAACAAAGATGCCTCGTAATTGCGTGAACAGTGTAGATAACTTCTGTTATGTTTGTGGAGAATTGACTTTTGCATCACAAAAGCGTGCTATAACCGCCGTGATTAGGAAAGCCTATCACCTTTATTTTGGCTGTAAGATTGGAGATCAGGACAAGAGCTGGGCCCCACACATATGCTGCAATACTTGTGCAACAAACCTTCGCCAGTGATTGAATCGGAAAAGGAAATCTATGCCTTTTGCAGTGCCAATGGTGTGGAGGGAACCAACAGATCATGTCAGCAATTGTTACTTCTGCATGGTGCCTCCAGTCAAGAAAGGTATTTGCAAGAAGAAAAAGTGGATTTTACAATATCCGAATATACCCTCTGCTATACGCCCGGTACCTCACGGCGAAGGACTACCCGTTCCTGAGCCCCCACACTCATTCTCCCTGGAGTCAGAGGACGAGGAGAATGAAGGAACCTGCGAAACTTGTGAGCCTTCAACTTTACAAGACCTTGAATTTGTTTATAACTTGACATCTTCTAAACCGCACACGATAACTCAGAATGAATTAAACGACCTTATCAGAGATTTAGAACTGCCAAAGAGTAAGGCAGAGCTGTTGGGCTCCAGATTGCAGCAGTGGAATCTCCTCGCTGAAAATGTTAGAGTGTGTAAGTTTCGTGACCGTCAAAAAGATTTTGTCCATTCTTCATCATGGAAGGTGACCTTGTAGCTTGCAACGACATCAATGGTCTGATGGCAGCTCTCAACATTATTCACAATCCTGATGAGTGGAGACTGTTCATTGATTCATCGAAGTTGAGTCTAAAAGCTGTTTTGTTGCATGTTGGCAACGTATTGCCATCAATTCCAGTTGGTCATGCATTCCTTCCACATGAAGGAAACATATGACAACATGAAGCAACTTTTGAACTGCATAAACTATGACAAACATCAGTGGCAGGTTTGTGGTGACTTGAAAGTTGTTGCTATCGTGCTTGGACTGCAGCCGGGCTACACTAAGTATTGCTGTTTTCTGTGTGAATGGGATAGTCGGGCTAGGACTTCTCATTACACCAAGAAGGATTGGCCACTCCGACACTCATTGGAACCTGGAACAAAAAATGTTCAGTATCCTCCACTTGTAGAACCGAGCAAGATTTTGTTACCACCCTTACACATCAAACTGGGCGTCATGAAAAATTTTGTTAAGGCTATGGATAAAACGGGGGCAGCTTTTACGTACTTCGGTGGTAAATTCCCAAAACTCAGTGAAGCAAAAATCAAGGAGGGCGTATTTGTTGGTCCACAGATCCGCGAGCGTCTTAGAGATGAGGAGTTCGACCGTATCCTAGGTGGTGAGGAGAAGACAGCTTGGAATACTTTCCGGTTAGTAGCAACCAATTTTCTCGGAAATACCAAAGCTGACAATTACAGGGAGCTGGTGGAAAACCTGCTCTTGTCCTATCAAAAAATGGGCTGCAATATGTCTTTAAAGATACATTTCCTCTATTCGTACCTGGAATTTTTTCCGGCCAACTACGGAGCAGTCAGCGATGAACATGGTGAACATTTCCACCAGGATATCTCAGCGATGGAGAAACGCTACCAGGGGAAATGGAGTCCATCATTGTTAGCAGACTACTGCTGGACAATAGCAAGAGATGTTCCAGAAGTTGAATACAAGAGACAAGCAAAGAAGCGACGGGTTGAATCAATATAAGTGACTGCTTATACAGGTATGCTACTAATATATGGTATACATATACGCAAAATGTCAACTTAAATTTTCTTGGAAACTGTAGCCAATCGACTGTTTTTATGGTCATATTCGTTTTCAGCACCCCAAAATCCATAATAGGAAACACATTTTATCTCCGAAGCACAAACTTTTTCAAAATTTGTAGACCAGTGCATTTTTATTCTCCGGTTTTCTTCTGGGGTGGTCTTCCTTGGTGCCCCACACTTAGGACGCTTTAACAGATTCACAATCTCCTGTCACCTCTGCACCCAGCGTCGAACAGTAGACTTCGAAATTCCCAGTTCCATGGCTATGTCAGCTACAAAGAGGCCTGCTTCCCACATACCAATTATCCGCCTCGCTGTGCAGTTTTATCTTGAGCTGGATTAATTTTCAGAGTCGGTGTTCGTTATACGGTGTAGAAATATGGTATGGGCATAGATCATGCCAGTAACCATGTCAACACCTCGGTTTGGCCAATGAACGTCATTTCACAAACATTAGTATAATATCGTATAAGTTTATAAGTATATATCCTGTAAACCAGGTTAATTTCGCGGCAACAAATTTTCGCTCTTTCATATCCTTGGACGAGTTCGCGGCATCATAATTTCGCAGTCAACAATTGCTTGTTATAATCTTACAGATTAAAATGACGTCATGAATGACGACATTATTCTGAACTGTGATTGGTCGAGGTTGAAGTCGTATATCAAGGCAAGTTTTAACTCTTGTATGCGGATAAAGTTTCAGCAGCACTCAACCTACATGAATCCCGCGGTAAGATAGATTTGAAGCTCTCCCCACTGAAACCTATCCGTGTTAAATGGATTGTCTCTGCATGGGATAACATACACAAAATAAGGGAGACCATTCATAAAGGTTGAGAAATTAGCGGCATTCATGACATTCTTGTTGTACAGTAATAGTACAGTATAATTTAAAATGTTTTTACTGCTTTTACTTTAAAATGTTTATTACAATATACTGAATTTACTTTCCAAATAAAGTATTTTAATGATCTAAGTTTTATTTTCTTACTATCTTCCAAAGATTAGTTTAAATTGTCAAATTTTCGCCTGCTGGATATTTTCGCGTAAACTATAGCCAACGCGAAAAACGCGAAAATTTCCTACAGGCGAACATTTCGCATTATATAAAAAGGTCTATTGTAGTAGCTGTTCATATAGATTTGCAGTAATCGTAATGGAACCTTATTACTGTAGAAGACTAGTAAACTACATGGAGTTCAACGCTGTTCACGATCATATTAATTGTTTATCTTTATGAACAGAGATATTACATTATAATTACCTCTATGTCAATGACTGTACATTCAAATGTCCTTTAGATATACTGTATATGTCTGTGTTATATGTTATTGGACTCAGTTGTCCCCCTTCCACCCCACCTTCCCCCGGTTGGGGTACCTTGACTAACATTGCGGCGTTGCCACATGTACGGAGTCGCCTGTAAGGCGAGGAATATTACATATGCGGGCAACTGTACGTGTAGTGAGGAATAGAGGGAGACGTGCGTGTTTGACAGCATGCTGTACTGCTCATAGGGTACATGAGACACGAAAAAAGAACAGCTGAGGAGGACAGTAAAGGAAGAAACTGGAGTCTCAGCACTCGTTGTCTCCTGCCTAAAGTCTCTCTCGGAATACTTCCCTGGTCGATTGGTGTCTATAATACCCACAGAGGCTGTTGCTTTTCAAATATAATCCTGCTTACAGGAATAAAATTTTTGCTCACACACTCTTATGGCTGCTTTATATTGAGCCCAATTTCTTATATTCATGTAAAGTGGACTCATTCTCGGTTGGCCAAGGAGACCTCATGTATGTAAGCATATTTTGAT
This sequence comes from Bathynomus jamesi, assembly GCA_023014485.1. Taxonomy (NCBI): domain Eukaryota; kingdom Metazoa; phylum Arthropoda; class Malacostraca; order Isopoda; family Cirolanidae; genus Bathynomus; species Bathynomus jamesi. Next base: position 212,739 of record JAJOZX010006639.1, on the reverse strand, counting down.
GCTCTTTTCAGGGAGCAATAAACGGAATAATTTTAGTAAGGCAATTATAAGATTTAAACAAAGGCCTTCCAGCTTCCCTTAGTATGGATGCTATATCACCCTGTACCTATCTACAAGTTTGCGCAGAAAAAAGTAAGCTATTGTTTTTATTACCACAAAGCTTACTTTTTTCTGCGCAAAATTATATCAATTAAATTTTTCTGCTATTTTTAACCTACACGTTTTCATGCTATTAGTTTGTAATGCACTCATATCCTCTTTGTTGCAGGTGATTTTAAAATACAATTAGTCCTAAAAGTGCCGTTAAACATGCCTTCATATAGTGACGAAGATCTTATATTAATTGAACAATTACGTATTGAGAAACAATATGGAGCCAGAAAAATGATGGCTGTGTTTCCAATTAAATCATGGACTTGCAGAAAACATTATAGGTAAAATTGGTAAAATAGGGAATACTGCAAGACTTGAAGCTCGCACTGATGAAAATATCGTAATGATAAAGGAAATGATTCTAAGTCAGGAAGGTCGTCCAGGAGCACATATGACGCCAAATCAAATTGCAACAGAAACAGGAATATCAAGAACAAAAGTATTTAAAAAAGCGAATTAGTAAAGAAACGAATAGAAAGGTCTCGAACTCTTCTTGAAAATTTTTCCCACGTTAACAGGATTTGGTTCAGTGGTGAAAAATCATTTAAAGTTCACTCTCCTGTCAACACTCAGAATGACAGTGTGTACGCTGCAGCAAGAACCAAGAGAGAAGTGACACCAGAAAGAATTTTACTGGAGCGGTCTCTTGCCTCAAAAATGGCTAAAAGTGATGTCGTTTTTGTTGAACTAGGGACTCAAATAAATGCTGTATACTATCGTGATGTGTTAGAAAAACATCTGCCAAAAATTCGTTAAGTTTCTGGAAATCAGTAAGCCCTACACATTACAACAGTGGTTCTTAACCTCTGGGTCGCGACCCAAAATTGGATCACCAAACCATTTTCATTGGGATCATTATATTGTCATTTATCATTTATTTATGTTAGCCCTAATCATTTTACCATTATTTATTTTATTACCTATTATAAGTGAACTGTTTGAAGGCATGGGCCGCCGAGCTAGCTCCCCGACCAGAATTTGGGTCGCAGCCTAAAAAGATTAAGAACCCCTGAATTACAGCAAGAAGGTGTAACAAATAGGGTTTCTCAACCGAAATCCCGGGATCCAGGATTTCGGGAGGAAAATATTAACCTTAAATCTTGGGACAAGCGCAGCACATCCTGGGATTTCCTGAGTTTCACAACGTATTCTAAAAATGTTATTTCAAATAGTTTTACGTTTACAGCTGTATCTAGAAAATACAAACATAAAGACCATGAGACAAATTTATAATAGCACGAATCACGTTGCGTTGTACAACTCGAATAGTGCCTATAATATGCTCTGATGATGGTGTGCATGTGTAATATGACTGGTATGTTTGTTGATTGACTCGGACTGAAATCCAATCATTTGATTTCCCTGAATCCAACATTTTGTGTTTTAGTGGATTTTAATTTCGGTGACTATTTTCATTTCAGTGGCACACTTTTTGGTTATTTTACTCACTAAAAATTAGTAAGAGGCATATAAAAGGTGTTGTGTTGGTATAAATTATACTGTAATATAATTTATTTTTGTTGTTGTTGTTGTTGTTTAGCCGATCAGCCCACCCTGATCGAGCGAGCCGGCGGCACGCAGGTAACCGATCGTCCTCTCCGGAGTGGACCAGAGGTTCAGCGCACTAGTGATGTTGTGTTGTGTTTGTTGTCGTGCTAGAGCGGTACAGTCTGTCATAATGTGTTCAAGTGTTTGTGGTGTGTCGGCACAGGTGGCAGGTGTCGTCTGTGGAGTTGTCTAGTCCATGTTTATATGTCCGTAAGTTGGGGTGATGTCTACATCGGAATAGTGCAAAGTTAACTCGATCCGATCTGCTCAGGCTGATCTCTGACCTGTTAATGGGTGGCGGCTTCGCACCTAGGACCGCATTCGGACCGAGTCGTGCCAGTGCTTTGTGGGTTAGGTGTGTGTGTGTGTTTTCTGTACTGTGTGATGTCTGTGGGGCGTGGTATGGAATGGAGTATTTGGTTATAATGTCTCTCTGGTGTTACCTTAATGGTGCGAGGTGTCGGTGCATGATTGTACATGGAGTAGCAAGGGTGTTGTGGGTTAGTTGTCGCTGCGACCATGAATTGTGTTCCCCTCATGTCTAAATGTTCCCTAACTTTCAGTATTTTTGTTTCTGTGTGCAGGGGTTCTATTGGTGTTGTTTGAGTGCATCCTGTAATGATACGAAGTGCGTTGTTTTGTATTGTCTGTAAGGTGTTTATGTGTGTGTTTGAGATAATGGGTGCCCAGCATGGGCTAGCATAGTCCATAACTGAGCGAATATATTGTTTGTATATGAGTGATGTTGTTTCCTGCTGGTGTCTAAAGTTTGTGCCTGTTAGTACCCTAAGCGTGTAAAGTCTTGACGTACATTTCTTTTTAATGTCCTGAATGTGGTTTGCAAAAGATAATGATGTGTTGTATGTGACCCCCAAGTATTTTGGTCCTGTGAGTGTGTGGAATGTCGGTGTTGTTTAGTGTAAGCTGTGGAGTTATCTGGTGTTCTTTTGTATTGCTTGTTAGCAAGGTGATGGTTGGTTTTGTGGGCGCTACTTTGAGTCTATTGTGTGTGAGCTAGTCTTGTATACTGTTTATTAGGGTGTGTCAATTTTGGGGGTGAAATGACTAAATTGAAAATCATGTGATTTGGTAGCAATTTAATGTAATCATTTGGCATACAAAATAATATCCTTGCTTCAAAAACAATGAAAAATAACTCCTACCTACAGTACATCAATTTTAATTCAAAAATTCCATTTTTCTGTAAATTCGTAACAAAATAACAAATGTGCGCAAACATCCTATCAACATTTAAAGTGGCAATAAGATATCATTCAGAGTCTTTATTTGAAAGTAACCAATGCAGTCATGTCCTTTTTGCTGCGGTTCCTTGATATCAGCATTCGGCTTGCTACTTGCGCTTTGATGTAGCCTTCTCGCCTCTCGTGACTGTAAACTTGACTAGCTGCTTCTGTGACCATTTTCACACATCTCTCCACACTCTGAGTGGGAGAAGGCCACTTTGGCACTTGCATTGGGGCCTCTTTAAGTTGTGTTAAATCTTTGTTTGTTATACATGTTGTCAGTGGTGGCTCCAAAACTTCCGAACTCAAGTTAACTAATTCTGACAATTTCGTGGCATTGACGTTTATCGGAGGTACCTTCCTTGTCTGAACAGAGCAGTCTCCCAGCTAGTCATCATCTAGTGATGTTCCTCTAAGCTTTAGAATGATTCCACAGCCTCAGTTCGCTCTTTGGTATATTGGCTGCAGAGTATTGCTCGCAAAACTGCCTCTGGCCTAGCATACCAAGCGGACCTTCTCACCACAGGTAACACGATGTCCACCACTACTTTCCTTTGGGTTCTCAGTAGCTGTAATTGAAACAAGATGTGGTTAAGCCCCTCCATCCACATTGGATTAAGTTTTACATTGAACCAGTGAGGAAGATAAAACCCAATAATAAATTCAACAATCAACATCAAATTCTGTAGCATTTTGCCCTTCAGTGCATGTTTCAAAACCCAAATCCTGCAGAAACGAATCGCTGTAGTTAACCAACGACTGTGACTTACGGGTCCAATCTCCAAGAGAGCCAGATTTTGAGGCAACTCTCTTGATCTGATTGCTTGAACAATACGATAAGCGTAAGATTGATCCGTGCTGAGGTCTTTGATAACTTCTTCAGACAACACTAGAAGGGGAGGGCCTACTTCGACCTTTGGAAATTTTGTATTTATTTCTAATTCCGTTGCTTCATCTAGCATGTTGCCAAGGGGGCCTGACCACTTGTTGTTGCTCTTTGTAGGACCATCAAGTTCCTGGATGAGACGACGAAAAGGTAGTTCCCCTGTGTGCAAATCACATACACTCCAAACAAGCCTTCTTCCAAGTTTTTTCTCTAAATGCGTCATAACACCGCCCTGCCATCCAGTGTTCACCGCAGTTGAGTCTCCACCAACGGCCTGCAGTGAACTGTCAAGTCTTCTTTCTTGAAGCCAACATATTATTTGATCAGCAATTGCCTCTGCATGTTTCTTGCCTTCTACTTCTGCTTCAGGAACAAAGTGAAACAAATAGCGGCCACCAGGTTCGGAACACACAGAGTAGTGTTCTTCTTTGATGAGACCGGGAAACTTTCTGTCCATTCCCTCTATCTCTAGGAGAACTTTTGTGTCATCTCTTCTTCCATCAAACAAAAGGCAAGAGAGACCTTCCTCCTTCAACTCTTTTTCATGCTGACCAGATATTTCCTTCATTATTTTTTCTTGTGCTCTTCTTATCTTATTATGATCTATCACTAAGGATGTATCCTCTCGGCTGATGAGGCCTGCATCTATTCAAGCGGCAGTGGCAATCTCTGCAGTCTCTCGTAGCCCCGTATGGTGGCGAATACTGGCAAGGGCAATGTTTGAGATGTCTTTAGTGTTGTATTTCATTCTCTTCGGCGAAGGTTCAGATGGCACTTTGGAGCTATCATCTGATGTTGCTTCTTTCTGTTCATCTGAAGAGCTTTCAAAGAAGTGAGAAACCTCTTGATAGAGCTCTTCATCTCTTTGGGTGGCTTCTTCACTCTTCTTTTTCTTCCTTTCTTCCCTCTCCCCTCTCTCGGATTTTACCTGTTTTCTTAGCAATAACAATCTGTTTTTTGGTTTCTGAATAATCTGCCGAACCAATCTGCATACTTCCTTGGCCTCCTGCCTTTGTTCTCTGCGCCTTTATGAAAGCCAGCTCCAAAACGGATCTTCTTCTCACGAGGACAGCGACAATCAATGTGAGGGTGAGGTTCTCTTCTGCATGAGGGAGAACAATTGGCTTCAGAACACAACTCTATGGGACACTAGCAGTTAAAAATGTCAAGAAGAGTATCAAGTGTGTGCAGAAATTTATTTTTCTTTGCTAGTTTTCCTTTACCAAGTGATGTCTCAACTGCTTTGTGCCACAGCTTTGTTAATTTTAGCTTAATAGTTCTATACTGATTGAGTACAGGTGGTTTGAACAACACATTAGCTTTTTTCCACTGATGCAGAAGAGGAGGAATCATGTCCCTTATGAGCTCTTTCTCTGTGTAGTTCCTTCTATCCTTTGTATTTTGTTCAAGAAGGAGTAACCCTAGTCTCAGCATGTCTCGCACTGTTGGTAGTTCTGATACGGGAAGCTCCTTGCCTGTACCGACTAACAGGCTCAAGTGGCATGACGACTAACCTCTTGTCTTCAATTTTGGCATCTTAACAATATCTGAAAAGAAAGAAAAACATTTAAGTATTTTATATCAATTACGATGTTTCAAAGTTGTCATTCGATGTTCTAAAATTCAATAAAAAAATATTTCATGGGAATACAACATAATTAGACACAAGAATATGATAATAATAAATAATTGCAATAATCAATAATCCATACTTATAGTTAAACTGTAGTATTCGTCTAGTAGAATAACTATGAAGTAGGTACAAGAGTAATAACAGCAAACCACCGTCTATGACATCTAAGAGGCAACTGAGAACTGAGAGTGAGGGACAGTTCTCTTCATGTTGTGACTTGTACATTGTACAACAACTACATGACCTTGAAAACACTCCATATGCCATCAGTGGGATAATTCTGTGACAGATGAATAGTTAATCAATTTATCTAATATACTATTTCAGAAATGAAGCCTTATATATATATATAGATATATATATATATATATATATATATATATATAACAGTTTTTTGCGCACACCTACAGGTCGCTACAATTGGTGTAGAACAATGCGGTTTTCACCATTCGATGCGTCTTTTTATTGTGCAGTGCCCATGCTAAAAAAAAATTCTCTAACATAATTCCTTCCCCCCTTTAGGGGTACAGTTCTTCCCATGCCTGTACACGCATTCTTTTAATTTTTCATTTTTAATCATAATTTTGGCACAAAATAAGTCAATATTTACTAAACATTTAATATCATTCGAGTCACAAAAGATTTATTTATCGATTCAATCTAAAAAAAGTATATATTTTTGAAATTCATAAAGAACTTTTTGCAAAAAACTAAAAACAAATATGCATTTTTAAAATTCAATGATTTTTATACAAAATATTTTGATATTTTAAAAATTCAATGATTTTTTATACAAAATATTTTGATATTTCTTATAATTTTAACATTTTTCGATTCACAAAAGATTTCTTTATCGATTCAATACAAAAAATTACATAATTAAAACGGGCAATTTAAATAAACACGAGTTTAAAGTTAAACGAGCCACACTCGAAATTATTTACCGTGACTTTTGTGCGTTTTATTACTGTGGCTTTTGTACAAATAATTTTACGTATACACAAACAATTTGATAGGATATTGATCTATCATTCTATTTTTTAGTTGTCATAGAAATACGTTAATTAAGTTTTCTGATTAGATGCGCTTTTATAGTTGAAGATCATTTTTAGAAAATTATTTATTTTCCCCACTTTAAAATATTACAAAATTTCTATTACGTATCCTAATATCATTATGCCTGTCGCTGTAAGTAAGAAAATAGCAATTAAATAATTAATTTTAAAATATTAAATGACGTCATCAAGATCATTACGAAACCTATAGTAAAATTATTGAATACCCGGTTAGGTTCATTGAATGCCAGGTTAGGTCATCTGTACGCCCTTGACGATTGGTTAGGTTAAGTCGTGATATTTTCGTTGGCTTTAACGAAAATATCATGACTTAACCTAACCAATCGTCAAGGGTGTACAATTAACCTAACCGGGCATTCAATTAACGTACCCGGGCATTCAATTAATCTAATCGGGCATTCAGTTGACCTAACCGGCCATTTAATTAACCTAATCTGGCATTCAGTTGACCTAACTGGGCATTCAATTAACCTAACTGGGCATTCAGTTTACCTAACCGGGCATATATATATATATATATATATATAGCGTTCAACATCCACCCCGGCAACGTCGGGTCGCTCTGCTATTATTGAATACCCGGTTAGGTTCATTGAATGCCAGGTTAGGTCATCTGTACGCCCTTGGCGATTGGTTAGGTTAAGTCGTGATATTTTCGTTGGCTTTAACGAAAATATCATGACTTAACCTAACCAATCGTCAAGGGTGTACAATTAACCTAACCGGGCATTCAATTAACGTACCCGGGCATTCAATTAATCTAATCAGGCATTCAGTTGACATAACCGGCCATTTAATTAACCTAATCTGGCATTCAGTTGACCTAACTGGGCATTCAATTAACCTAACTGGGCATTCAGTTTACCTAACCGGGCATATTATATATATATATATATAGCGTTCAACATCCACCCCGGCAACGCCGGGTCGCTCTGCTATTATTGAATACCCGGTTAGGTTCATTGAATGCCAGGTTAGGTCATCTGTACGCCCTTGGCGATTGGTTAGGTTAAGTCGTGATATTTTCGTTGGCTTTAACGAAAATATCATGACTTAACCTAACCAATCTTCAAGGGTGTACAATTAACCTAACCGGGCATTCAATTAACGTACCCGGGCATTCAATTAATCTAATCGGGCATTCAGTTGACCTAACCGGCCATTTAATTAACCTAATCGGGCATCATTACTATTATAATTTAGCAAAAATGTGTCTGCCTGTCTGTCCGCAGAAAAAACTTTTACGTTTCTGAACCGATTTCGACCAAACTTCGTATGGTGGATGGGGGTGATCAGTAATGAACGAAAGTATATGTGTGACCAACCCCCCCCCCCCCCACCCACCACCACCACCACCAATTACTGGGCCCGAGGGTCCCCATCACCGCGATAAAACTATAGAAAAGAACGCAGCAATGAAAATCTTGAGCTTCACATTGTGTCAATATTTGTGAAGCTTAAGATTTTCATGACTATAGTTTTATTGACCAAATAATTGAACCCCCAGTAATTAGGGGCCTACGACCCCCCAATTACTGTCGGTTCAATTATTTGGTCAATAAAACTATAGAAAAGAACGCAGTCATGAAAATCTTGAGCTTCACATCCGAGTTCATCGTATCAAGATTTGTGAAGTTTTAGATTTTCATGGCTGCGTTCTTTTCTGTAGTTTTATTGACCGAATAATTGGTTCGCCAGTAATTGGAGGGACACAGGCACCCCAATTACTGAGGCCCAAGGTGAGAGAAATGGGAACGATATCCAGATAAAGGACTATTGATGTTCAAAATAATATACGCCGTAGGCCCACAATTTGGTTTAGGTCGAAGGTCCAAGCACCGCAGATCTAGCAAAGTCGGCGCGTAGCGCCGATCCTTTGCTAGTGTCCTACTATTTAGTAAAAGAGTCAATTTCTGAAACTTTAAGGTAAAATTTATGTAGGTAAGGGTTATTTTATTTCATTTTGGTTGGCCAATTTCAAGTTTTGACATGAAAAGACTATATTTTCACTACCAAAATTGATTTGAAAAAAGTTGACAAAATTGACACACCCTACAGAGACAACAACCAGAAACACGCAGACAGACAAACAGCCAGACACACGAAAACCTACAGACTCGACACGACCGTTACACCCTTCAATACAGACCAGACCTCCAAGATCATCAAAAACATTAAGAATTCGAGTGCTACTGGACCAGACAACATATCTAACACCTTAAACACTTGGCCCCACAGGGAATACTAGCTCTCACAAATATCAGCACATATTCGTACCAACACTGTATTATTCCTAACATATGGAAACAAGGTAAAATTATTACATTACTCAAACCAAACAAAATTCCAACAGAACCAGCTTCCTATAGACCCATTACTTTACTATGCACACCTTCCAAACTAACAGAAAGACTAATCTTACAAATCACCAACCCACACATACCACTATCGCTTACTCAACATGGATTCAGACTTCACAACTCAACCACGACATTACTCACTAACCTCACGCAGCACATCATGGATGGCATCAACTCCAGACGACCAGCTCAACGTACACTATTAGCAACAATAGACATTAGTAAAGCATTTGATGCTATCCCACGCTTCCCTCTCATAGACAAAATACTCAACACAAACATGCACAATAACACTAAAAGATGGCTGAGCAACTATCTTTCAGGAAGATACTCACATGTCACATTTAATGGCAAGTCATTCAAAAACAAGCTTTTTTCGAACGGGGTCCCTCAAGGCTCTGTTCTCTCACCAACACTGTTCAACTTATACATGCATGACATTCCAACAGCCATAGATAACAAGCTTACCTTATCATCATATGCAGATGATATCACTCTAACATCAACCCACAACAACATCGACACCGCTACAAATAACCTACAAACATACATAAACACTGTTTAAATGACTTATCTGTGTGTAGTGATTAGCTAGAATGTTAGCTTGTAGTGCAGGGGCCCCCAACCTTTTTGTGCCGAAGAGCACATTCAAGACTACCGGTAGTGCGGCGGGCACCATTTACTTTTTCAAGGGAAATTTATAGTTGGACTTAATAATGAACGTAATACACAAAAAAAACCATTTAATTCCAATGTAAAATAATGAACATAATACACACAAAAAAACATTTAATTCCTATGTAAAATAATGATAATACCCCCAAAAAAAAACCTTTTAATTTCTATGTAAAATAATGAACATAATACACAAAAAACACATTTAATTCCTATGTAAAATAATGAACATAATACACAAAAAAAACATCTAATTCCTATGTAAAATAATGAACATAATACAAAAAAAAAAACCATTTAATTCCTATGTAAAATAATGAACATAATACAACAAAAAAAATTTAATGCGAAACAAGTTTAACTAATTATTTAGTTATTATTTAGTTTTGTAAAAATCTTTTTTAGCAATCTCAAAGTCAATGTTATTTTTGGCACTGAATTTCATTGGCCAATGCCTCATAATTAGGAGAGTAGGATGATATTCCTAGCTGGTAGCTGCTATGTCAGCAGCTATGACAACGCTGCGCAGTACGATGCGCAGTACGATGAACAAGGATGGGCTAACTAAGAATCTTAGAAAAATGATCAAAACGATCACTTAATTTATCTATAAAGAAATAATTATTTTCAAATAAATGAGCATCTGTTTCTGTAATTAACTACTAAAATTTAATAAAATGTTAAGTATGTTTACATATTTTAAATATTTAGTAACTAAATATTTAAAATATGTAACATACTTAACATTTTATTAAAAATTTAAAAAAACTTACCGATCGTAGTCAGTCAGTGGCGGGCACACGCAAAAAGGTCGGCGGGCACCATGGTGCTCGCGGGCACAGGGTTGGGGACCCCTGTTGTAGTGTATAAGTTGGGCTATTATTTTGGCTGCGGCAAATAGCCGCGTGTGAGGTGTGAATGCCGCTGTTAGAGTGGGTAATGATGTTTATAGTTTTGTATAGCCTGGCTGTATCTGTGGAGTGGTTTAGTGTTGTTATGAATTCCCTAAATGTTTTTGTTTGTTTTTCTTTAAGTTTGTTATTTATTTCGGTGTTGAACTGATGTATCTGTTGTTTTATGGCTTCTGTGTGTGGTATTTGTGTGTTATGTTTGAGGTTGTTACGTTGCCTTATGAAGTGGACTATTTCTCTAGTGTAATTTGGGTTGTATTTCCTTATGTTGCCCTTGGGTATGTATTTGTTTGCATTATTGATGATCTGATTGAATGTATTGAGTGTTGTATTGATGGTTATGATGGGTGTGCTGTTTAATGTGGTGAATGTTCTTCAGCCTGTATTTTGAACTGTTCCCAATCAGCTTTCTTGTAATTTCTGTAAGTGTGCCTAAGATTGTTGGGGGTAAAGTGTAGAACGTGTTGTAATGATGCTGGGCAGATTTTATAGTTTGTTAATGAGAAAAACGAATGCTTTTATATATGCAGTCATGTACCTTTGCATCGATAAAAATTAGGGGGTCTTCCTTCAATATACAAATATGTATATCCAGCAACTCATATTCCAGACGCTTTTAAATGTATTATAACGTATTGTAATGTAATATAAAGTTATGGAAATTTCGCAATCCCTGCCCGTTTGTATAATTCCCGGAAGTTGCTGAAAATGTGGATTAGTAAGAGATTATATTAATCAGGGAAGTTAATTGCTTACAAGTAATTTTTTTAAATTTATAGAATGATCCTAAACAAATATATTTAATTTATGCCTACCCTCTCATTAAGCCAAAATTCCGTTTTCTGTATTGTAAATGTGTGTAGAAAACGACTTTTGCAACATTTAGTGTAACACTATTATAAAATGCATTATGAAAATGCTTCTGTTTTAAATTCATCGTATAATGGAATTCGTATTATAAATGAAAGAATATTAGATTAGGTATTCGCCAAAAATAATGAATTAACTACAGTAGGTGGCTCTTGAAACGGGATACTCCAGACTTATTACATAAAAGAAAAGGAGCAGCTCATAGACCCACAGGAAAACTCAGGCTAAATAAAGACGGATATGTAATTGACTTTAATAGCATTCTTTCTTTTTAAAGTTGTTTGCATTTGTAATTAGCATAACAAAACGAAATAGGTACCTAATGTAAAATGAAATAAATAATATTTATGCAGCTGTTTTTCCCTTTCAGTTTGCAGAAAATCCTTACGTGATAGAAAATGGACACCTTATTCAAGATCAGTGTAATTGCTTTATATAAAATCAACTATTAGTAAGAAAACAGCTCTTACAAATTTCTCATTCACAGGCCTGTGTAGTTTATAGTCAGTAATTGGTAACATTAATAATTAACTATTTCTCGTAACAGATAAATCACTAGAAAAATTACATACGTTTAAAATTGTTTATTATTAATTAGTTTGGAAAATCTGGCAAGATTGTGAATCGAGTTGCCAATTATGATTATCTTACTTAATGAAAGAGTTATGCAACTACATTGAATCAGTAATGTTATCAAATATATATATATATATATATAAAAATAAAGATAAACAAATAATAATGTTTAAGCTGGTAATTGAAGGTAAATAATAATAGGTATGTTGGTTAAACGCTTATATGTTAGTCTAACTACATAATGTAGCTTAATAGTATTTGCCATATGGGCAATAAACCTCTTCATTTAATTAAAAATATAACAGAGTTATATAAAATCGGTTATTAGTAAAAAAATCTCTCTTACAGAGTTCTCACTCGCAGGTCTGTGTAATTTATAGTCAATAATTGGTAACAATAATAATAATAATAAATATTTCTCGTTACAGATAAATCACAAGAAAAAATGGTGCTTTCCTGTTAACGGAAATACCCAACCGCCCGCCACCAAACTGTTTGTTATGTATTTTTGCTCTCGTCATTTTCATTTAAACTAACGAAAATATCACAACTTAACCTAACTAATCATCAAGGGCGTACAGTTGACCTAACCGGGCATTCAATTGACCTAACCGGGCATTGAATTATCCTAACATGTTAATATAACGGAAAATGCCCGGTTCGGTCAACTCTACGCCTTTGATAATTGGTTAGGTTAAGTTGTGATATTTTCGTTAGTTTAAACGAAAATGACGAGAGCAAAAATACATCATAAACAGTTTGGTAGTCCCGATAATACGTAAGTACCGAATTTATTAATCATTTAAATGAAAGTAGTTAATATGTAAGAGATAATCAGTTAGTAGTGGGCCAAAATGTCTTTATGTCATCTAAAATCGCAGAAAAAACGTCGCTGCTTTCGGTACATTGTCGCCACATGAATTCTGCAAGATACGAGTCCAGATGATGGCGGGCGGTTGGATATTCCTGTTAACAGGAAAGCACCAAAAAAATTACTTACGTTTAAATTTACTTATTATTAATTAGTTTGGAAAACTTGACAAGATTGTGAACTTAGTTGCCAATTATAATTAACGTACTTAAGAAAGAATTATGCAAACACTGTACATTAAAGCAGTAGAACTTATCAAATATATATATATATATATACACACACAGTATGTATATATATATATATATATATATTTGCATCATTCACTCGTTTCACGTGCTTAATTGTGAAATTCATCATATATATTAGGGCGGCTCGTTTTTACACTTTTTTCGATATTTGATTGGGGGTAGTGCGGAAAAGTTGCGATTTGGAGAGAAAATAAAGTGTAAACATTTTTTTATCTACGTCAATACCTTCCGGTGGCGGCGAGTCCTTAAAAATCGAAAAATAGGCCTAAAAACACATAAAATTTTTATATAATTTTATATAATTTTTATATAATGTTCATTGTTCAATGACTGCTATTAATTTATTGAAGCCTATAATAGTGTTCTCAGGGTTGTTTGCACAAAAATATACCGGAATTAACATTTGTATAACATCTTGTTAAAACTTGCTTTAAATCAATATTTTGGATATTTTAACGGCTAAGACGCCACCGGAAGTTATTAACAGATTGTGCTGAAATTTTTATTGTTTATTTTGTAAGTCTTTAAAACCATTTTCTAATCTACCCCGTTAGGCCTATTTTTCGATTTTTAAGGACTCGCCGCCACCAGAAGGTATTGACGTAGATCAAAAAAATTTTACACACTTTATTTTCTCTCCAAATCGCAACTTTTCCGCACTACCCCCAATCAAATATCGAAAAAAGTGTAAAAACGAGCCGCCCTAATATATATATATATATATATATATATATATATATATATATATATAAATAACGATAAACAAATAATAATGTTTAAGATGGTAATTGAAGGTAAATAATAATAGGTATGTTGTTAAACGCTTATATGTTAGTCTAACTGCATAATGTAGCTTAATAATATTTGTCATATGGACTATGGTTTGTTAATAAACCTTTTCATTTCATTTCAAAGGTAATTGAGTCATATAAAATCAGTTATTAGTAAGAAAATCTCCCCTACAAAGTTCTCACTCGCAGGCCTGTGTAATTTATAGTCAATAATTGGTAGCAATAATAATAATAATAAATATTTCTCGTTACAGATAAATCACTAGAAAAAATTACATACGTTTAAAATTGTTTATTATTAATTAGTTTGGAAAATTTGCCAGGATTGTGAACTGAGTTGCCAATTATGATTAACGTACTTAAGAAAGAATTATGCGGTTGCTGTACATTGAATCAAATAACTTATTAAATACACAGTATATATTTACAATATACGTTACAACCTTACAAAGGTTTCGCGTGATGATCTCTCATTTCGCGAAGGTCAAGCTTGTCGCCTCTCCTCTCGAATTGGCCTGGTGAAGTAGTGAGTTGGATTCTTGCGCTCTCCACCTCACATAGCCAGATACGCCCGGCTCATCGGGGATTGTTCTGATCCAGGCGTCTAGTCTTCTTTTGAAGATTTCCACTGCAACTCCCTTTGTGTTTCTTAGGTCTTTGGGCAACTGATTAAACAGTTTTGGTCCTCTCACTACAAGACTATTTTCTTTCAGGGTTAAGGATATGCCCTGTCTCGCCTTCAATTTGGGAATATGGCACAGTCTGCCGTTTCTACTGTCCACTGTTGTTTGGGGAGTTATAGGGCTCAGAGTAAGATTAGGGACTAGTTTCTCCATTATTTTCCAAGTGTAAATAATGGTGTATCTCTCTCTCTTCTCCTTTTCAGTGAGTATAAGTCTAGTTCGCGTAACCTTTCCCAGTAATTTAGTTCTTTGCACCCATTGATATTGGCTGTGAAGCTTCTCTGGATCCCTTCCAGCTGTCTAATGTCTTCTTTTTTATATGGGGATGTTAGGACCGAGCAGTATTCCAATTTTGGTATAATCAGGGTTTTCAGTAGAGGAATCATTACATTCCTATCCCTTCGTTTAAAGGTTCTCAATATCTCTCCCGTTATTCTCTTTCCTCTGTTTACTGCTATCTTATTTTGTGTCTGAAATTTCGCATCATCCGTCATTACAACCCCTAAATCTTTTGCTCTGGGATTTCTCTGAATTTCCTGTCCATTTGGGGTATAATATTCTATGGACTTTAGGTTTTCTCTTTTCCGGTACTGTAATAGCTGAAATTTCTCGGTGTTAAACTTTATATTGTTGTCTTCCGTCCACTTGTAGATTCTGTTTATGTCGGTTTGTAGGGATCTTATGTCTTCTGGGTTTCTTATTTTTCTACTGATCTTTGTGTCATCCGCAAAGGATGTTACTGTGCTGTCTCTGGTAACTTCCTCATCTATGTCAGTTAGCATGATTATGAAGAGTAGTGGAGCTAATACTGTTCCTTGTGGTACCGAGCTGAGGACCTCTGATTCTGATGAAGATACTCCTTGTACTGTAACGACTTGCCGTCGCTCACTAAGAAAATTATATATCCATTTCCCTACTTTTCCTGTTATTCCCATATATTTCAGTTTATGTATTATGATTCCGTGGTCACACTTGTCGAACGCTTTAGCAAAGTCTGTGTATAGTACATCATAGTTTCCATTACTTCCAGTGAATCAATAATGTTGTAGTGTTCCATTAGTTGTGATAGGCATGATCTGCCTGACCGAAACCCGTGTTGGTTATGATTGAATTTTTTCTGCGTTTCTAAAAAGTCATAGATTTTCTGTCTAACTATTCTTTCAAATATTTTAGTGAGATGGGATGTAAGCGATACTGGCCTATAGTTCTTGGCCTCGGATCGATTTCTTCCTTTATATATTGGAACTATGTTCGCGCTCTTCAGGATGAATTGCATTCTTGCAGTTTTTGTTCAGTGTCAGTATATATATATATATATATATTATATATATTATATATATATATATATATATATATATACTTTTGCATCATTCATTCATTTGACGTGCTTAATTGTGAAATTCATCCATATATATATATATATATATATATATATATATATAATAACGATAAACAGATAATAATGTTTAAGCTGGTAATTGAAGGTAAATAATAATAGGTATGTTGATTAAACGCTTATATGTTAGTCTAACTACATAATGTAGCTTAATAGTATTTCTCATATGGGCTATAGTCTGCCAATAAGCCTTTTCAATTCATTTCAGTTACCTTCATTTCATATTAGTGTAGAATAAATTAATTTTAATTAGAAAAAGCAAAAGTTACCCCGATAATTGAAAATAAAATGTTTTATTTTAATTTTATTTAATATTTTTATTTAACTTCATATAATACAAATATTAAACAAAGAAATTGTTTTTGATTTAAAATGTGTTTAACCTGAATTTGTTTTTTGTGATGTTCGCAGTTTAACATATGGAAAACGGAATTACATTTGAAGAGGTAATGTTGTATTGGAATATAATAATATGCTTTGGGAATATAACGCAAGTTATTGTATGTTTTGGGGTCGATGCATACTCTCGTTAGGTTTATTAAACCCTTTTTCAGATATTTATTTTAAGTTTTCATTTCTATTGTTTAAGGATATATAAGTTCAAAATTGAGTGTCTAACTCTGTTTTTGTCTGGTTATGTCTGTTTTTGTTTGTTTGTTTTTGTCTGTCTTTGCGTGTTTGATTTTTGTCTGGTTTTGGCTCATGAAAGACCCTGAAGGGGGATTTTTTTTTTTTTTTTTGTAGGAAGTCGAGGATGAATCCTTTTTATTTTTTTCCAAGGGGCCCTCAATGGGCAAATGCCCTTCAGTAAGAACGGTGAGACCCCATAAATGGGGTGAGGAACTTAAGGAAGGGGGCCCCCTCATAACGGAGGCGAAGGCCTTTAGGGGGCCACTCCAGGGGCAAGTTTAAAAGCACCCAAAATTCCTCTCCCCAAATGCCATCATACTATTGACCTACAACTTTACGTTGGATCCGAACCACGGGTCGCTACATAATCTGGACGCGTTGGATGGTCTCCCATCCAACTACTACCCAGACTCATTATCGCTTAACTTCGCTGTGTTACGACATTGGCTACGACGTAGCCCTATCCTACCAATAACTTATCATTATCAGTAGCTATAAGGAAGACTGTAGAGTGGGCTATAAAAATACTTTTAAGGCAGAGTACTGCAGACTAGATTTTTAGAATGAAGTTGAACTTCGAACAATGGCATCTATATTTATAGTGGATAAAAATCCAACCATAAGTGTTAATTTGTCTTCTACAAAATTGTACATTATTATTTAATACTTGTCTCGAACTCTTTAAGAGCTTAGAGTTGCATACTGCTTTTAGTTTCTTAGCAACAACACCCCTTATGTTTTATAACTAATGTAGTTTTGATGTGTCTGTGTCGTGTATCGTTGTGTGGGAGTGTTTTATGTGATGTAAAACCTCCATGATGTGTTTTATATGAGTTCTGTGAATATAAAAGTGATAAAGTTATAACAGTTTATTTGTGCAAAGAAGTATAACTGCATGCTTGAGTTTGTAAAGATTGAGGATTGGTTCAGTTTGCTACAAGCATCTGCGTATGCATATTTTGTAAATGCTATGCTTGACTGGTACGGATGAAAAGTGAAAAGAATGGGTTATTACGAGAAAATAGGAAGTGGCAACAGACCCGAAATTACATGTACGGAGAGAAGCTCAGATAAAAATGGAATACCCTTAAAAAACAGTTTTCTTTTAGTTGGATATATTAAAAACTCTATTTTATATACGAGACGCATTTATTATAAGAATTATAAGCAATTGTGAACGCCCATCAATTTAGAGAAGTGTTAATTAAAGTAATGTGAATTAATAAGTTAAATCTGTAAATAATAAAAATGTTACCTTCTCACCGCAAAATCCGATATACAGTTTTCTTTAATTCACATGAACAAAAATGGGTGGATCTTATAGGTTTTTTACCGCTGAGTTCAAAATTGATCTCAAAGTAGAAAATGCATATTGAACTCACCTAAAATGTTCACTGAGCGAAATCAAGTGAGTAACTGACAAATGAAAGTCAACAGTGACGTGCAGCATAAGCAGAGGAGGAACAAGAGGAAGACCCCGCCCCTTTCCTATTCTGACTCAAATCCGAAGTAATGTAAATTTGTGTCACTCTAAAACTGGGGGTGATAGAAAAATTATGTTTTCATTTTTGTAATCAACGTAAAAAATTACATATAGTTCAAGTAAAAATATCTCTGTCACAAAAACTTTGTTAACCAGTTTTATTATTGATGATATATACAGTATATATGTAATTTAGGGATGTACCGATGTATCGGTATCGGCAGTATCAGCCTGTTTTTAGGGTATCGGTATCGGTATCGACCGATACTGCCGATACTGTTCCAATTTCTCATTTTAAAATTAATATTTAATTATTTATAAAATGCAATTGAATAAATTTTCATTTGAATAAACTTATTGAATACATATGAAGTTTCATCATTTTTCATTTCTTCCTCTTATTTTTTAAACTGCTATAATTTGAAACCAATTGCGTATCACGAGATTATTACATAAATTTTTCACTAGAATTAAACATTAACGCCTAGGGAGGACTTATATCTAGAGGTATACTTATGCAACGCACCTCGGGCCCCGAGTTGGACTAGAGTAATGTAGTAATTAGTAACTATATAGTGGCATACGTAGTTATAAATAGTGTCTACTCTCTTGTGACTAAATTTATTTCAGTACGTTATATTTATACATTGAATATGCTACAGTATGTACGACTATTACTGTATAAATAATTATTGATAAAATGTTTTTATTGATTTTTAAAATAAAGTATCGGTATCGGCAAGATATCGGCCTATTTTGAGTATCGGAGTATCGGTATCGTTGGAAAAACAAGTATCGGTACCGGCCAAAATTCTGAAATCGGTACAGCCTAAATATATATAAATATATAAATGAAATGGCAGAGAGTTACAAGGAAGACGGGGTGCCACAACAGAATTAAATGAACGTCTCGGTGGCGTCGTTAGAATTCATTCAGATGTAGACCGTTTACTGAGAGGAGAATTTGTACAGAAACAATTACAATTTCTTCAAATGAAATAAAAAAATTAATGCTGAGCGAAAAAGTTCTTTCCCTAAAAAAATTATATGACAGTTGACGGTGTGCTCTGTTGTGGGTATGTTTAAAAATATTATTGGCCCCGACTTGTCGTTTGTTTTGTAGTCAATAAGGTGCCTAACTGTGTTTGTGCTACACGCAATTTTGTAATTAGATTTATCACTAGGCTTGGTGAGTAATCAATAAGGTAATAGAGGCCTTGGTTAGTCAACTGATCTCCGATATATTTTATAGATCTCAAATCTGGAAGCATCGTCGTAGCCGACTGTATATTTGTCACTGGTCTACACTTGTGATTATTAAAGGGTTGTACTGTCGGGTGGGTTGAAAAATTTAATTTAATGAAACATGCTGAAAAAGATGCCCGAGTAGTCATTGAATAAGGAATAAGTCATATCTTTTAGAAATATTAATTTCGGTACTGGCAACTGTGAAAAAATAAATTGCGAACAAAGGCCACAAAAGATCCTTTTTAGAATGTTTCCTTAAATTCATTTTTCGCCTCACAGGTATGAGGATCTCAAAAATAAACTCAATTAATGTCAATGTCTATAAAAAAAAAACATTAATAAACATTGTTTTTGCTTATTTTAAAATGTAGGACCCATATGTGTTTGACCTATCATGTGTATTTGTGTGCTTACATGTGTATTTGTGACCTATCACTTGTTTGACCTATCATGTGTTTCCTGATTCAGCATTTTATTTTATTTTGTCTCACATTAATAGCATAGCTTGCAATGGCCTCTTCTGGTATAACAAGAGAAAAAGTGAAGCATTCTGTTTTCGGAACGCCAGCAGAGCTTCCTGGCAACCAACTACCAACTTGTGAGGATGTATGCAAAGCTTATCTTAAACATAAGCTCATTACTGCAACATTTAGCACTCAGAAATACGCTGAAATTATCGCGGAAGAAGTGAATGATATATACTGTATATCCATGCTTCCATTCCAACAATCGACTTCAAAAGCATAGTAATTAAGGCAAAAGAGATTAATTGAGAAGGGACAAGAACTTGTAAAATATCCCATAAGTAAAAGATCTTCCAGCACTTATCAAAGTAAATATAATTCCTTCAGAAATTTATTTGACATATGTTGCTGCAAGTGCTATGCCTCCGGTTCTCCTAAAAGAAGTGAGTGTAAATGCGCTAAGGCGGAGAAAATCCCGAATGATGAATGGGAGTCCTGGATTGACCAATATACTGAACGAAAAATTATTATAGGTAAGTTGGACAAAGTGAAAACTACAAAACTACAACAAATGGAAAACAGAAAGCATAATCTTTAAAGATAAACAAAAGACTTTTGTCCAGGAAATACGGTTGAATCCTCATGATATTGGTGAGATCAGCTCTGAAAGTGAAAAAGGTCATCAAAATAAAGATTTCGAATTGAGCGAGTACGAGTTAGATACAGAAACTAGCACTTCTCAAAATCGACACCAATATCCAGAATTATGCAAGGCAGTTAATCGATGCAAAATAAGCAACCGTGATGCTTGTTTAATTGCTAATGCTGTTTTAAAAGATCTTATTATATTATCTTAAAATTCTACGATTGATCCCAGTAAACTACGTCGTCAAAGAACCTTGTGGAGAAGCATAGAAAGAAAGAAGCATGAAGAACAGAATAAAGGAATAGTTTGCCTTGGATTTGATGGAAAAATTGATAAAACTCTTTCAAAAGTGGTAGAATGCCAGCAGACTTTGAATGAAGACCACTATGTGTTAATTTCATTTCCAGGAAACAAATATATTGACCATGTTACTCCTGAAAGTGGAAGGGCAAGTGATATTGCTAAAGAAATTATATCAATGACTACTGACACCAACTCTGCATCGACTTTAAAATCTGTAGTTTGTGATGCAACTAATGTAAATACAGGTAAATCAAATGGAGTAATTAGAAAACTAGAGCTGACATTGGGAAGACCATTACAATGGTTTATTTGCTTACTTCACACTAATGAGTTTCCCTTGAGAAAATACCTGGAAGTTCTTGACGGGCAAACGACAGGACCTAGAAGTTCACAGGGCAAAATTGGCAAGGATCTGAACTTTGATCCAAAAAACAGACCAATTGCAAAATTTCCACTTCTCGCTGGAAAAATGATGGACTTACCAGAAGAAGTGCTAGCAGATCTCAGCAGTGACCAGCAATACCTCCATAAGGCGTGTTTGTCAATTCAAAACGGTCATGATATAGGTCCAGCCAGAGGCGGGTTAAGAAACCTCGGGGCCCCGGTGCAATGAAGAATATGGGGGAGCCTTTTCTATAGCTTTTTATTAACAATACATGTACATGTACAGTACATAGTACATTTACACGAATTATATGTCCAGTGCTCAGGCTAATTGAGAAACAAACTTAAAAGAACCTTAACACAGTGTATTTTGCCGTTTGCCAAAACCAAACAGTATTAAACAAACTTTACTTTAGGTCCTATAAAACATAAAATAAAACAGGGAATTTGTCAGTTTGTGTACCCTGTCATATTTAATCAAAGAAGTTTGCGAAATCTCGAATTATATCATCGAAAGTAAGTTGATTGGAGGGGCCCCTCAAGCATGGGAGCCTGAGGCTTCAGCCTCAATAGTCTCAGTGATAATCTGCCACTGGGTCCAGCTATAAAATTGTAAGAAAATGCTCAACGTGGGTCTCTCAATAATGCACGGTGGCTGACAAAAGGAAATCTTCTCTTATGCTATTACATGTCGCACGAAAAACCATCAGAGACACTTCAAAGGATTCCTCATTTTATACTGAACTTCTGTGCTCCTGCATGGTTTTATATCAAAGCAAACTGGTCTTGCCAGGATGGGGCCAAAAACTTTTTCTCATGATTGAGCTCTATCAAAAACTACTGTGCATACAATCGACCAAGACACTGTTCGTTCTGTGTTACAAAACAACTGTTACTTTTGTCATCCTGAAAATATCCTTTTATCTGCTATCGCTGACAAGAATAAGAATATTTGGAAGCTAGCAGTCGAAATAGTGCTACAAGCGGAAGGGAGTGTTATACCGGGTGAAATTCAAATGTTTGACAAGAAATCCATCAGGCTCAACTTCTCAGCTTCGACCTACATGGATATGATTGATTGCAACGAAATGGATATTACTGTTCCTTCCTTACTCTCTAATTTTACAAGTAGCACTGATGACTGCCATAAACCCATAATTCTTGACACATACCCGTGTCATTCCCAGGCAGTTGAAAGAAATGTGAAGGAAATCTCCTCTGCAAGTAAAAAAAAGTCTACGGACATGACGCCCGCCATGGAATGGTTATTCTCAGCAAGAAATCTCGGCTAGAGAATCCAAAAAGTGAAACAAAGTCAGATTTTAAGTGAATCAACAAGAGGATAGCAGTTACATTTTATATAATTTAGTGATGAACACATGTTTTGGTTTATATAAGGAAATATTGTTATAATTTTTAACCAAACTAAATTTGTTTCAAAATTTTGGCTTTTCTTCAAAATTGAGGTCAAAGTTGCGAGAATGCACATATTCATAGGCTATAAAAGTTTATGTTTTTATGATAGGTGGGTACTAGAGCACCTTTTCAGCCATGTTTCATACTGACAACTTGAGTTCGATATACTTTCGCCCCGCCCTATAATGTACTGTGCTTTTGATGGTAAAAACACGACAATGACAAATTGCTATCACATCTGACGATGTTAATCACTCCGTGCACAAAAAGTACGATAATTAAAATGTATGCAGGTTATATTCTGCATTCAGTAAATATGATTTTATGTTACAATCTATTTTATACCAGTAGACTATTGGTTGTAAGTGAGAGCAATATTTTCTATTCATTGTTCAAGATATATCATCAGATTTTTAGCTGGAAAACATTGAAATATCCCATAAAACTGAAATCTAGCTCATTATAAGATTAAATTACTATACGTATGTTACTGCAAAATTTGTTTTTGAATAATTCGCGGAAGATGTCAGAATCACTTTCAAATTAACTGCTCAAGTGAAAAACTAATCACTTGAATGTTTCAAACAGTTTATTATAATTGATCTGATACATCATTAAGTAACATTATTTATATAAAATATAACTACTTATTCAATATACAACAAAACTACATTTTTCAATTTTTTTCTTGCAAGTGTCATGATGGGAGAATAACCAAAATTTTTATTTTCTTAATTGCAGGTATATTTTTCTGACGAATCAATGATTCAAATTCTGGATGATTAAATTTGTTCGCAGAAGGCATGAAGAGAATGAATTGCCATAGTGCTTGAAGGAATCTGCGACCAAGAGGCGTGAATACTGGATTGTGGAGCAATGGAAAAAGTTGAAATAGATGTTCGTGATTTATTTTTGGATCTAATTTCAATACGTCGTACAAAAATAATCGAAATGAATGTATTTTTGAAGAAAGTCATACTTTTGAATAATAATATACTGTAAATTGGGACGTAAATTCTATTTATTTTTACAATATTTTAAACGAATATACAAGCTTATGTAATTTGCTGTGTTATCCGAAATTTTATATGAAAAATAGAAGTTACCCCAAAACTGATATCTAGTTTTATTTAAAAATTAATATAATATTTGTTTATAATCTTAATTTTATGATATTTGTGTATACTAATAGAAAAATTGTTTTTGATTTAAATTTTATTTACCATGCTTCAGTTTTTGTTTGAAAGAGCGGATAGCACGCCAATACGATACAACGTTACTTTCATAGGCGTATTTATTACCTTATGAGAAGATTAATAGCTCGTCTGTTATATTTTTTGAGACTCTATTGGTTTAATAAGTGGTAGTAAGTCAGTGTTGTAATATTGTGTTACTGCCGATGGGTGTAGCTCCTAAAGTCTATACTTAAACGATTGGTGTACATCTATCGCAGTTTCATGCGGCTGATGGGAGTGGCTTCTAAAGACTATATTTAGATGTTTGATGCGGTTGTTGGCGACCGCTAAGGTTCATAAAGAGCTGGTAAGAATGGATAACATACCAACATATTGCGTGCTGTGCCAAGTGGTTGTATTCAAAAGGCTGTCAGAAGTAGTGGGGAACCCGTCATTTTATTTCAAGAACTTATTGTGAGAGGAGGTGACGCGCCATTTACGGTATGTATATATATATATATATATTATATATATATATATATATATTATATAGTATATGTTTCTCAACTAACACGATTAGCTGTGCTTACTATATTCAAAAGCCTGTCAGCCGCTCACGCCATATGACTGACTGCGCCGACTGGCTCTGTCCCGAGGGCCTGACTGGGTATCTAAGATAAGTGGCTGTGATCCAAAGCTGTCCAGGATGGCTAGGAAAGAATCATTATGCTCAAGACACTCCAGCGAATGGTTCTTCCTTCTCTCTATCTATCTCCTCTCATGCTCAAATAAATATTGGTGTTTTATTACCCTTTAAATACATACACACAAACATACATATACTTACATGCAAACATACATACATACATTCATATACTTACATGTAAACACAAACATTTATACATGTGAGGTTAGGTTACCTCACTCCCCACTTAGAGGGTCTAACCCCGACACCCCTTCATGCATACGCCCCTCTCCCCGTCATGCAGGGAGGGTGCTACCTGCAATGTTGCGAAGTCATGTTGCAATGTTGCAAATCAGTGTTGATCATGTTGTGGTAATTTTCTTTATTCCCAATGTAAGCTCCAAATTTAGCACAGATATACTTTGATGTGGGATGAATTTCACAATTAAACACGTGAAATGAATGAATCATGCAAACCCACAAAAAAAAGAAAAAAAAATTCAAGGCCTTTCGTGTATTCAGAAGTACACCTCGTCAGGGAATGAAATTCCATGACGAGGTGTACTTCTGAATACATGAAAGGCCTTGAAATCATTTTTTCTTTTCTTTGTGGGTTTGCATCATATACTTTGATGTATACCTTTTCGTATAAGGACAGGTGCCAATAAAGATCTTAAGATTTAGGGGTGGTATCTTAACATTAAGAGGACAACCAATTTACGCAAAATGAAAAATCAGGTGCGAATTGAGAATTTAATGTTCAAAGTAAGTTTATTTATAACGTAGCAAATCACCCTATAGTCTATTTGACATTGAGAGTACACATAGTAAATCATCTAACCACTTTTGTCAAAACATGAATTGATACATAAACTCACTCAAATGCAGCAGTGTCTTCAAGTTGCTACTTAAAATTTAGAATACAATATAAAAATACACATTTCAGTTATAAAATAGAATGTTTAACACAACAAACACAAATTTCAGTCATAACCAGTCCCGGATTTAGAAATGCTGAGGCCCTAAGCTATCATACTGTACGTTTAGATTATGAGGCCCTAAGCTATCATACGTTTAGATTATGAGGCCCTAAGCTATCATACGTTTAGATTATGAGGCCCTAAGCTATCATACGTTTAGATTACGAGGCCCCATGGCGTTATCATTTAAAAATATTCTAATTCATGCATATATTATACAGAGGCAGGCAAAGGTTGCAACAAAAACTTAAAAACTAATGATCTAACTAAAAAATTACCTTGCAATAAGCCAATTTGCATTATGATCGAAATACCCTCAAATGATGATACCTTAATACGACTTCAAATTTGGTGTTGAAACTTTTATTGTACAGCAACAGTAAAGCAATGGTGCAGATCAGCAGTTATTAAATGGAAATGGATCCCATTTGCATTTGAAACGTTTTATTTCGTGATTTTTGGATGGCAAAATCATTGATAATGTCGTCAAAAGATAAACTCCTTCATGATTCATCAGCCAGACTCCTTACTGAGTGGATGCATTCCCTGGGCTCTCTGATATTTTTTCTACTTTTGGATATTGCCGATAAATTTACTGTTGGAAAGTTGTGAATTTTATATACTTGCGTTTATATTCACATTGTTATAGTTAAGTAACTGAATATTAGTGGTTTTTAGTGATTTAAAAGTTTTCAAAGCGTGCCGGCTTAATTTAATTTAAACTTGTGACGGTTGTAAACGTTAACTACTTTAACTTGCTCGATGCCGTCGCAGAGAGCGTCGTGTGGTAGGTGTGGGGTTAATCGGTGGTATACTGATTTTAAGGATTACAACAGCGGTCTTATGGCGATTACGGAAAGATTAGTATACTATAGTACTAACGTTGAAGACGTTAGTAAGTTGAAGGGTGAGGTTAACAACCTAGTTTCTATCATAGGTAGCTTATCGGGAAGGTTACAGTAGATAGAGTTGAGGAAGGGGTTAAAGTAGGCCCGAGATTAGTAGACGCGGAGGGATTTAGAGTAGTTATGGGTGGAGCTAGGCCACGTACGTTAGGTGATAGGAATTCTCACCCCCCCCTATCGAGGTTTCGAACCCTTTCGCCCAGTTGGATAGGGATGTGAACGAGGGGGAAACGATTTTAACTGAGGGACTCTTTAGTGCGTCATATGGATAAGGAGTTCGTTGAACGGAATTCAACCAAGAGGAAGAGGGTCTGTCTACCGTGGGCCAGGGTTAACAGAATTAGAGACGAAGTAGATAGGATTGATGTTGCCTCCCATCACTCGATGTTGGTGACGATGGTAGAGGGCAACGACAGGTATAGGCCCGATACGAGAGTACCTGACCTTTTGGAGAGATACAGGGAGTTAATAAGGCAAGGTAAGATAGGCCTTTAGTTCTAGGTATTACCGCTAGGCACGGTTAAGGTCTTAGGATTACGTCAAAAACAATATTTTTGAACACTAAGCTAGAAGATATTTGGGATCACTTTAACATATTGCTTCCCAGGAGCCCCTCTTTAACATATTGCTTCCCAATGTTAATCACTTTAACATATTGCTTCCCAGGAACCTCTCTTTAACATATTGCTTCCCAATGTTAATCACTTTAACATATTGCTTCCCAAAAATAGACATTACACAACCAATTACAGTTACATTACAATAGTTTATAATATTTAGAGATTAGCTAGTCGATAAAATGTAAATTTATGGACAACTTAACTTATTATGCTTTGCCATTTTTTGTGAATGTAAAATATTTGGATCACCTGAAGAGCAGGGCCCCCAGCCTTCTTTAGTTAGCCTTATAAGGCTAACTAACGAAAATATCACAACCTAACTTAACGAATCGTTAGGTCAACTGTACGCCCTTGACGACTGGTTAGGTTAGGTCGTGATATTTTCGTTAGTTAGCCTAGATTTCCAATCTCTTTCTAACCAATCAACCTTTCTCTTTTTAACGTTGCTTCCCAGTGTTAATCACTTTAACATATTGCTTCCCGAATGCTTTGGGAAGTAATATGTTAAAGTGATCCGATATTTGTGCTCAGGAAAATGTACCCTGCGTAAAGCTGTGGTCAGAATTTACTGATCCTAGCCTTTTTATAAAAGATGGGGCTGCATTGCAATGAAATAGGGAATGCTAGGATAGGTAGGTTAATCGATAAGGAAGTTCGAAAGCTGTATAAGACAAAGCGGTCTTTAAACGATGTGGATCCGGGAAACGCCAGCCCGACGTGAAAAATAATTTAAAACGCCGATCCGTGGTAAAAAATAATTTAAACGTCTTTTATTGTAACGCGCGTTGTATTAGAAATAAATTAAACGAATTTAAGGCGATAATTTATTCCGGGAACTACGATATAGTTGCTATAACCGAAACGTGGCCAAATACCGTGACTCGGGACTTGTTGATGGAACTTGATATAGCTGCGATGGCGGCGTTTTGTTGTACATTCGTAAATCCCTTAGGGCTATCGAGGTTAAGATAGATTTTCCGGCAGCAATTAATGCGATATGCGTTGAAGTTAGGGCGCGTAGTATTAGCTTTAATTTCGTTGTTGTTTATAGACCTCCAGTTCAACCCCTCGATACCGATACTAGATTTTACACACTTCTTGGTAACTTTATTAATAACCGGGATAGTATAATTGTCGGAAACTTAAACTGTCCTAACGTTAATTACAAGATCTTTACTGGTAATGATGAAGGTTTGAGAATGACTGAGTTCATGGAAGATAATTTTTTACAACAGATGGTTACCGAACCAACGCGCGGTGACAATATTTTAGACGTGGGGATGACGAACGACGAAAATATAGTCGAAGGGTTGGAAGTAGGCGAGAGTTGGGGATGTAGTGATCACCAAATTATTAGGTTTAAGCTATTGATAGAAAACAGTAAGGAGAGTAACGTAATAGAAGTCCCTGATTTTTGTAGGGTTAACTTTGATAGTTTTGCGGACAGAATGAGTAGTGGACTGGGATAAGTTATTTATGGGTAATAACGTAAATTTTCATTGGGAAGCGTTTAAAGAAAGTTTGGATCACCTGAAGATCAGGGCCCCCAACCTTCTTTAGTTAGCCTTATAAGGCTAACTAACGAAAATGTCACGACTTAACCTAACCAATCGTCAAGGGCGTACAGTTGACCTAACGTTTGGTTAGGTTAAGTCGTGATATTTTTGTTAGTTAGCCTTATAAGGCTAACTAACGAAGGCTGAGGGCCCTGATCTTCAGGTGATCAGAAAGTTTTTTGAATATCGAAAGGGAGTTTATTCCGCGTAGGCCCAAACACGCTAGAAATCATGGTAGCCCCAAGTGATGGACTAGGGAAATAGGTGAGTTCATGAATGAGCGTAACAGAGCGTATAGACTTAATAAGCGCAATGGCACGTTAGCTAACTTTAATGGATATATCGAGCTTAGACGTCGGGTTAAAAGATCTGTTCGGAATGCTAAGCGTAATCTTGAGATACTTGTAGCTGCGGATAGTAAACATAATCCGAAAAAGTTTTTTGAATACGTCAATAATCGTAAGCTGATAACGGTGCTTTGACTTCCGACGTTCAGACGATGGCGGGTATTTTTAATAACTTTTTGCAACAGTTTTTACCGTAGAAGACGTAAATAATGTCCCCGACGTGGACGATATCGTTCCATTTACTAGCTAGACTATTTTGAATGAAACAACTGTTTACGAGACGAGGGTGAGATTGCGCATTATATCGATAAGCTAAATGTTAGCAAGGCTCCAAGCCCTGACGCCCTTTATCCCAGATATTTGAAAAATTTGAAAAACGTTATCGTAGGCCCATTGACAAAAATTTTTAATAAGTCATTGGAAGCTGGGATTATTCCTGAAGACTTCAAATTAGGTAACGTTACGTCAATTTTTGTAAAAGGCGACCGCACAGTAGCTAGCAATTACAGGCCTATTAGCTTAACGTCAATTGTTGGTAAACTTTTGGAATCCGTCGATCACTTAGAAAGTCGCGATTTGATTAATAATAATCAGCATGGGTTTCGACACCATAAATCTTGTTTAACTAATTTGTTAGAGTTTTATAGCGAAATAGTGAGCGAGTACGATAGGCATAGAGCGGCTGACGTTATTTATTTAGACTTTAAAAAAGCGTTCGATACAGTTCCGCATAGAAGATTAATGGCGAAGGTTAAAGCGCACGGTATACGCGGTCAGGTAGCTAACTGATTAGAGGAATGGCTTCATGCCAGGAAACAGAGGGTCGTTGTTAATGGTAGGGAATCGGGGTGGTTGGATGCAGGTAGCGGTGTCCCTCAGGGTTCATTGTTAGGCTCATTGCTATTCGTAATCTACATTAACGACATAGAGATAGGCTTGACCACTAACGTGTCAAAATTCGCGGACGATACTAAAATAGGAGGTAAAGTTCTTAACGTGGACGATAGAAATAGGCTCCAAGACGATGTAAATAGGATTATGGAGTGAACGGATAAATGGCAGATGCAATTTAACGTAGGCAAATGTAAAGTTTTGCATATAGGTTCTCGTAACAATAATTACACGTACACGATTGACGATTGACAGTTAGCGAGCGTTGACGAGGAAGTATATTTAGGTGTACGCGTATCTAAAGAGTTAACCCCTCCGTCTATGGCCTTAGGGGGTTCGAAGTTGACGGGGGTCCTGGTTAGGTGGCACCAACGGATTTATTACTCTGGAGTATCTGGTACCGTATAGGGAATCGCAGAAGTTTCTCTTATACTACTCTCCGATTTCTTCTTGTAGTGGATCGGAGGATTCTGTGGAGCTTACTAAATTCTCTGAAGGTTCCCCGATTCTTCTTGTAACGTATCGGGAAATTATTTTTCTCTATTTAAGACTAAGTTTTCTGAAGAGAGCAAGGCTCGAAGGAGAAGACAAAGATATTCTCTTACTGTAGTTTACTGCTAAAATGTTACAGGTAACGCTCAGCCTCTAAGTTAGATCAAACAATCAGAATGAACATTGGAGAAATTTTATGGGCTTATATATTGGAATTTTTAATGACATCATTATTATTTAATGCTGATCTGTTTTTGTTTTTTATTCTCAATAGGCTGATTTACTTTGCAAAATATTTAAAGACAAAGTAGATATTTTAGCTGTAGCAATGTCTAGACTGATAAGCAAGATATTTGAAGATGATGGTGTTATCATGATCTGCCGAGTTAACTAAAAATGGAAATTGAAATGTGCATTTTATTATGAATTATAATTAACCATGCATATGAGCAAAAATTAAAGGCTTAAGATTTAAAATTAAACGTTGAGCAAGACATGACTTCATCTTTTACAACGAAGAGAGAATGTATACAGAAAACGAACATTGCAGAATTTAACAAGATTACATTATTAAGCTAAATCTAAAAAAATGATTAAGTAATTTAAAAAGAAATAATTCACCAATTATTCAGCAGAAATAAAATAGAAAGCGAATCAAAAATTTTATTCGAACTTTGTTATGCGAATTTGGACTCTATGTGTAAAAATAAATATAAGACGTACATACATATGAATATAAGTATCATACCTTTCAAAGTTTCGCGCGATGATTCCTCATTTCACGAAGGTCAAGCTTGTCACTCCTCCAAATATATATGAATATAAAAATTATATGAATATAAATATATAGGAATATAGGAATTATTCATTGTTCATTTTTACAAGGATTTAAAAGTTAGGAACCAGTGCCTGGAGTCTTGCGCAAAAGCTAATAAGATGTTAGGCTTCATAGCGCGCAATTTTGAATTTAAATCAAAGAATATTATATTGCCCCTTTACAAGTCCCTACTCACGCCTCATTTAGAATATGCCGTTCAGTTTTGGTGCACGTATTTGCGTGAGGATATTGATAGGTTGGAAAGGGTTCAGCGACGCGCCACGAAACTAATTCCGTCACAACGCAACAAGTCTTACGAAGATAGGATTAAAGAGTTAGATTGCATTCACTCGAGACTAGGAGATTAAGGGGGGAGCTTAATGAAGTTTTCAAAATCGTTAATAAAATCGATAACGTAAATTTTGACATTGTTTATTTTCAATAATAGCAATACTCGTAATACAGATTTAAATTACCTGGTAGACGTTTCATTACTAACATCGCTAGAAACTTTTTTACGTTTAAATTAATTGATAAATGGAATAATCTTCCCGCGCCCCTCGTGAACTCTACCAGCGTTAATATGTTTAAGAACCGTTTAGATAGGCGTTTTAAAAATATTAACGTCGTTTAAAATAATAAAACAATTAGTAACAGGAGCTCTGGGGGTGATAGTCGAGGTTTGAGTCTGTTGACGATTGATGCCAGCTTGTGACGTGCTAGCGTGTGATATGCCAGCATTAAATTTATATTATTATTAAAAAAAATTAGACTTCCACGAACTTCGATGTAGCTCGCAGCGTAAACCAACCCACCTTTTGTTATACTCTTCCTACCTTTACTTGCATGTCTGTAGTTTGCATGGAATGACAGTGTTTCTTTGAGTTAAGACTGTGTTTGCATGATTTGTAAGCGTTCTTATTTTACTTCTTTTCATCTTTCATTCTTTCCTATTCTCTTCGACTATTTTTCCGACTTTTCGGCAGTGGCCGGCGGATGATGATGGCAAGTCTTTCTCGCTCTCTTTCTGAATGAATGTTAACCCACGAATGATAGGTTTTGCCACTTACTTAACCCCTTATTTTCTTCTTTTAACTCCCTATTCTCTGCTTTTAACCCACTACTCTCTTCTTTCTCTCGGGCTAACCTTAGAGTGGATGTTAGGGTCTTTGTTAGCCTTAGCTTCTGTAGATCTATGTACAAAATGCTTAGTGCGGACAGCTTTTTTTGTAGCATTGTCGTCTATAGTTCATTTTTCATTC
Organism: Bathynomus jamesi; assembly: GCA_023014485.1. Taxonomy (NCBI): domain Eukaryota; kingdom Metazoa; phylum Arthropoda; class Malacostraca; order Isopoda; family Cirolanidae; genus Bathynomus; species Bathynomus jamesi. The sequence continues at coordinate 180,511 of JAJOZX010006639.1, read as the reverse complement.
TTTTCAGTCACGAAAATGACCTTTCACCCGAGCATTTCGTTACCATTAGACTCAAAAAGAGCCGCAGTATTGCTTCTACATGAGGGAAAGCCAAGTGAATATTATCTTGGATGATGATTTGATACAGATCCTGGTGGCGTAAATGTCTTTTATCTGAGTAATTTTGTTTGATTTAAGCATGAAAGTGTTATAATTCTCCAACAAAGGTGATATCAACATCTTCAGGCTAGTCTGTGCATCCTGTAGGGCCTTGCCAGTTTCATGGAACCGATTTAATAAATGGTTCCAGAGAATTAACATAAACACAAACTCTAATTCCTCCATTTTCTCCAACAGAATGCCAGTCTCTCACCCTTTCCACTGTCATCAGTAATGAACATGAGTGAGGGCGTTAATAATTGGATCATACCACTCAGCTCTGGCTGAAGTGGCCTTTGCATGTGCTTCCCACCTAGTGACAGAGAGGCGTTTTGGTACTGTGGTATCACGACCCAAATATGATTTAAGTGTTGCCCAACGTTTTGTGGAGGCAGAAAAGAATGTGTGCAACTGTTGCACAAAACAAAAAAAAATTACTGCACTTAGGCAGCAATCAACTGCAGCACGACTAACAAGGTTAAGTGAATGTCCAGCACGAGGAATATATATGGAATATTTATTTTTCTCCAGAAGTTTTTGCTGCATGCCATTAACCCTCCCTGACATGTTCCCTACATTATCATATGACTGTCCTCTGCACTTACCAAAGTCAACTGGGCTCAACTCTAGGAAGGCTTACGGTCCTGATGGTGTTCCTCCTATTGCTTCTGTGCTGAAACCCTGCCGAGGCAAACTCTTTCGTCTTTGTCTCTCATCTGGTACTTTTCCTTCCTGCTGGAAGTTCGCTTTCATGCAGCCTGTCCCAAAGAAGGGTGACTGCTCTCAACCCTCCATCTATCGTTCAATTGCTTTGATTTCTTTCTTTTCCAAAGTTTTTGAATCTATCCTTAATAGAAAGATTCGTAAACTCCTCTCTTCTCACAATCTTCTTTCAGATCGTCAGTATGGGTTCTGCAAGGAACGCTCTACTGGCGATCTTCTTGCATATCTCTCTGACACTTGGTCATCCTCCTTTCGGGATTTCGGTGAAACTTTTGCTATTGCGCTAGATATGAAAAGATTTTGATAGAATGTGGCACAAATCTTTAATTTCCAAACTGCCCTCCTTCGGTTTCTAGCTTTCTATCTGTGCCTTCATCTCTAATTTCCTTTTTTGGCCGATCTATAGCTGCGGTTGGAGATGGTCACTGTTCTTCTCCTAAAGCTATTAACAGTGGTGTTCCTCAGGGTTCTGAAAGGTGACCGTATGTGGCGGCATACTTTGATAAATATTATTCAGACAGGTGACTAGTCAGGCGGCAGTCTTTGATAAATTCTATTCAGTTAGGTAACCAACGGATTAGTGACAGGTCACTGTGACGTTAGGTACATAAATATTATATATGTCGCGGTATATAAATATTATTCAGTCAGTCAGCAGCGGACCAATTGACTTAATGTAGCAAAACTAGTGTGGGAAAGCAATCTATCAGTTGGTTAACAGTTGAACTGAGCTCATATAATGTGTTTGTTTTATTTATGTGTATAAATTAATGTACTGTATCTATTTCTATAACAAAAATAGGCCAAACTAGAGAACAATACCACCTGGTATACTGATAACTAGCTACTAGCGTCGATAATTTTGTTTTTCGCCCGTCACAAATTGTAACATATAAACTTCTAAATAATATCATTTGAAATGAATATATAATATCGGATGCAAACAATAATTTTGCTAATATCAGCATTATAACTGAGATGTAAATTGTTATATTGTTTGCAAATAATTTTTGGGTCTTTTTCATTTACATTAATAATATAAAGTATTATACATATAAGTTTAAAAATGTCTGATAATTGGATAATATCAGATGCAAATATATTCTTCAATCAAATTACATATATAGCATGTTGAATTATCAGGGGCAAATATATTCTTAATATTATCGTTATTATATTATTATCGTGTATATAATATATATATATTACATGTAATGATATAAACTCCATACCTATAGGCCTACCATGAAACATCTTTCACATCCAGTACAAGCTACAATTACATTAATGACCACAATTTCTTATTGTCAAGATGCATAAAAATGCAAAACTTGAAAAAAATAAAGCATCTCCAAATGTAGTTCTGTTTGCAATGCTCGCTAGAGTCGCTAATAATTGTACCCATTCAGAAATTATACGATCAACACTTAGTGAGTTAGTACAATCTCAAAATATTTTGCTAGATCATCTTCACATCATAACTTTCCATATTATCATAAATACTTGAAATATTGCGGGTATATTTAAATGAGAAATAAGAACTGCACGAAATGAGAAATAAAAAAGTATTGGGCTAATGCAGGGCCGCCGAGAGGTCGGGGAAGCCGGGATAAGTCCCTGCGGCCCGGACTTCTAGGTATTAATAAAGCAAGTGATTAAATAACAGAGGATATATAATTAATGAACATACACTTTATAGAGATTATCGTAGTCAAACTGAAACAGATAAAATATTATCTGCTGTCCACCAATGCCCAAGGCCGACTGACAGATCTGGGAGCCATTGTAATTGAAAGCCAGTTAGCCCGTACTTTAAATTTCATCAGAATCATTTACCACTTTGCTAGAGAGAAGGCAAAGAAAGTACGCTTCTAATTATAAAAATTTTGCAGTAAACAATTGTCTTGCTTGCATGGACTGGTACTGCATTTGTAAATTGTATGGTGATAGAATTAATATAATTTATTCGAAAAATAAAATGGTCATTTTCCTCTGAGTTGTTTATTCATACTGTATGTTTTGAATAGTGACTTGGACATATAATCAGTTTCCTTGTTATGTACACAAAAAACATTCATAATAAAATACTGAGTACCAAATAGTCATACCAAAGGGGCCTCCATATTCGGTGCCAGTGTCTTGATACACTAGATTTAAAATACTATTTATCTTGGAGGAAGCTCCTGGTTATCCCCAGCCAGTTGGCCACCGGGCATAAGTTAGGTTTGATAAAATAAAACGAACTCAAAGAGGCCCCTCATTGTGCGAGATCCTAAGCTGTAGTTTACTTAGCTTGTGCCTAAATCCGGTACTGGTCATAACATACTATGTGATTAACACCATGCACTAAGTGTTCTTGTCCACTGCACTGGCCAGAGCAAGCACAAAGAGCTGTGCAGGGAAGGTTGGTTCTGGAGCATTTGCAAAATCCTCTACACGCTTTTGGCACCCACAGTGAATGAGTTCAGTACAGGCCTTGCAAGCCTCATGAAGGTGTGTCCATTTTGGGGTCCACCCATGCTCATTCTTTTCCAATCCCCAGTTAGTTGGGGATGGTAGCTCTGGTTGAGGAAGCAGTGTTTGACCCCATATGAAACCAGCTTGGTAGGCAGCCCTTTTGATGTGCTGTTTCAAGGCTCCTTGGGTCGGAGGGATATTTTCAATGGCTCTGATGCATTTCGCAAACATTCTTTGCCTTGCTTCGTTAACTGTAGTTTCTTCAGATATCCTAGAGTAGAGCAGGACTACAAATTGCTCTATTATTTGATACATGTCATCTGTGCGGTATTGCTGGCATGTGGAAAGGTGAGCAAATACAGGTGTCACATTATTGAATACTCTCCAGATGACCCATGCTGGCCTTTTACCTTTCATTGCAAATGCCGATGTTGTGTCACACCCAGTTAGTGCATGGAAAAAGGGCAATGCAAGTGCCCTCTCAGGTCCAATGCTTGAAGCAGTGTATGAGCAGGGATGAAACAAGCGCTACAACATCTGTGTCAACTGTCTTCAACAGAATCTTTGTGTGTCCATGTCTGGCTGTATGAGCAGCATGTAGCATCATTCTGGTATCAGCTTCATGAGAACATGGCTCAATACCAACTTTTTTCTCATCATTACATTCATGGGCAGTGAAAATCTGACAAAGGTGTGAAGTATAAAGCTCATATCTTGTAGTTGGTTCTCACTTGAAGGATAACCAAGGACCTTAAGACAATGCAGGAGATCTGCCTTTGAGCCCACCTGTAGTTTTCTTTGTGCGGAAAAGGATGATGGCTGAGGTTGATTCTCATGAGCAAAGAACTGTTCAAGATCACCATCTCTTGTTTGACAAGAATATACAGCCTTGAGAACAGCTGGTGATCTTTCCTAAGTGCATTTATCTGGTGATGTGACGTTGATGGTGGTTTCTGCAAATGGTTGTGGAAGAGTAATAAGTTGTTTTTGAAGGTGATATATGTGATATGTCTTTTTTGGTTGACAATCCTCTCATCTACAAAGGATCCTTACTGCTTTTGTCCCAGACTTTTGGCACTTTTTATGAACTCTATCACTTTGACAGGTATTATGTCCTTGGTGTCAAGTGCAATCAGTTCATCACTCTCCTCAAGGAAGGGATTTCCAAGCTCTTCAAAGGCTGCGGACAGTGACTTGACATCTTTCACAAATGATGTTTGCAGGTGTGGAACCTGTTCATAGTGTCTGATAGCTAACACCCTGTCACCATCCATGGACTCTTCAAATTCTGAAACAACTCTAGCCACCTCTGGCCCTGCTAGCATCCACCTTCAAAAAGCTGAAGGATTTTCTGTTAACCTAACTGCTCCTCCTTGTCCTTTCACATACTTGTTAGACTGTCCATGAGACTGGCCAAGTGTGATGAGAGAAAAGTTGTTGCTAGATTTCTGGACAACAAAATTGCCCTTCTCAAACACTGCAAACACTCCAGGATGCATTTCTTTCAAGTTCACCATATCTCGAATGTGCAGTGGTAACCAGCGGGAGTAGTGCACATGGTCTAGGGCAAATAACCTTGATGCCAACTGGTCAAGCACTTCCACATAGAGTGTGAAGTTTCCTCCCCTCCGTGACTTTACATAGTGATTCAGCAACAGCTCCAATTGGATGACAGTGTTCCAATGCTGCTGTGCCTTGTACTCACACCACCCTTCATAAGTAAGGGCTTCACCATGGTTATCTGATTCTTTGTAGTTGTTGCTTGATGAAGCATGTAGAGTGCAGCAACTGTAGCCTGGTGGGCATAGCGGGATCTCTTCACATGAGAAGCAGTGAAGAGTGCTTCTGCCCTGCCTGATGATGCTATTCCTGCATTAATAATTATTCCTGGTGACCAACTACTACTCTCAAGCCAACCACCTAGGGTGCCTAACAGCATTTCTATATGTAAGCCACCTAGCATTACAACATATTTGTCCTCCCCAAGATTATATGTCTGGTTCCATTGGATCTGCTTTGCCAAACTAAACAGTGGCTGGTCCATAACAATGACTGGAGTTTGAAGTGGGTTCAGATGATTTATTGCTTCTTTGACAATAGTCATGACATGCTTAATCATGGCAACAGAATGGGCATTTTCACAGAAGAGAGGCATCAGAGCAATATTTGCTTTGGCGCGCACATCTGGATTTTGCAGCTGTGCATTAAAAGCAGCCTTTGCTATGAAGTCATCCCTGGCTAAGATCTCCTTGTCAAGAAGCTCGTGTACTCTGTGCAAGCATTGGTTTTCTCTGTCGCTAGCCTCAACAAGCAGTTCTGAAGTAGGTTCTACAGGACCTTGGATTGGTGGGACTTTGGGAACTTTGTTTTGTAAAGCTGCAGGTGGCACTATAGTGTATGTTTGTGGCAAATTAACAACGGTTTTCACTTGGATGGTACGTCTGATGTCAGCAATATCACGACCAATTCCTGGAGAAGCATCCGACAAATGGTTGGTATGTGACAAGAAAAGAATCTTTGGCTCTTGTAAATGATGGGTTGTGATCCAAATTGTTAACAACTGCTGTTGAGAATGTTGGACTTGGGGTTCCTTCTTTATTCTCACACTCTCCTTTCTGAGAGAGGGGTTACATCATTAGAATTTTCTGTAACGATTTGGGTAGCCCTGCGGAGCATGTATCAGCTTTTCGAGCTAAGACCTATCAGCATACGTGGTATTACGAACTTGGGCTATCAGCATACGTGGAATGACAAACTTGGGCATATCAACATACGTGGTATTATGAACTTGTCCTATTAGCATACGTGGAATGACAGACTTGGGCCTATCAACATACGTTTTATTACGAACTTGCCCGTATTAAAGAAAATGAAAAAGAAAATGAACTACGGTCCTGACTACGACACTTGTTACCACTTTTACTCTTTCGGGCGGTGTCACTAGTTCTCGAATCTTTAGTTTTCACTGGGCACTTACTACACGATTCGTGGATCGAAGTCAAACAAGAATAGAAAAATAATATTCTTATAAATAGTCACATTAACGAGAAAAAAAATATATATATATAAATATAAACAAATTGTGAATGAATCGGAATTTGTTTACAAATTCCAAATAATTCAAGGGGTTCCCCTATCACTCCTTCTCGGACTCCTAAAAAGAGGATTTCAGACTTAGGTGGAGGTTTTGGAACACTCCGCGTCACTTCCTTTTATATCACGGTCAATTCTCCACCTTGACTCTCTTGACTCCACTTCTTAACTCTCTCACTCTGTCTGTCTGTCTCTGGTACTACGTTACCTTTTCCATCGAGCAGATTTCATTGTTCCATTCTCGCTTTACACCTGATCTTCAGTTTACTTATGATTACACCTACAACTTAAGAAACAGAAATTAATACATGATTTAAATAGTTTTTATAATTTCCTATTTATTCTGTATTATTTAACTAACTTTATTGGCCTATTTTCTTATATTAAATTTCTTACTTATATTGTTCTGATATTATTTAAAAACCAACCTATCTTCAAGAACACGATCGGACAAGACCAGAGGTGGGCACCACGCGACGAACAAACCCATGCTGATTGGCTGCACGAGTGCACGTGAATACGAGTATGAGCCAAACGAAACCTGTTGTTCTGGCTTCGTGGCTCATATCACGTATTCTCGTCCAAGTTCAGGATAGGCCTATTTTCTACCTTTTACAATCTGTCTATTAAACCTAACTTATATTTATACATTATGAATTGTTATTTTATATTCATTAGTAAATCCCAATTTTATGATCTCAACATGAACACATTCTTCTTCAACTGAGGAGGGCACACTATCCTTCTTCTTCATAGAGTGCACAAACATTATTTGCAAGGTCTGTGGATATCTGAAGCGTGCCGGAATAGGATACGGAAAGCCCAAGACTATGCATTCTGTCAACCAACTCTCTTTCTGGTTGCAGCATGGACCATCGGGGCAAGATATATGGTCAGAGGAGTTTCCTTTTGGGCATTGTATCGTGATGCACTTGCAGGTGTGCAAGTGTGTTTTAGACTATTGAAGATCAACAATTGAAATATGACAAGCTACACTGTCACGGCTCCCCTCTTGTTCTGATTGATCCTTTATATTTGGTCCTTCCAAGGATCATTCTAACAAGAGTCCGAAGTATATCAGGCACAGCTTCTTCTGACAGTCAAGAGAGAAGGATCCTTGAAAAGCATCTTCATTTTGGAGCAGGTCCTTTCTGACTATTTGTGCTGCTTTTGCTAGCACCATTGCCTCAGAGTCACATTTGCTTTCAATGGCAAATTTGAGTGCAGCACCTATGTCTTTTTTATATGCAAGTAGCACAGCTCTGCCATGAGTCTGGGCCCTCAAATCAGGTATAATATCTAACAGACGTTCTTTTAGTCTTGTCGAGTTAACCTTGTGTTACAAATCTGTTCCTAGTTGTTGTAGTCGGTTAGAATACAACTTTGAGAGATTAGAGAATTTGATTTGAATACTGGAAGTGTGCTTTCATTTGATGTTGTTTTCTCAATGTAGGCTGCTAACTCACTAGTGGAATAGCTTCAGCATGTAGGGAGTATCCACTTTTACTATCCCCGTCTTTGTTCGAATCCCGGTGTGCACTATTATAAAGTGCTATTAGACATTTACTATGATACTGCGCATCTAAGGCATGCATATCTGACATTACAAGTTTAGCCAGTAGTCCGTGTCACGAACTTTGTAGCACAGTCTCTGTCATGAGTGTCAATGTCCTTAATGCATGTCTGAAGCATTGTACCCTCAGACTTCTCACAGAAGAAACACTTTGGTGTACTATGTGTGTGACTTGAAGTTCCAAGGCCTTGCAGGCTAGAACGAGTTTTCTTGGGACTTGACTGGGAATCTGTCCCAGGGGGCCTTTTCTTGGCTCTCCAACCTCTCTTTCGAAAAATTCAGGTAGCATGATTTGTGATACAAAGCTTTGTGTGCCACTAATGTTTCTGCAACGCCACTAACATCATCTAGCCGTGCCAAATTGATGCTCATTGGAATATTCCGTTTCTTTGAACTCCTGCAAGTTGTTAGCAATTGAGTAATAGCCACATGACTTGCCTTTGGCAGTTGCAGAACACAACAGTCTTGTATCTTTAAAGTGTCCAGTTTGTTTGTTGTAAGGTACTGTGTGGTTCATGAGATTCACTCTGTTGAAATGCCATGTTTGCTATAAAAAATCCAACACCAATTATTTAGCAGATAAATTACAGGCTGATTCTTCTTCTATGTGTGAATTAGTTCATCTAAGTTCTGTTGTGTAGCTGCAGACAGGGACTGTACACAATCTGAAACAGAAATACATACATTATTGCACTTTTATTTAATATTTTTTTATTTGATTGATTGACCTTTTATTTGATGACTGATAACACTGTGTAACACTGATTCTGTTTATATAGAATTTTTTATGTTTTTATATGCATTTGTGGGCGCTGAGTCCAAATCTGGCCTTGGTTTGTGTGTATCATCAATGGTTTCAGAGATAATCCATTTTTCATGTTTTATCAGTATAATGTTATTATGGGCGCAGCAATATCAGAATAATCAGGAATTGTTGAGAACAATCCGGATGTTCGTTGACAGTTTCTTGCTCTAGAAATTGCCCGAAACTTCCACTGTGCTGTATAAAGAAGAGCGCAGAGTCTGAGAAGTCAGTAAGTGTGAGCACACAAAGAAAGCAGGTTGTTTGTCTGATGGTTACCAGCACTGAGGTACTGTGTTTCTGTGCTTCTCTGTGCTAACGATTTGAGTGTTATCGATCCTTTTTTATTGCGAACATTATTTCAGTGTTGTGAATACATCTTTTTTCTGGAATCTGTAATCTGTTGCAGATTTAATAACTCTTCTCTCTATATCTGCAGGTTATGATTAATGAGTACAGTTTGGTAAAAAGAATGGCAACTAGAGCTTGTAAACACTCGCCGGATATATTCGGCTACGTTTTTGGGTATTACATAGGCCCCAAGCAAGTATCGCACAAGATTGTGAAAGGCACCAAGTTCTGGATCGCCTATCGGCTCTATTTTGGTATGCCTATGGGTGACCAAGATAAGCCCTGGGCACCCCATGTGATCTCTGGAAGCTGCCGCTCCACCCTTGAAGGGTGGCTGCGGGGAGTACGCAAGGCAATGCCCTTTGCGGTACCCAGAATATGGAGAGAACCAAAGAGCCACCACGACGATTGCTACTACTGCATGGTAGATGTTTCTAAGTACAAGAAAGTTAAAGGAAGGCAGACTCTTTAGTATCCAAGCATAGCGTCGTCCATAGCTCCTGTACCACATGGCGAAGGTCTTCCAATACCACGTCCACCAGAACATGTATCTATCCATTACTTTACCTTCTGTATTTACAGACTGTGGGTCATTATGTGTCGATTTTTCTTAGTGCTGATGCTCTTCTACTGTACATATATAGCTATGCCTATATTTTGTTTCTTTGCTTTGCAGGTTGAAAATGAGGATGCAGCTAGCTCATCTGAGATGTCGGTTGGTGAGGACAGTCATGATGAAGAATATACAGTAACTTTCAGTACAAACCCTCACTTTTCAAATCAGAGGGAATTGGACGACTTAATTAGAGATTTGGATCTGACGAAATCAGGGTCTGAGCTTCTGACCTCCAGACTCAAAGAGTGGAATTTGCTTGGAGAAGACTGCAAGAGCACTGTATACCGAAAGCGGCATGAAGAGTTTGCAAGGTTCTACGATGTCAATGGCTCTCTCTGTTATTGCAGCGAGGTTAATGGTCTATTCACAGCTATTGGGTTAACACCTATACCCTCAGAGTGGCGCCTGTTTATTGACAGTTCAACTCGGAGTTTAAAAGCTGTTCTACTCCACAATGGGAACAAATATCTATCCATACCAGTTGCGCATTCTGTTCGAATGAAAGAGGACTATGAAAATGTCAAACAACTGCTCACTCAAATCAGGTATGAACAATATAACTGGGACGTGTGTGGTGATTTCAAAATGATTGGTTTCCTGTTAGGTTTACAAGGAGGGTTTACTAAATATTCATTTTCTTTGCCTGTGGGATAGCAGGGCTTCAACTGAGCACTAGAAAACAGTTCAGTGGCCTCCACGTGAAGGACTGCGACCAGGAGAGTACAATGTACTCAGGGAACCTCTTGTGAAGCCTGACATAGTTCTGCTTCTACCTCTCCATGTTAAGTTGGGTCTAATTAAGCAGTTTGTAACTGCGTTAGATTTTGGAGGGGAAGTTTTCCAACAGATTCGGGTCATGTTCCCTAAACTCTCTGAGGCCAAAGTCAAGGCTGGCATCTTTGTAGGACCACAAGTCAAGGCGCTGTTGAATTCAAAGAACCTTGAAGCCAAGATGACTCCGATCGAAAAAGAGGCTTGGTGTGCTTTCCGTGATGTGTTTCGTGGGTTTTTAGGCAACCATAACGCACCAAACTATAAGGAGTTAGTGTCAAACTTGATTAAGTGCTATGGCAAAATGGGGTGTCGTATGTCTTTAAAATTACACTATCTGCATTCACATCTAGACTTTTTTCGTGATAACCTGGGCGATGTGAGTGAAGAACATGGCGAAAGATTCCATCAAGATATTCAAACGATGGAGAAAAGGTACCACGGCCATTGGGATGCTTCCATGATGGGAGACTACGTATGGTCGCTGATCAGAAAGGGTAAGAATGTTCATACGCGGAAGTCGCGTTCTTCAGTGCATTTTTAAGGAACGCACACTGCATAACGAGGCTTGTTATTCTCTTATCGGTTCTCCTCATGATATATATTATATCCTTTGCGCCATTTTGGGTTTGTCAAACAATTTTGGCTCAATAAACATTAATTTCCAATGGTGTTTTTATTTTCAGAAAATATTTATGTTAGCCTTCTTTACATATATACTTTGCCATATGAAAAGTGTGATAACCTATATTTTTGAAACGGTTGATGATAGAGCAAAACCAATATCATTTTGGGAATCAGCGTAATTGTAAAACTGTACATTAGGGCGGCTCGTTTTTACACTTTTTTCGATATTTGATTGGGGGTAGTGCGGAAAAGTTGCGATTTGGAGAGAAAATAAAGTGTGTAAAATTTTTTTGATCTACGTCACTACCTTCCGGTGGCGGCGAGTCCTTAAAAATCGAAAAATAGGCCTAACGGGGTAGATTGGAAAATGGTTTTAAAGACTTACAAAATAAACAATGAAAATTTCAGCACAATCTGTTAATAACTTCCGGTGGCGTCTTAGCCGTTAAAATATCCAAAATATTGATTTAAAGCAAGTTTTAACAAGATGTTATACAAATGTTAATTCCGGTATATTTCTGTGCAAACAACCCTGAGAACACTGTTATAGGCTTGAATAAATTAATAGCAGTCATTGAACAATGAACATTATATAAAAATTATATAAAATTATATAAAAATTTTATGTGTTTTTAGGCCTATTTTTCGATTTTTAAGGACTCGCCGGCACCGGAAGGTATTGACGTAGATGAAAAAAATTGTACACACTTTATTTTCTCTCCAAATCGCAACTTTTCCGCACTACCCCCAATCAAATATCGAAAAAAGTGTAAAAACGAGCCGCCCTACTGTACATGTTGACTCTCATAATAGTAACTTATGCTATACATACAAAACACCACTTTGCAAAGCATACTTTTTACCATCAAAGAAGTAGCAATGTATGGTATTTAGCTTATATGTATTGAATATGTACGCCATTGAATTGTATCGCAACAGAACAATCTGTTATTGTGGTATTTTGGCCATAGAGGAAGAAATAAGGAAGTGGTCCTCTTCTTAAACCTGAAAATTATACTGTTCTGTATTCTCTGAAATATTTGCTCATTTCTATGCAAAATGTATATTATACATTGTAGCCAATATGCATACTTAATTTCTACAGAAGCGGGTAATTGATTATATGACAATTCCTTTTTTGCTTTAAAAATTAGGAAAATTGAAGTAAATAGTAGAGAAAATGATAGCAAGCAATGCAATACCTGCCACATAACTTGAAAGTACCTCTGTTGAAGGATATCAATTAAAGTATTGTAATAAATTATATTATTTTTAATGTTGTTTGTTGTTGTGGAGGAAAAATCTCCCATATTAATTCCTAATGTACTTCAAGTGACCCAGAAAAGAGCTACGAATAATTTAAATGGGTTTTGAGGATTATATAAAATGTACCTAGGTTCTGGAAAAACACATTCTAGGACGAACTTCTTAATTTTTCTTATTTCAAGGGTTCCACCAGTTTAACTAAGATTTTTCGTGGTACCCATCCTTATATGAAATATGTGCCAAACAACATCTGTGCCAAATTTGGCGCTTTTATCAAAAAGTTAACGATTTTGCAGCTTATTGACTGCACTAATGGGTTTCATCCCAAAACTTGAGACAATTTGTAGTTATACAATAAAATAAATTAATATTTTTTTATTAAATTACGACCTAAGGTACCGTATGCGGTACTGCACTACAGGCTTGTTTAGGCTTGGGGTTGAAATAAGCCGTGTTGTAAACTGTAATGTGAACTGTATAACAGGCCTGTATAGCTTTTCCATAATTGGTAATACTCTGGAGTAATTAATAAACAGTTTTTGATAACTCTCTTTCTGCAAACTGAAATACATACTTCAAAAGACAATAGCTTACTTTTTCTGCCCAACCCTTTATAAGTTTGAAGTCAGAATCACATGAAGAGGTAAGTTTTAGTATTTCTAAATTATTGAAAATGCGTTATCTTCTGTCTTTATATTATATGTATTTTCTGCTGCATATTAATTTCAGTCCAGTGGACACGCCTATTTTTTATCTAATGAATTATTGTCGTGTTGTATATTATATAAGCTGGTAAAATTACCGACTAGTTTTATTGGTCTCTGACACTGACTCCCAACCGGTGGGCCATGGCGAATTTCCTGGATGGGCCATGGAGGTTGGTCATAGCATACCTTTTAAAATTCAAATTCAAATTTAGAAGTTGGGAACCACTGGTTTATGATCAATATTCTCTCAAATTTCTAATGTAACACTGGGGACACGGGTGTTCAAGGAATAATTAGGGAAAACCACATTCAAGAAAATAAGAAAGATGAACATACGAAAATAGTCCTGTTCCCTTTTCCCTTGGCCTTATATGTAACGCAGGTATTACGAGAGAGTCAGAAATAATACTTTCGTGTTTCTCTTTTAAAAATGCTTATTAAAAGCGTCGTCAATCCTTAGTATTTGTACAGTGTCTTATCATAACTTTACGTTAAAAATTGGTAAGATCTTTTCATTTTACAGACTGATCCTAAAGTAAAACTTAGCCAGTTGTGTGTTTCAGTTAATTCACTGGATATAGTAATTAGTAACAGCAAATAAGCATTTTGCTCCTAAAGATCCTTGGATGTAATGTATAACTTATTTCTTCATTCGAAGAACTGGGTGCTTCTTCTCATGCCATAAACTTTCGTTTAAAATCTTTAAATAATAACTGAATAGAGAACTAATTGTAACTTAATTACTTTACAAGAGTACATTTCACAATACTGCCAATTACCCGAGCGAGACTCGAATCTGAGGCTGACTAAGCACAAGGCAAATAGTATGTAGACCACCAGATCATCTCACAAACAGGATCTTACCATGGCTTCCCGGTGTAAGGTCCCAGTTTATACCCCCCCTTAAACTATACCCGGGTAGATTCTGGGAGCTCCCAGAATCTACCCCGGGGTAGTTTTTGGAGGCTACCCCAGGTAGATTCTGGGAGTGCCCAGAATCTAGCCCCGCTTCCCAGAATCTACCCCTAGACAATATGTCGTTGACAAGTATCCAATGTTCTGGGTAGACAGTGGGAAATTCCAGAATCTACCCCCATATCCCAGGGATGTTTGTGAGATAATAATAATGATAATACTTGTAAACACAAGCATTTTTTTATTTAAAAATACAATGGAATAATAACACTTGTAGACATACCAATTTTTTTACTTTGCAACTTTACTTAACAACAATGTAATTTATTTATTTTTAGAAATACAGGGCTATTAATGCACTAGCTTAAAAATATAATGAAATGATAATACGTGTAGAAAGGCATTTTCTAAAAGTTTGGAAGCATTTTCTTTATGGCTAAGATTGAACTGCGAGTACAGTGCTGAAATGATCAGCGATGTTGGTGAGATAAAGGTCGTGATCAGATGTTGTCTGCAGAGAAAATGATGCTGGGTACACAAGCCACTTAAAAGACTGGCCAGATTTGACGTATACAACAATGTTAATACCCAACATGTTGGCAGTAGCCATAATTTCGGCATCTGAAGCCCACGTGCCACTAGCCTTCATATTGCTGCTGTTAATGTAGTCGTTGGTGTGTTGGGACAGTTAGTCCTTTAATTTCTTATTGATGGTACTACTCATATGTTGAACGACCTTGTCACGGAGAGCTAAGTGAGAGTTTTCTGATCCTGTCAGATAGTGGCTGACTGCACGGAAGTAACAGTTCCCATCACCCTTGGTGCTGTATACTCGCCTTGGTTCATGGAGCTGTACAGACCTCCCAAAGTAAACAGGCTTCTCTACCCTGAGCCCAAGGTCAGCTGCCAGTAAGCGCCTAGTAGCTGCAGGAAGCGGTTTGAACATTTTGACTGGTGTTCTACTTTGCTTGTTTTGTGGCAGATCTTTGTCGTCTGAGTCCCACGTGCGTTTCCTTTGGAGGGTGTTGCAGGTATTGTCACTGGTGGAATCTAAATTAGTAGAAGAGGACTCTACACTGAGAGGGTTGATACTGATAAAATCTGCAGGCTCCGAGGTATCAATGTAGGTAGGTTCTGTATTCTCAGTCTCATCTGCGTAGATCTGTAGGAATACAAACACCAACAATTAAGAAACACATGCGTTTAAAGAAAAAAGAAAAACAATTGAAAAAATGCTTTTATAGGCCAAGTTTCAGGATACATATCAATTATAAGGAAGGTTAGAAGTATAGCCAGGTAAATAATGCACATATTAAGTATATTACTGAGACTAGTAGAGGTACAGTAAATTCACTCACTTAATCTATATACGAGTTATAGTTAGGCCACGTCTCCAGTAAAATTTTGACGCGAGAGTACACAAGTTTTTTTTCAACGAAAATGTTTCCACTAAGTGATTTTTTTTTCTTATGTACAGTTGCATCTTTTTCCCACGGTTATGTTTACTGGTCAAGTTGGAATGCGATTTTCAAAATTCGTGTACACCCTCGTCTAAAAAACGCAAGTTTTCTCGTTTAGTGGAAACACACCCTTAGAAATGGGACACTGATTGTTGTAACTATGCATAGAGTGGAGGGGGTACAGTATTTTCAATAAATGTAATGCAGGAAATAAAGGGAGAAATTGGTAACTTGGGACTAGATCCGTCATAGATGTTCAGCTTCTGTCCAGTCTTCAGGTTCTTCAGACGGGCTCGCCCTTTGTTAAGGGTCTCAACAACTTCGTAAGGTCCGATCCAGCGAGGCTCCAGCTTCGAACCCATACAATGTATTCTGCGGCTGTTCTTTATATAAACCCTTGAACCTACAGTAAGAGGTTTATGAGTGTTGTGTCTCTTGTCATATGCTTCCTTTTGTGCTGCTTTTGCTGTTGACATATTTTTGGCCACTTGACAATAAGCATGCTTTTTTTATCCATCACCTCATCAACGAATTCCTGACTAGCACAATCCAAGTTTTCAAAGTCGTTGGCTGCAGACTGCACATCAGTAGGTAGCTTGGCCTTCCTTCCGTACATAACTTCAAAAGGAGTTACTTTGGTGGACTTATGTACAGTTGTGTAATATGCTAGCAAAACCCCAGGATTTAGATCATCCCAATTATTACAATCCTCATTGACCATCTTGCCCAAGGAGCTCTTTAGGGTGCGGTTATCACGTTCTCGTTGACCATTGGTCTGTGGATGGTATGGGGATGCAACTTATCTAACAAGGCTGTTATAACTTTATTAACAAACTCTCTACCCTGGTAGCTTATCAGGGCATCCATACAGCCATGTCTACAGATGACTGTGAACAAGAACTGTGCCACCGAGTCTGCTGTTTTGTCTGGGATGCCAGCTGCTTCTGACCATTTGCTGAGTATTTGTTGCCTTTTGCCGATTCCTGTAAGGGTCCAATCAGGTCAATACCAACAAGACTCCACACCTTTGAGAGCACTGGAATTGGATGTAGAGATGGTGCGTCTGATGTACAGTACACTTGGAGTTCACTTTGAAACAAGCTTCACATTCTTTACAGTAGTCATCCACATCTTTCTTCATACCTATAAAGACATAAATTTAGATTAACAAAAGATATAATATATATTGTACATTTATATAGAAAATGCATGGATAACAAAGAGGCTAAAAAGGATATGGGAAGACCTAATTTATTCAATCCTTCCTAGTTTCAGATATAAATATAATCAAATACAGCATCAATCAAATACAAATCAGGCAACGCTATTAAAAAATCTATACAGATAACATATTCCTTACTCAGCCATCCACAAAATTACCTTATTGTTGCCTTAGCTATTACTAGGGCAAACAAAAAGTTGACCCCAAAAATTAAAAAAATGACCCAATAAATCACAAAAAAAATGACTTTATTGATTTTTGGTTGCCTTAGTTATTACATTAAAAATGCAATATGTTGGTATATAATGTATTAGACTTACCTTTCCAGTAGAACCTTTCCGCTATCTTCTTGTAAGTTTTTTCAGTTCCAAAATGACCACCAGAAACAGGGCTGTTGTGGAATGCTTGCAGGACTTCCAGAAAACGTGCTTTTGACCAAACCTTTCGTCCTTCCTTCTTGTGGACAAGAACGCCTCTCTCTATGCTATAAGGTTCAGCCACCTGCCTAAACTTAGATTCCGCATTGATACGATCACCACTTTTTAACTCAGATTGCTTTTGGATATCTCATATCATCTGCGGTGTAAAAGCGGACAAGATCGCTGTATAATACATCTTCCATGATTAATTTCTAATGAGATGAAGGCACTGGACACACTGAATTTATAGCACGGCCACTATAACAACAATATGTGACACAAATATATAAAGTATCCTCAATATCCTCAGTGCAGTAATAAAACACCTTACACAGCAGAGCGTCTATTATGACGGTCTCACTCATTCGTGCTCTGTCAAGTAACTGAACAAAAAGAATACATTCCATGCACTTTATACCTGTTACCTGATCTGTCTTAGTAACAGTTTTTAGAAATGGATTAAGAGCTAAGCTATCAGCTGAGGTTTGGGAAGTGGTCACAATGGGTCAGAGGGGTGATGTAAATCTGACAGGCCAGGTTTCAGGTCATGGATTAGTTCAAGTAGAGGTATGAATGAAAAAGGGTAGATCTAAACAAAAGAACTGCCCAGAACAGGGGTGGCCAAAACGTCGATCGCGATCTACCAGTAGATCGCAGAATAATTTTTAGTAGATCGCAGAATGACCAGTAGCTTAGCGTAGCAACAGAGACCTTATATTTCACAATACTAACGAGCACACGACCCGACCGCTACTACCAAAAATTAGCGTTCTTTATGTTATTACCTCCATTATCGATAACAACATTTATTTGTTTTATCTTTGTGTTTACCAGTCATTTAATAAAAAATAACAAAGTTTAACTTTAATAATTCTGAGAGATATTTAATTAATGTCACAGAAAATGATACCGCTAACCTTAGTTTCTGCCAAAATTTCATACCGCGGTAAGCTGAGCTGTTATGAGCATGTGTCACTTAAATGACGCGTCAGTCATTTGGAATAATCGGTGGTGAAGGTTAGTCTCCAGTCCAATTGCATTAACACCGTTAAAAGGAGTGCTGGACCAAGTGACAAGGAACAAAAAACTTACAACTTTCACAATGAGTGGGAGACGGCATATTTTTTTTACGATGAAAAATTCCAAATGTGTGTGTTTAATTTGCCATGCATGTGTCGCTTTCGTCAAAAAGGGAATTTAGAGAGTCATTTTAAAACTATTCACAAGCGGTATGACAGTGATTTCCCAGCTGAAAGTGAACTAC
This sequence comes from Bathynomus jamesi, assembly GCA_023014485.1. NCBI lineage: Eukaryota > Metazoa > Arthropoda > Malacostraca > Isopoda > Cirolanidae > Bathynomus > Bathynomus jamesi. The sequence goes on along the minus strand of JAJOZX010006639.1, from coordinate 162,107 downwards.
ATAAGAGAAAAGTCAATGAACTTAAGTCTCAAGTTAGTGCTCAGCAGTCTATCTTTACAGGGCCTAGCACAAAATCGAAAGCAGCAACGATTGCGTCATTTCGGGTGAGCCGTGTACTTGCGAAACACAAGAAACCTTTTCAGGGTGGAGAAATATTCAAAGAAGCATTTATAGAGGCAGCAGAATCGTTGTTTCAGAATTTCAGTAATAAATCGGAAATATTGTCTGCTATTAACCAGCTTCAGCTATCCAGAAACACTGTGATGCGGCGTTGTAAAGTAATGAATGAGAATTTGGTGGAGCAACTGAAGAAAGACATACATAACTGCATGTTCCTTTCACTTCAGTTTGTTGACTCGACAGATGTGATCAACACATCACAGTTATGCATTTTTATTAGAATCGTGTTTAAAGATATGACTGCCTAAGAACTGTTTAAAATCCTACCTTTAAGAGGGAAAACTCGAGGTGAGGACATTTTTCATGCATTCAGTGAGTTTGTTAACGACACACAATTCACACTTCACAAGCTTGTGAGCATATCAACTGACGGATCACCTGCTATGACTGTGCAAAAGTGACAAAAGGTTTCCAAACTTCTTTAATTATCACTGCATAATTTACCAACAAGCATTGTGTGGTAAAATGTTGAATATTAAAGAAATTATGAATATTTCCCATAAGATTGTGTGTTCTATTCGGGCGAGAAGTCTACAAAGGTGTCTCTTCCGGTCTCAGCTAGAAGAAAATAAAGTAGAACACACTGACCTTTTGTTGCACACTGATGTCAGGTGGCAAAGTAGAGGTAAATTCCTGCAGAGGTTTAGGGATCTCTTACCTGAAATTAAAGACTTTCTGAAGTTTAAAGAAACATATTACAAAGAGTTGGAAGACGAAGTGTGGCTGTTAGATTTAGCTTTTTTGACTGACACCACTGCTTTTCTAAATCAGCTAAACTTAGAGTTGCAAGGGAAAAACAAAACTATTGTTAAAATGATTACCTCAGTGAATGCTTTTAAACAAAAACTAGAACTGGTATCCTCACAGCTGCAGCGACACCAACTGCGGAACTTCAAAAACATGATGTCAGAGCAGGAGAGACAGGGGAAAGAATGCGACCAGTTTGACAGTGTTCGATACGTTGAACAGTTGCAGAATGTTATTACAGACTTCAACAGACGGTTCCAAGACTTAGCAACACTAGAACCTGTAGCAACATTCATGTGCTTCCCATTTGGTGCAAACTTTGACATTGATGATATTACATCAAAAATGGCCTTATTTTTTAATATGGACATATCTGCAATCGAGAACGAAATTTTGACTCTGCGAAACGATATTCGAATAAATCCAGGTCTTCAGAAGGAAACTTTTGGCACCTACTTCTTGAAGAAAAGTATCCGAATGTCAGAAAAAGTGCCATGTACTTGACAGCATTTTTGGGATCAACCTACCTTTGTGAGTCAACGTTCTCACACATGAATATCATCAAATCAAAATACCGAGCCACTCTGACAGATGATCACTTGGATGCTTATTTGAGGCTAGCAATGAGCAGCTACAATCAGAATTACACACGATTTGCTGATGCCATGCAGTGCAAATCATCACATCAGTAAAGTAAGCTCTTCCTATTCCAGTATACCTAATTTCTAAGTATGGAGGTTAAAATTTAATGAAAAATATATCGGTGTGCATTTGGCAATATATTTTTATATTCACTTCATTTTATTCTTGGTTATTCTCTTTCCATCTCTCTCTCTCTCTCTCTCTCTCTCTCTCTCTCTCTCTCTCTCTCTCTCTCTCTCTCTCTCTCTCTCTCTATATATATATATATATATATATATATATATATATATATATATATATATATATATAACTGAGCTGGTGGATCGTATAGGGAGAACTTTGGAAAAAGTAGATACCATCTCAGTAAAGTCTGGCCACCCCTGGCCTAGAATGTGTCAATAAGATTATTGCAATACCGGTATTCTTATTCCTTAATGTTTGTAGGCTATGTAGTAACTGTAACCAAGTCAGATGAGGTCAGTTTGACTCACGCTGATTGCACAATCTAGGGGATAGGTTCTGGGAGGAAGGGGTAGATTCTGAGAGCTCCCAGAATCTATCTCGGGGTAGCTTCCAGAAATTACCCCGGGGTAGACTCTGGAAGCCTGAGAATCTACCCGGGTATATTCTGGGAGGGGGGTAGATTTTCAGACCTTACACCGGTAGGTCATCCATTGACTAAATTTAAATAATACAGTTTAGAAGTCTATACGTACGACCTCAAGAAGTGTAAAAAACATGTTGCTGAGATAAAAATAATTGGGAGAATATATATATATATATATATATATATATATATATATATATATATATATATATATATATATAGCACTCTAAGTGATAATGTAGAAATATCCCCAACTATAATATCGGATCACAACATTATTGAAATAACAACCAATATAAAAGCAACAGGAAAGGAAAGAACACGAACAACAGAAAGAAACAAATTCAAAATTTTTAATTTTCACTCCAAAGCTATAAACTGGGAAGATGTTGCATCCAGCATGGAAGTAATAGATCGGAAAACCATTTTCGAGGCCAAGACAACGGAAGAGATGCTAATGACCTTAGAGGAGAAGACGCTGAAAATTGTGGAAAGACATGTCCCAAAAATACAACAAAGAGGAAAGAGAAGCAGATTTAAAAGATAAAAGAGGGCATTGTTCCGAAAGAGAAAAAGAGTGACTGCAAAATTAAGTAACTGTAAAGAGAACAATATCAGAAAAATATTAAATGATAAACTGCAGAGTATCGATGGCGTCATACAGGAACTAATAAACTGCAGAGTATCGATGGCGTCATATAGGAACTAATTGAGAAGCATACAGAAAAGAAGACGACGACGCTATAGAAGCGATAAAGGTTAACTCAAAGTACTATTATAATTTTGCAGAAAGGACGTCAAAAAACCATGCGACTCTCGGACCTCTGAAAAACGAAGACAGTGCTTTATCTGATGATATAACAGAAGTATCTGAAATATTAAGAGCTCAGTACGAATCATCTTTCAGTATCCCAAAAACTGACAAATTGATATGCGATAGAAACACGTTCTTTGAAGAAGAACTACAAGGGGAAAGTATAACTGACTTCGACTTTACGACAGATGATATTACACAAGCTCTTGGGAAGCTAAAAGCACACTCAGCGGCAGGACCGGACAAATGGAATGCCACACTGATCAAAAACTGCAAGAATGCAATTGCTGAGCCCCTATATTGAATTGACTTGAATAACCTTTATTAATAATAAAATAATGCATTCGTCTCAATTTACAATGACATGAATAATTGTGAAGCTTGACTATTTATCTTATTTAATTTGATCCTTAAGCTTTAGGCTTTATTGGGCTCTTATTAAAAATAAACAGCTAGTTGTTATTAATTAATAATAAATAAATAAATAAGTAAATAAGTATTATTAATAGTTAAAACATGTATTAATCTTAAATTATCACTACTGACATTACAAATGCAAGGTCACCATTGAAGGCACTATACCAATACCATACAAAGAAACCAATATTATACATGAGAAATAAGAACTGAACAATCCCAAGAAATGTGTTCTTAATACTAGATTACACACGAGAAATTAATAATTAGTAAACAATGGTAATGGACATTAATCCTAGATTTTTGTAAGTATGCCATTATTAAGCGGGATTTCAACTTGATTTTAAACAAATTTACATTCACAATATTTTTTATATCGGCATTTAAGACATTCCATAGTTTCAATCCAATGAAAATGGGTAGTTTTTGAAATGAAGACAATCTAAATTGAGGTATAACAAGCTTTGATCTATTTCTGGTCTGATACGAGTCGATTTCTTGATGAGTTAAAAAATATCTATTTACCCATTGTAAATTAATGATTTTGTTCTTACACTTATAAATAAAAATGAAATGTGCCAGTTTGGTTATATTATTGAGCTTTAGTAGGTTTAGCTCTTTAAATAATGCACGAGAGTGATCAAGGAAATCAGCATCAGATAATAACCTTATTGCTCGTTTTCGGATAACAGATACCATTTAATGCGTTGTTAGCGGAGTTTCCCCAAACAAGGGTGCAGTACGTTATATAAGGAAGAACAAGAGTATGATAAAGAGTTAATAAAACTTGTTTTGGGACTACATTTCTAAGTTTAAACATTATAGCAACGCTCCTTGAAATCTTTTTCGCGATATAATTTACATGATCACTCCATTGCAAATTCGTATCTAACATTACACCAAGAAATTTTGTTACAGTACACTCTTTTATAGCGATTTCTGGTAGTCAACCATTTCATTACACTGACGAATTCTGAATTAAATATATTCTTAGCTGAATTAACATCTTTGCAGGAAAAAGAAACACTTGTATCATCTGCAAACATTATGAAGTTCAGTATATCGGATGAACGTGGAAGGTCATTTATATATAATAAAAATAAAAGTGGACCCAGAACTGAGCCCTGTGGCACACCATGTTTGACAAGCGCTTTAGTTGAGCAAAACTTGTTTACTGATAGAAAATGATATCTATTGGACAAATAACTTTTCAACCAATCGCTGATTGCTCCTCTAAAGCCGTAACAATATAATTTATTAAGTAGAATATTATGGTCTATTACATCAAACGCCTTACTCAAATCCATAAATATTGATATCATTATTTCTTTGTTCTCTTTAGCTATATTTGCAATTCCCATAAGATTTAAAATAGCCATTTCCGTTGTTTTATTTTTACGGAAGCCATATTGATTTGGAGATAATAAATTGTAGGATTCTAAATATCGCTGCATTCTACTTTTTACAATTTTTTTTCAAAACCTTTGCTGAACACAGATAATGAACACACCGGCCTGTAATTTGTTGCTAGTGTAGGATCACCCCCTTTAAAAAGGGGTGTTATACAACCTAAACGAGTTGAAGGCCCTTTATATTGAATATAGATACCCGCATACTTTGAGTGGCGAATTAATGTTAAATCGCATTTATTGTGTAGTACAGAGCAATGAGGATGTAAGTGTGGACTAGATCACATGCGAACTTACTATTTTATTTAAGCATGGTAGAACTTAAAGCATGTATTTTCATTTTTGACGTGTATATATATTAAACATGTATTTTGATATATACAGAAATCTTCTGTACTAACTGCATTATTTTTTATGTGTATATATATATATATATATATATATATATATATTAGGGTGACCCTTGAAAACGAAATTTTGAAATTTGTTTCTCTAACCCCCCTAATTTGTGCAGTTCCTAGGAAATATTTTTGAAATCCAAGAATATTTAGAGGTCGCCCTTGTGAGTTGAAGTTATACTATTATACAGGAAGTTGTACATATACATGGAAGTTGTATCTAACACTCCTTTTTTCTTTCTTCAGGGTGAAATCGAGAAAAAAGTTGTATTTGATCGGTTCTGTTGAACCAGAAATCAAGGGCACTAAATTGCCATCATATCGGCAAGTTTTTGGGCATTTCCTGTTCCTCCATTTGGAGAAGAAAAGGACCACCCGGGACGCCAGTCGCGAAACAGTAGAGGCCATCAAGGCGTTATGGGATAAAGCCAGCATCCCAACGCGAGCTGACCAGCATTGCATCAAGAAGCTGGAGGTGGTCTTTGAGAAGTGGAAAGCTCTGAAAAAACATCAGACCAGGACCAGTGCATCCCACAAGCAGAAGGAACAGGAGTTTCAAGAGCGCTTGGAAGATCTCTTTGACATCGCTCATGCGGATGCACTGGTCCTGATGAAGAATCTTGAGGACCGGGCTTTCCTTCTGGCCCAGCGACAGAAGGGGAGGCCAGGCTGCATCGGCTCTGTGGATATGGTACAGGCCCGAAGGACGAAAAATCCCGGAATAGGTCAGAGCAGGAGGCCAGGCAACGGAATAGGGCTCAGGAGGAGCAGGAAGCTTCAACCAGCCGAGCGGTGCTGGCATCATCGTCAAGTGTGGCAGAGGAGACAGATGATAACCGGGAGAAGGAAGGAAGGTGCAGTTAGGGGTGCTGCCGATGCGTCTACTCCAAAAAGAGCCAGGAAGAATATCATGACACCTCAACTGGCTGCTGCCCTCGACCGGACGCAGATCTCCAGAAATGCGACCTACGTTCTTACCGAGGCCGCTGAAAGCCTTGGCCATGATGTCATCGACTTGAACATCAATCGGAACTCCATCCACAGAGAAAGGGCTCGCCATCGTTCGGCCCAGTCGAAAGGTTTGAAGGAGGAGTCCTCCCCCGACGTCCCCCTTACCGTTCATTGGGGTGGTAAGCTCATGGAGGATCTGACATCCCGAGAAATGTTGATCGCTTGCCTGTCCTCGTGTCTGGCCTCGGAGTTGAGCAACTCTTGGGTGTTCCAAAGCTTCCATCCGGAACTGGAGAAGAGCAAGCAGCGGCCGTCGTCAAGTGTCTCGAAGACCTGAAGATCGACGACGGGGTTCAGGCGTTAAGCTTTGACACCACAGCTTCGAACACAGGTCACCGATCTGGCGCCTGTGCTCTCATCGAGGAGAAATTTGGCAGAGATCTTCTGTTCTTTGCCTGTCGGCACTATGTGTTGAAACTTGTGATTGGAGCCGCTTTCGAGACAACCATCAGGGGATCGTCGACGGGACCTGAGATACTCCTGTACAAAAGGTTCATGGGTCACTGGCAGTTCATTGATTAAGACGAGTTCAAGCCAGCTTCAACTGATCCCTCTGTGGAGAGCTCAGTGGCATTTTCGCGAGACGAACTGCTAGATTTCTCAAGAAGACAAACGGGTCATGTTCGCGACGACTACCGGGAGTTCCTCGAGCTCAGTACAATCTTCCATGGAGGCACACCAGAGCGTGGAATCAAGTTCACAGCTCCAGGAGCAATGCATCGCGCTCGATGGATGGTGAAGGTGATATACACGATCAAAATGTGGCTGTTATGGGAGCAGTTCCGGATAACACCATCGGAGAAGAGAGGAGTGCGTGATCTCGCGGTTTTTGCCGTGGTGATCTTCATGAGAGCATGGAACACGGCTCCTCAGGCGGCGGGAGCCCGCTCGAACGACTTCCATCTCATGAAGGAGCTGATGCGCTACCCACATCGAGGGATTTCCACCGCCACCAGCAAGAAGCTTTCCCACCACCTCTGGTACCTGTCGGAGGAGCTCGTGGGGATGGCCTTCTTTGACGACAGAGTACCTTTAGCCATGAAGAAACTCATGGTCGAAGCCTTGGACGAAGATGCCGTCGACCATCCACAAGCGTCCGAGAGTCGCCTTGAATGCTTTCGTCGATGAGAAGAAGGGCCTTGAGCAATTTGTGACGAGGAACATCAAGGCCCTCTTCACTCGCCTCCAGCTTCCGGATGAATTCCTTCACAAAGATCCGGAGAGTTGGCCGGCGGAGGACTCCTTCAAGAAAGCTCTGCGGGTCGTTGAAAGCTTCGCCGTGATCAACGACCGAACGGAGAGAGGAGTAGCTCTCATCCAAGAGTTCAACAAGAAATTGACTCGTGGAGAGGAGCAGCTGCAATTCCTCCTCCACGTTGTCGCTGATCACAGGCGGCAGTTCCCGGACTGCAAGAAGACGACACTTGCACCTCGAACCATTCGACAATGAGTGGAGTAGGCTTTCACGAGACCCCCGCCAACGAGCGGCTAATACTTCTTGTTGAAGAAGGGGGACCTGGCTGCCTGAATAAACTTCAACGGACGAGGGCGACCTCTAAATATTCTTGGATTTCAAAAATACTTTGTACACGTGGGTTTTACTGGGAACTGAACGAATTGGGGGGGGTTGAAGAAACAAATATCCAACTTTCATTTTTCTCTAAAATTACCCTTATATATATATATATATATATATATATTATATATATATATATATATATTTTTTTTTTATTTAAGGGTGGTAGAAACCGTCCTTAATCCATGTATTTCCATTATTGATTCGTATATATATATATATATTATATATATTATATATATATATACAGGGTGAGTCAAAAGTAGCGCCCGATTTCTGTTTTTTCGGCTGTCAGATTCTTTCTGGGAAGTCATGAAAATTGCAAGTAAAACAGCTTGGTACAGTTCCGTAATAATTTTCCCCCGAATAAATGGTTAGATAAACATGTCATTCATTTATTTCTACCTTCTTGTACACTGTAATACAAATGGCAAACAAACAATCAACTGTCAGAAATCGGGCGCTACTTTTGACTCACCCTGTATATATATATATATATATATATATATATATATATTAAACATGTGCTGTGTATTTTGTTGTATATAGACTTCTTCTGTGCTATCTGTATTATTTTAGATATGTATATATACATATGTTAAATACAGTAAACCCTCGTCCAACGCGTGTTTGTCCAGCGCGAATTTGCTTATACACGGAAAAATAAATGCGAAAATTTGATTATACACGGTCCGCCAAACACGCTCTAATACAGTAGTACTGTACGCGTGCCAATGCGCGCTCTTGTGTTTCTCCTGCACTTTCCAACACTCCCGCATCTCCCTCCCTCTCGCATCACCCCTCGCATCACCCTTTGTTTCAGTCCCGCTAACGCGTTAAGTTTAGTGAAGTTGTGTTGGATTGTTTTTGTCGTATTTTGCCGTTGTTTTGCTATTACCCTTAGACAGCAGTATGGCACCAAAACGTAAAGCATCTGCAAGTGATTGTGAAGAGAAGAAAAGTCGTAAGGTTATGACATTAGCCGAAAAAATAAAGATTCTAGATAAGTTGCGAGGTGGGATGAGCATAACATCACTTGGCCGCGAGTATGACGTGAATGAGTCTACCATACGCACCATCCGAAAGAGTGAAGAAAAGATATGTGCTATTTTCGTTTAATATATTTTTATTTATCATATGTAAATATCATTACTGTATGTTTATGATTTTATTATGTTCTTATTTCATATACAATATAGGTAGGGAAATTCATTTATGTGTGAATAAAAAATCTACGTATCTAAGTATTAATGGCCCTAATGGGAGACTTTACGCTGCCGCGTTCACGTATCCCCATTTATCCCATAAAGTGTTAGGTTTGTCGTGGGACTTCGATATACATGGACTGCGCACGCAGACACTTTGACTGAGAGTGGCAGGCCAGAGGAAGCCTAACCTCGTTTGGCCCAAAATGTGAATACTTTGCCAAAATGGGTAAAACATGTCTAATTATGGTACATAAACATATCGATATATGTTTAACATATGTGTGTGTTTCTGGGTGTATGTGTGTGTGTCTATATGTGTATGTGTATTTATATTGTATTGTGTATTTATATGTGTATTCAGATTGCATTGAAAGACGTTTTGGTTGGTACCGACAACTAAGGGGTTCCATAAAACTTTAGCCCCCCCCCCCATTTGCAACTTACATGTTTACTTTATCGAAATAGTTTTTAGTGATTATAAAAATATATAACATTCTTTATTTATTGCAGGTATTAAAATTACTCTAGCTGATAAAGTGATAATATAATGGCTTCTCAATTAATTGGTGATTCGGAGAGGCAACGTGTGATAGATCGCATACGAGCAATAACATTTCGGGAAGCTCGTGATGCTGGAGCCACCTTATATCACGTTCATGGGTTGCCAAAAAGTTGCGAAGAAGTGAGGACTTCGTCAAAAGAAATTGGAATAAAACTTTGGATGAATGTAAAATGGATACAACCAAATCTGGGCGCCCAAATTTGCTACTCTCTCAGGAAACAAAGGACATCATTGAAAGCGGTACGCGTAAGCGGAAAAACAGCTGTGCTAAACTTTCTAGAGAGATCGAAGTGTTGAGAGGAAAGATCGTTAGTGGTGAGATCATTCGACTGTACCGTCATCGGCAAGGTTTAAAGCCTTGGCATGAACTTCCAAAGCCAAGAAAAACTCAACTTAACATCGATGACAGAATGTGGTTTGCCCATTATCTTGAAGATTGGGATGTGGATGATTTCATGCATTTACCTGTCTCCGATGAATTTTTTGTTTACGTAACACGTCGACCTAACTACCAAAATGATCGAGTGTGGGCCACAACACCAGATGAAATCGATGACAATGAACATTATAGCGAATTATTAAAAAGTCCAGACTGTGTTGGTGTGTTTGTTTTGTTCACTGCAAAGAAGCTCATGTGCGTGCTGAAACCAAATGGTCAGAGTTGGGATGGACAGTATTTTCGTGATATTATTCTATCCCAGCATGTCATTCCTTTTCTAAGAAACCCAAACATTGTTATGGATGTGGATCAGGTCACACTTCTGCACGATAAGACCCACTGCTTTAAGGCATTAGCCACTCAACAGTTGTTGCGGAACCATGAGATCGATTTCTTTGGAAATGAAGAATGGCCAGGAAATTCTCCGGACCTGAATGTTTGTGAACACATTGGATCAGTTAAAAAGGACAAGGTTGAATGTCTCTTGTTTCAAGAACCTGCAGCAAATCGATTTTCGAAGGATACAATGACGCAACACATTGAAACTGTTTTAGCAAATTTGCGTAACGATCAAGATCTATTCACGTCACTTTTGGCAAGCTACCCAAAGCGAATTCAGGCTATCTTGGAAGCCAATGGCGGGAACACCAAGTTTTAATTATTTCTCATTAACTGCAGGATTAAATTCTCTTTTGTAAGGTATGTTTGGTTTTACTGTACCTCTAATGGTTTAGGCCATGGGCGGAGAGGGCTAAGGTTTATTGGAGCCCCGTAAATGGTCCTAATTATTATGCCAGTGTAAGACAATTCCTTGAGGCGGAAAAACAATAAGACTCAAAAGTTTAATAAAATTCTCCAACTTCAGTATGTCAGAAATAAAAGATGTGTTTGAAGGGAGCAATTGTGCTAAGGAACAGCAAATAGGTACTGATGCTATGGTACTTCTTGAAAGCAGTGAGTTTCAAATTGAATTAGAAAGTGTTTCACCTGACAATGCAATTCTATTTTATATTTCTGGGTACATTGCCAGATCAATCAAAAAGACACTAAAATGCTCTTCTTGCTGTCAACTTCTTGTCAAAGATGACACAATTCCTACAGTAAATATTGAGAATCCAACAGAAGGAGTGAGTGAAAGTGATACAACTAAAACAGAAAGTTTCTTGAATGCAATAAACCGTGGTGGTTTATGTAATCCTTCTGACATAGTGTTTGTAACAGCAGTTCATGCCTATGAGCTTTATCTACTCATCTTCAAAGATAATTCTTTGAAATCATAAATCTTAGGATTCGAAAATCCTAGAGCAGTTTTTGTTAAAATTTTTGTTGAAAAGATGGCAGAAAATGAAAACACAGAAACATTATGTAATATTAAATGTGACAATGGTCATAACTTCAAACGTGTGTTGAAAAAGTTTTCCAAACAATATTTAATATTGGTGCAAAAAATTATGTTAGTGAAGTGAACAGCCAAATTCATGCAGAACGCAAAAGAAGCCGGCTACTAAGGATGATAAACAATCACCAAGTGTAAAAAAGATTGCTAAATTGCAATCTGATAAAATGTAATTACAAATGTAAAGTTGCATTTTTTATTAAAATTAGTGATCTTAAATTGTTTTTTGTTAAAATGTTCCGTTTTTGCAATATAGTTCAAAATAATAATATTGACATAGGTGTGTCCGGGGACTTCGATAACCCCTCCCCCCTTAAGCAATGTTGAGTGGCTAGAATGTTGTTTTTTGCTCTTAGGTATGGTTGAAAACATGGTAGAAGTCCATTATAACATATTTTAACTTATTTGCAATCTTTCGATTTTCAACCCTAGGCCTCCTCTGGCCCACCCTAAAATCGCGTGTCGAGTCCATGTATATCGAAGTCCCCAGTTTGTCCAACGCGGATTTGCCTAACGCGCCGTTCTCGAAGAAACTAACCCCCGCGTTGTATGAAGGTTTACTGTAACACCATTTATTCCTGTTTTTAATGCAATTCTCCTCTACTGCTGTGATATTTTTTATGTAAATATATATATAATTCGTATTATCACTGTTTTGCACCAAAATATATATATACATATTTTGTATTTCAATATATATTAAATAGTCAGAACGCTGTAGCTGTTTTTTGTTTACACCTTTTAAGCAAACATCAATGGAAATGAAGGGCATAATATATATATATATATATATATATATATATATATATATATATATATATAATATATATAAACGATACAGTATATATATATATATATATATATATATATATATATATTAATATATTATATATATATATATGTGTGTGTGTGTGTGTGTGTGTGTGGGTGGTGTGCTTGAGGCATAGCGATGCTAGTTTATGTGGACGCAAATAACTGTGTACGCCCTATACGATGGCTGCCTTCTAAGCCAATTGGCCGTGACGCTAAAGCCGCCAGGAAGGCTAGTGAAGAAATTAAAATGCTTCGAGACGCCGCAGCGAAAGGATCTCTCTACCCATTCTGTTGTTTGGGCTACCTACACACTCACATACATATATATACTTCTGTGAGGCCTGAGCAGCATTAGGTTAGGATATCCTTTGGAGTTCACATACATATACTGTATATATATAAAAGAAGCTTTTCTATACATGCATACACATCCATATATATACATATATACATATATATATATACATACAGGGTGTCCATAAATGTTTACCCTGAAAACAGTATGCTCTCATGTTTTAATGACGAATCTTACATCCGTTTTCTTTTTACAGGTGATCTCGTACACGCATAGAGTTTCTGTGCTGGTGTGTTTCGTCTACCGCATTCGCCGCTAGGAGCGCTGTAGTAGCTGTTCAGTTAAGATGGCGTCTGTGACAGAGAAGGCACAATGTGTTGTGTGGCTTGCAGAAACAAAATCTCCTGTCAGTGTTCAGCGAAGGTTCAGAACAAAGTATGAAAAGAATCCACCTGATGTGAAGTTAATTAAGTCGTGGATGAAATAATTTTTGGAAACTGGAAACGTGGAAAAGGGAAAGAGCAGTGGTAGACCATCAGTTTCCGATGGGACGGTGGAAAACATTCAAACTGCTTTCACACGGTCACCAAGGAAATCGGTGAGACAAGCTTCATGCCAACTAAAGATACCGAAGTCTACGGTGCACAAGGTGTTACACAAACGTTTGAAGTTACACGCCTACAAGGTACAAATTGTTCAAGAACTGAAGCCTGATGACCGTCCAAAACGTGAACAATTCGCTATTGACATTTTGAACAGCATTGACGAGGATAATGACTTCTTGTTACGTGTCTGCTTTTCAGACGAGGCTACATTTCATCTTAGTGGTAGAGTCAACAGACATAATGTGCGTATTTGGGGATCGGAAAACCCACGTGCCGTAAGGGAGCATATTCGGGGCAGTCCGAAGATAAATGTCTGTTGTGGACTAATGCATGACCAGATAATTGGTCCTTTCTTCTTCGCTGAGTACACTGTTTCCGCAACTGTGTACCTGGATATGCTCACTAACTACGCCATCCCCCAGCTGCAGGACAGGCAGCCAACTGTCATCTTCCAACAAGATGGGGCACCCCCTCATTTGGCGCATGTTGTTCGTGAAACTCTCGACGCAACATTTCCAAATCGATGGATTGGCAGGGACGGGCCAATCCCATGGCCCCCAAGATCACCAGACATTACCCCGCTGGATTTCTTTATCTGGGGTCATGTTAAAGATTTGGTTTATGCAACAGTTGTTCCAGATATCAGAACATTGCGAGAACGCATTACGGATGCAATTGCAACAGGTTAACCCACAAATGTTGGAAAATGTGACGTGTGTGTGAATGTGAATACGTTTAGACATTTTACGTGCCAGTAGGGGTGCACATGTGGAAGCTTATTAAGTTCATTAACTATGTATCAAAACTTTGTATGTTTATCTACTTATGATTAAAATTGTGTTTGAATACGAGTGTTTATTTAAAAGTTATAGCATGCTTTAATCAGGGTAATCACTTATGGACAGTGGACACCCTATATATATCTGTAGGACTGAGCAGCCCGGTTAGGTTACCTTGGAGTTCACAGAAATATATATAATTTCGGGGGCTGAGAAGGGTGAGGGGGGATACAGTGTTATTAGTTCTTCCTGTTAAAGATTTGGCATATCTTCTCAAACTTGACGAATTACGCTTGCAGAACCGAGCCAGCACCAGTTCTTTGAGTAACGAGTCGCGCATAAGACGTTTGTGTGGAGCTAAAGTTACTCTCACACATGCACAAATATTTAGAGACATCGGTACCGAGTGATTTGTATAAAAAAGCTTACTTACATTTCCCTGATGTTGGACCAACGATGACTTTGGACCGGAACTGAATAAACTGAATATATATATATATATATATATATACATTATAACTGCAAACACGTAGTATACGTAACGTAAAGAACGACGCTTCGTGTAGGAGACTTATCCGCGCAAGATGAGAGCGAAAGAACGAAACAATTGAAAAAATGAGGTACCTACCCGGGAATCGAACCCGGGATCTTCCGATCCGATATATATATATATATATATATCAACTCCAAAGGCTATCCTAACCTAAGACTGCTCAGGCCCACAGAAGCGTATATTATATATATATGAATATGGGTGTGTAGTTAACCTAAACAACAGAATGGGTGGAGAGAGCCTTTCGCTGCGGCGTCTCGAAGCATTTTGATTTCTTCACTAGCCTTTCTACGAGGCTTTAGTGTCACGGCCAACTGGCTTACAAGGCAGCCAGTCGTATTGGGCGTACACAGTTATTTAAGTCCACATAAACTAGCATCGCTATGCCTCAAGCACACACGCACACACATACACACACATATATATATATATATATATATATGCCCTTCATTTCCATTGATGTTTGCTTAAAAGGTGTAAATAAAACACAGCTACAGCGTTCTGACTATTATATATATATTTTCATCAAAAATATCACAGCAGTATAGGAGAATTGCATTAAAAACAGGAATAAATGGTGTTACAGTAAACCTTCATACAACGCGGGGGTTAGGTTCCTCGAGAACGGCGCGTTAGGCAAATCCACGTTGGACAAACTTAATACCTTATGGGATACATGGGAATACGTGAACGCGAGCGTAAAGTCTCCCATTAATACTTAGATACGTAGATTTTTTATTCACACATAAATGAATTTCCCTACCTATGTTGTATATGAAATAAGAACATAATAAAATCATAAACATAATGATATGTACATATGATAAACGAAAATATATTAAACGAAAATAGCACATATCTTTTCTTCACTTTTTCGGATGGTGCGTATGTAGACTCATTCATGTGATACTCGCGGCCAAGTGATGTTATGCTCATACCACCTCGCAACTTATATAAAATCTTTATTTTTTCGGCTAATGTCATAACCTTACGACTTTTCTTCTCTTCACAATCACTTGCAGATGCTTTACGTTTTGGTGCCATACTGCTGTCTAAGGGTAATAGCAAAACAACGGCAAAATACGACAAAAACAATCCAACACAACTTCACTGAACTTAACGCGTTAGCGGGACTGAAACAAAGGGTGATGCGAGGGGTGACGCGAGAGGGAGGGAGATGCGGGAGTGTTGGAAAGTGCAGGAGAAACACTAGAGCGCGCATTGGCACGCGTACAGTACTACTGTATTAGAGCGTGTTTGGCGGACCGTGTATAATCAAATTTTCGCATTTATTTTTCCGTGTATAAGCAAATTCGCACTGGACAAACACGCTTTGGACGAGGGTTTACAGTTTTTAACATGTGTAAAATATACGTATCAAAAATAATACAGATAGCACAGAAGTCTATATACAACAAAATACACAGCATTCCGCCCAAATTGTTCATTCTGACGAAGGTGAAGTTTTTTACTCCACCTTAGACCTACAGTTTAACGTGGAATCCAAACCACGCCCCACCAATAGCCCGGCGTCTTAACCACTAGGCCACCCAGGGTACCCATTTATCTACCAACCACTTTCTTTATTGTGTGGAAGGATGAACAGCTGGGTTTTGCTGCGCGCCAACTGCCGTCACCGGGTCTCGATCCCGGGGCCGATGGATTTGTAGTCAGCGACGCTAACCACTACACCACTGAGGCGCCTGTATATATATATATATATATATATACGCATCAATAATGGAAATACATGGATAAGGACAGTTTCTACTACAAAAGATTTCTATATACATGAAAATACACGTTTAATATATATATATATATATATATATATATATATATATATATATATATATATATATATACTGTATGTGTAAAACATGAAAATACATGCTTTAAGTTCTGCCATGCTTAAATAAAATAGTAAACTTGCACGTGATTGTGTCCACACTTACTCTACATCCTCATTGCCCTGTACTATACAGTAAATGCGATTTAACATTAATTCGCCACTCAAAGTATGCGGGTATCTATATTCAATATAAAGGGCCTTCAACTCGTTTACCACTATTTTTGTACCCACTTTACAATTGGAGGACAAACTATCACTCTCTTTAAACGCGTATAGAATACATTCAAACGCACACACAAAGACGACATCGTTTGCTACAGCATCACCATTAAATTTAAGTTTATAAACACTGCTTTCCAAACGGTTGTTTATTCTTTCAACGCTGACCTTTTCAACTGTAAATTATTCTTCACAACTCATATCGGCAATTGAAGTATGTTTCTAAATCGTGCCGACAACTGTGTCTTATATAAAGAACTAATTCTTCAGGGTGAACAGTAAAGGTGAGTTCAGCCCTGTACCTTTCTATCCCTTTGTACCAAAGTTCATATTTTGAGGGCGGGTATGAGTCACACGGGGTTGCGTCGATTCCAGGTGTTAGTGATTCGCGTACGAGATTGTACGAACGTACAACGTTTTCAACTAATCGTTGTACCGACGACCAACGTTTTCAATTAATTGACTTTCACATCTGGGGCTTTTACATTGACTGCAAACCATGTGGCAATCCTTGCATTGCTTAAGGAGATCATTCGTAAACTCGAGACATTCCATACACAAATCGTGATGTCTTCCTTATTTACGACTTTTATCATAACTCGTGTAAAGAGTCCTTATATTGCGAATGGGTAGGTATGTTGTCCCATTCAAACCTAAGATAAGTAATGGCTTTATGCGATCTCTCATGCATCTTATAAATACATACGTTGTTCTACCATCTTGATCCAAACCAAACACGACAATCCTAATTTTCATGTGTTCTTCTACCTTTGTCAGCTCTTCAGGACCCATATTACAGTTAAAATCAAGATTGCAATCTGTAGCTAGTTTTCGTGCTCTTTCTACGATTGCTTCTAATCTGAAGCTTCTAGACGCCTTGTTTAGCATGGTAAACATATAAGCCAGGATTATAGCTAGAAATCCGCAACTACGTTTGGTGTTTCTCTGGCATTTGAAAAGAGCCTGAGAATTGAAGTTAAGTGTATAAGGTGTAACATCATGCCCTTCAATGCAGAAGACGTGGTCAGTTCCAACCGTGAAATTCTCCAAGTTAAATTTTGAACCACTTTCAGAAGTTTGGCAAAACGTGAGAGAATCTTGAATCATCTGAGTCGCGGAGAGCGTCTGAAGGACTGGTCCACAAATGGATATTAAATAAATGAATGTTGGTTGTTTTACGATATTCCTTTAATTGGTAATGGCCGGTGAAGTATGTCTCTTTATCACACATCTTGGTTGTGGCATCTTTTTCCTCATAGATACACTGTAAAAATGTTATAAGACCTGCGCGAAAAGGCAGGTTGGCTAAGTGTAATTCTCTCAGCCAATCGTGGTCATTTATTAGAATGAGCAATTTCTTAGTTATATTAAATCCCCTATAAGTTACATTATCCAAAACTAATGATTTTAAGTCTTTAGTGGTAAATAAACGATTCATGAAATCTGAGGTTAGAGTGCTATTTGATAATGAGGATTTATTCAATCGGGGAAAGGCTCTTAAAAAATAATTATATGCCTTTTCAGACGTACACTCAAAGTGTATCCCGTCCAAGTGTAATTCCCTTAGACGGACGAAAATTCGCAGAGAATTTAATTCTCTTGTTCGGAAGATGCGACAACCATGAAAAGTGGAATCTCTTAAGCGGTCTACATTTGGCCTTGAGGGCGCATAAGTTCTCAGAATAAACATTAAATTTGGAGTACTTATTTCCTTAAAACTGAGATCTTTCCGGGAAAATTCAGGGGAGAGTAAGTTTCTCCATTTTAGGGATACAAACCGCAGGATAAACAGATGCTCTCGTAGATAGGAAAAAATGTGAAACAAAGCTCCACAGGGAGACCGTCTAGCTTCATTGTTTGAGCTTCCAGTGTCCTTTTCTGTAAGGGTTAGGCAATACATTAAAAAGGTTAAACCTTCTCTTTAGGACTTTAATTCGAAAACATTTATTGGTAGTCTCATATATTAATTATTCTTTATTAATGAAGCGGTTATCAATTAAATTAATTAACCCGACAAGTGAAGCATTGATTTCATTAACGTCTATCTTAACACTACAGATGAAGCATTTATTGCATTAACGTCTATCTTAGCACTACAAGTAAAGCATTTATTTCACTGAGGCTTATCAACTAAACACTTATTATTATTTATAAATTATTTCAGGCATTTATCACTTAATAAATCTTTCAGTCACTCATTATTTAATCACGAAAAAGGCTTTTATACATTTATCATTTATTAAGGTTTGTCTGGGCACACTAATTTACTGAATAGTGTAGTCAATGACTAGTATTTAACGTAAGTCATCAGGGGAGAACATGGAAATTTAATTTCGGGAGTAGCCCATCTCCTCGTAGCCAGGATTAGGTACTGATTCGGGCGTGCGATACGACCGAACGGCGGGGGGTAACCTTCTGGTTGGACCTGGACTCGTCGGTAAAAAATGAACTCTGTGAGGAGGGCTCTTTGGGGGCGTTGGAGACGTTGACATAAGAATTTCCTCCGCGGGGCCGGATGCTGAGGTTTCGAATTTGGCAGTCGGCACCGGTGGAGTGTTGCGGCGACAACAGCATTTCCTCCAGACCGCAACTCCTATTATGGCAATCCCGAGGAGGAAGCAGAGGGTAAGAGTGGAGTAGGAGATGAAAGAAGACGTTCCTTCGTCTGAGTTTTCGAGGGCGACTCTTCGTAGATACCGGGTCATATCCCGGAGATCTATTCCCTGGGACAGGGAAGCGTTGAAATAGTGCAAAGCTTCCTTTGTAAACGAGGAATTTACTATACAAGTGATTTCTAGATCGCTGGGTGGCTCGAGGAGGTGTGTTTTTAAAGTAAAGTTCCGAGGGTCTGAGAAGAGGGAGGCGGACGGGATTCTTCGATGGTCAGTGAAGACGTCACACCTCTCGGGGAGAGGAAAGGAACCTGTCCTGTAGATCCGCACTTCCTTTCTTCCTGCTTCCTGTTGTCAACATCGGAGCAGCAACGTGGTTGCTTGAGGCACACTATAATATATGTGATGGTGATGCCGTATAAATACGGGTGAGAAATTTTGCTTTAAGATACGATGGAGGTGATTAAGTTCGTCTCTTCTTTTGTCTGGAAAAGTCTAATTAAGCATTCATCTGACCCTTTAGATAGAATGAAGGTTAGGGAGTTACAATGCTGAGTTCCTTCTATATTTGAGCAACCATTTAAATTTTCGAACTTGACGTAATTTAGACGATTTTGGCTTACGCCAAGGTAACGAGCATCCGAGATGCTGTCTGCATAGAGATCTTATTTGTTAATCCAAACTGGTAGATGGGATACATGGAAAAGGGTCATGGGGGATTCGATAGCCTTTAAAGGAACGAAAATTATTATTCGTAGTTCTTCCGGTATCACCTTTCTCAACCGTGCATGACTAACCTCAAAATAAAGAGGTATGGTTGCCTCGTTCAGTATATACGGCAAGAGACGACCCACTTTGGGTTCGATACTCTTTAAAATTTGTAGAGAGAACAGGGGCGTAAGAACATATTTTACATTGGGGGGGCCAAGAAGTGACTGTACGGATAATTGTTGTATATTGAATACACCAATATTTAAACTTATTTGGACTATATTCGACCATATTAAAAATCAAGGAAATTAATTGAAAAAATCTATATTCATACCTATATACACAAAATATCTGCTATACATAAATTGTAGAATACTTATAATTGGAAATTGCACGAACAATCTAGAGAAGATGCATTTATCATGTTCACGTACTACACGCTATGTACAACATACTACACGCTAAAATAGCGTTCATTAAACAGTAAACGACCTGAAATAATTCCTTCTTTCGTTCTGACTGGCAAATTCCAATGCAGTGTTGTTCAGAGATAATTCGTCGGTTTTTTCTTGTAAATATTGAGCATCATGCAATGATTTAAGCGCTTTTGTGTCATAGTAGTCCTCATATAACTCTTGATGCGTCGTAGTACTGAGAATGTTCTCTCGGCAGTTGCTGTCGTTACTGGAACTGTTAAGAACAATCGTAACAGTTTGTCCACTTCGCTCAACATCCTCTGGCAAACAGGTTGGGAATCGAAAGCATCGCACAGTGTCTGAAGACTAGTTACCTGAAAAAATAAAAATTCCCATTAGTGGTTTCATTTTCTTGTTGCACTTTTGCTTGAATTAAAAAATCAAATTTCAATTAAATGTTTGGGCTATGTTTCCACATGTTTCATTTTCTTTACAGGTAAATATTTTTCAGTTGCTTTTTCGTTCTCGAACAATAATCTATTTTATGCTCGAATGATAATTTTAATAAAACGCAAACACTAATGACAATTACCGCCTTAATAGTCGACCAATCGAGAATATCATGCAGCATTGGAAGTTGAACGGATAATTTCTCGAAGTCGATATCTTTTTGATACGATTGTATAACAGAGTCACGAACTTTGTGCTCTTTTCCGTTAGCTGCAGACAGCAAGACGTTTTCGATGTTGACTAAGTCATTGAAATTATCCTACTGAAATCTTCTGTTTAATTCTCCGCTCATAGTGTCGAGCACATCATAGTACTGCACTCAGTAATATTGCTTGATGTCCGTATATTCATGATTCTCGCAGCCCATCTCGTTTCTTAGGCATTCGCTTGAAGCGCGGGAGTACGGGAGGATCAGTGAGACAACTAGAGTCGTGCGTAACAGCCGAGTAGAATCTGTCAAACCATTCCTCAGAGCGGTATCGGCTGTGATGCTTCTGGCAAGCCACTGCAGCATGCTGTGCGTCGTGTGAAGACGTAGACTTCGCTTGCAATGTCGCTGACAATTGCTCAGCAGTTGAAAATACCAGCAAAGCTAATCTTAAGCCAAAGTACGTTTGGAATTTTTCCAGCATTGCCAGCAATCCACCTGCTCGGCGACTGTATTCGTCACAATTTTCGTCTCGATATTTCATTAATGTTTCTTCGAGGCTTTCGTAATTCTGAATGATAGCGCTGATAGCTCCATTTCTTACAGTCCATCTTGTTGGACATAATGGCCTCAGACCTGGATTTTCAGCCGGTTTGACCCTCTCGAACAGTGCTTCCCTTTTGGGTGACAGCTTAAATAGCTGTATAAGTTCGCCAGCAAAATCCAAGGCATCTCTGATGGACTTACATTTTCGTGTAGCATCCTGGAGACAGATTCAAACAGTATGCTAAGCAATGTACTGAAATCGCTGATGGTTCCTGCTCTCGAATCAACTTTGCCACACCTGATACGTGGCCTTGAAAGTTACTAGCTCCATCATAGCCTTGCCCACGACAATCCGATAATTTTAATGTTAACCGAGTGAGGGTATCTCTGATGGCAGACGTGATTGTTGACGCACAGATGTTTGGAATTTCCACTAGTGCAACTAGATCTTCATGCACTTGGTAGTGTATATCCACCCATCGTACGCAATTGACCAGCTGTTCATGATTAGAACAGTCTCTGGTTTCATCTGCCAACAGAGCATACCATCGAGCTGACTGTATATCTTTAATTACGTCTCGCAGAACTGTGTGTGCCATCAGCTCAATTAATTCATTGACAACCTCTGGAGATGCGTATTGATCGTCGACAGCTTTGCTTTTGAGTCAAGGTTCATACACTGGATCATAAGTTGCCGCAAGTTGCCTTCTCCTTCATCATGACCGCGGAGTGCAAGCCCTTGGCGCAATAAATATCTCATTGCGTGAAATTGCTTTAACAAATTCTGCCGACGAGCTGCCTGTTGCTTACTGCTTTGTGTCGCTAAATGGTCTTGAATTGAAGGGTTTCGACGATTTGTGTATGATTCCACAGCCTCTCTGTAGCTCATGCAATTCTCGTGCTGCTTAAAATTCTCAATGGCTTTTTTCCAATTACAGTAGCCGGTTTTGCTGAATGCTGTCTCAGATTTAGATGACAATCTAGTCAACTTGTGATCTTCATTATATTTGCAATAAAAACAGAATACTGTTTTGAAGTTGTGCAGAGATGCAGCCAGCTTTATATACTATACCATGAAGGTAAAAATGTACGTCGTCGAGAGAAAAAAAATCTTGCGGAAGCATTCATGATAGATTCTGAAGTGGGTTGTGATGGCTTGCACATTTGCATGCAGCAATCTGCATCTGTCACCTGAAAATTAAATATAGAAAAGCAAACTGTGATTTCAGCGATGTCATAGTCATAGATTTGCAGTGTCATAGTTACACTCTTTTACTTATTTTTTTCTTCTTTGCTTTTTGTTGATGTCTTGTTTCAAATTCTGTTTTAGTTATACTTTTACTAAAGTAAGTTTTTGGTTTTTCTATTACTCTATTTATAGATTCTCTTCTTTTTACAAATTCGTTTTTTTCGTTTTCTGTTTTTAGTGTTGTGGTCAGTATTTACGTTAAATAAAAAATCTAATACTTACATTTAAAATGAGCTGTGAATCAGAATCATCTTGAGGAGTTTCTGAATTGTGAGTTTGCAAATGTCTATTCGTTGAAGACAATTCAGAAGTTGACGAATCCGTTGCTACATCAACATTATCTGTTATAAAAATTATTTTCTTAGAATATTACACTTTGGAGATATGCTAATGATTGCTTATATTTTATACCAATATTGAACTTACTGACCCTGCTTCCTCTTTATACCACAGCTGAACAATGTAGTTTGTTGTTTTTCTATTTTCTTTCCCTTTTCATAATACATCTTGAGTCCAGCTTGAAATATCTAAAATGGATGCATGATTTTTAATGTACCAACAGCACTAAAATAGCATAGTGTTGCTATTTCTTACGATTTACGACGAGGAGAATTTTTTAAAGACCTATATAAATAGCTCAAATTGATAATTTATAATCTAAAACAACACAAACTTACGTAATTACCAGATGAACCATTCAGACACACACATATCCGCAAAGACACCAATGTTGATGAGCCGATAGACGCTTCAGATTTTACGTTTAAAGTTGCCAGAATAACTAGTGAAATTAACTAATCATATATATTAAATTTAAAATTTTATTAAATGAAGCATAAAGGATTGAAATTAATTATTTTTCCTATTTGTAATACTAGTTGCCAGAATAACTAGTGAAATTAACTAATCATATATATTAAATTTAAAATTTTATTAAATGAAGCATAAAGGATTGAAATTAATTATTTTTCCATTATTTGTAATACTTTTGCAAATTAATATTATTGGATGTCATTCATATTATTGGGGGAGCCAAAACATACCTTGGCTCCCCCAATAGTTTTATTGGCTGGGCCATGGCCCATGCGGCCCCCCGGTTCCTACGCCGCTGCAGAAAGAAGGGTCGAACAAGAAGGAGTCCAGGCGGCCTCTATTGGCATTAACTAATGCTGTTTTCAAGCGGTTAAGCCGCAGGTGGAGCCCCTCAGTGTATGTCGACAAACTGTGTGCGATGATGGATGAAAGTCAGATATTTCTCCTCCTTCACATCTTCCTCTAAACTAGCGAGATACACACCCACCGTTTCTTGAAATGATTTTGCATTGGTGGTAAGGAGTTTGACGTACCTTTTTAAATTACTGATATCGTAAACTGTGGAATTTAACAAGGTGATGTGGGAATTCAGACTGACTGTCGGAGACGGATTTTTCATTCGATTCGATGATTTGTATACGACGGACCACGTCGTCAACCGAGCCCTGTTGGGCCTTTCCAAACGCAAAATTTAGGAATCCTCCGACGGCGTTGATGAAGCCTCTCTTCTTCCTCGGCAAGGCTTGTACTGACACAGAATTTTCTTGACTTAGGGTGGTAACAAATGCTGTAATTTCGTGTTTGGTATCTGCGATCTGCTCCTGTACACCGTGAAGGGTATTGATTAGAATTCCAAGTTCGTTCACGGTTTCGTCCAAGGTATTCTTCTTTGATCGTTTCGGGCGGTCTTGTTCCTTGCGGCAGCGAAGTATCAGCTGGTTCATTTTGTTGGCCAAGACTCGCAAGTTTTGATAATTGGGCTTCATGTTGAGGCGGACAATAAAAGTGTACGTTGGCCCTTGAAGAATTAGGGAAAAGGACTCCCGTGGTTGGCGAAGGTCTGCGCCCCAGCTTGCAAAGTGCACAGGAATAAGAGGACGGGAGTCATAGTCTGCGGCAGGGGAAACCTTTTGGGAATTTTCTCACTCTTTCCTTCGATGGGAAGGCGTACTCCTCCTGTTGCTTGGTGACCGTTAGCAAGTTGCGATGTCGGATGCGCCTGAGCGGCAGCAGTCCACGCAGCGGTTCTCGATCGGGTGATTCTCACGTTGTCCTCCTTCGTCGTTCGTTGAGAGCGGGTGGCCCGCATATACTCACTTCAGGAAACTGTCTTTGTCTAATTTGGGGTGTCGAAATAAAAAAGATACCCCGCTTGCTGACACCAATTTGTTATAATATTTAATTAATAAATGTTTGATCTTTACGTTTATTTATTGTTTTCTTTTCCTTTCGTGTTGTATTACTTTTTGTTATTATTATTATTACGGAGTAGTGCTTGAGTTCTGGTATCTCCGATATTTTGAACCCCTAAATCGAAGTGAGTAATTGATAATGAAATCAACGGTTGCAATGACTTTTAATCAAAATTCAAGGACACAATTTAGTCGTTACAGGATCAATCAAAGTTCAGAAGTATAAAGCAATCAAGTTCAATGATATCTTAATTAAGTCTTAAAGATAAAATTAATCAAGTTATTAACTAAGTATTGCCAGTCCACTACTTCTTCCTATCTGTAGTTAAGACTATTGGCCCACAATATTCTCTACTCAGTGACTCAATAACTCAATAACTCTCTCTCAAAAGTTTAATCTTTAACGAGCAAAAACCCTCTGGTCTCTACTCGGAGAACTGATTTAAACGCAACCTAGCCTCTCTCACTGACGAAGCGCAAGTTAGATTCTGCGGTCCCCGCCTTGTATTCCTTCTTTTATATGTCGAGGTCTTCCCTTCTCTTACGTCAGAAGTCTGAGGCACACAAAGATGATTCCATGGCTCAGTGGATTTGAGCGGAATATTCTGTGACCGGAAGTTGACACTTGAGTGAAGGGTAGAAGCGCCAGTCCTTATTCAGAGCGTCTCGGTGTGAGCATATTATGTTAGGTTCACGAAAGGCTTCCGTGGGGTGTTAGGTTCGCGAACCAAACAAAGAAGAGAAAGCTTATAGGGACACGGAGAAGGCTTGCGTATGGGAGGTCTTTCAGGACTTTACTTGTCCGTGTACAACATATATATATATATAGTTTTCTAAATATATTGAGCGTTCAAAACATTCTGACAAGTTAAGGAATTTTACATCAAAAAACATCAAAATTTCTTCAAGAGTTTGAGGAATGTAAGCCATGCTTGTGAAGTATTTACGTGTACAGACGATTAATCTATGATATGCGAAAAGGAATACATTCATACGGATAAGTATTTAAAAATACTCTCTCTCTCTGGTGGAAGGTGGGGCCAAGGGTGAATGCCCGCAAAAGTGCCTCGCCCCCATAGAACCATAGAAGAAGAAGAAGAGATCCAAAATCGAATTCCAAGGTTTTCGAGAAGTCTAGGCATTCTGCATTTAAAAGATTGGAGGTCATAGACAGGGGGTAAGATGGACTGAGGAAGAGTGTTCCAGAGTTCACCGGTTGAGTAGATGAAAGATTGAAAATACCGATTAGCCCTTGCGTTCGAGAGTTGGAAAGAAAAGGAATGAGAAAGTGTCGAAAGTCTGGTACTGCGTGCTCTCCTTAAAGTAGGAGACATGCAGTTAGAGTGTTCAGAAGAGCAGTGTCCGTTATAATAGCGATAGTAAAGAAAGCCTAAGGCAACATTGCGGTGAAGAGAGAGGGGGTGAAGACAATCAGTAAGATGCGGGGAATTGATGAGATGAAAAGCCTTTGATTCCACTGGTCAACCCCCCGGTCAAGGACGGTCGTGTTGGTTGAGCCATCCATACATGAGAAGAATACTCCATACAGGAGCGGAGAAGACCCCTGTATAGAGACAGCAACTGAGCGGGCTGAAGAAACTGCGGAGGTAGTACAGCACAACTAATCTCTTAGAGGCTGTTTTGGAAAGAGTATATGTGATCTTTTCAGGAAAGACCACGAGAAAAGGAAACGTCAAGAATGTTAAGAGAAGAGGAAGGATTGAGTTGTATGTTGTTGAAGGTAAGGAGTTAGTCGTGTGAAAGATTGTGACGAGTAGAAAGATGGAGAAACTGAGTTTTGAGGCCTTGAAAACCACAAGGTTTTCTCTGCCCCAGTCAGATAATAGCAGAAAGATCAGAGAGCAGGTGCTCCATAGCCGACCTATGCGAATCATGGAGTGACTGTTGAGAGAGGTGCTTTGGGAAGTGGATGGAGAAGTGAAAAGTGAAATAATCTGAATAGGAGTGAATAGAAACGGAAGTGCGAATTAAAAGGTAATTAATAAATAAAAGGAAAAGCGTGGATAACAGGCCAGAACTCTGAAGAATGCCACTGCTGATAGCTTTAGAAGAATAGTGGCCATCTACAACCGCAGCTATAAATCGGTCAGAAAGGAAATTACAGATGAAGGCACAGACAGAAGGATATAAACCGAAGGAGGGCAGTTTGGATAAAGATTTGTGCCACACTCTATCAAGAGCTTTCGATATGTCTAGCGCAATAGCAAAAGTTTCACAGAAATCCCGAAAGGAGGATGCCCAGGAGTCAGAGAGATAAGCAAGTAGATCGCCAGTAAAGTGTCCCTTGCGGAACCCATACTGACGATCTGAAAGAAGATTGTGAGAAGAGATGTGTTTATGAATCTTCCTATTAAGATAGATTAAAAATGTTTAGAAAGGCAAGAAATCAAAGCAATTCTACTATAGCTGGAGGGTTGAGAGGGCTCACCCTTCTCTGGGACAGACTGAATGAAAGCGAACTTCCAGCAGGAAGGAAAAGTACCAGATGAGAAACAAAGACGTACGAGTTTGTCTGGACAGGGTGTCAGCACCGAATCACAGTTCTTAAGAACAACAGGAGGAACAAAATCAGGACCGTACGCCTTCCTTGAGTTGAGCCCAGATAGATCGGGAAGAACATCTTTGGAAGAGATTCCAATTTCAGACATAATAAAGTCAGAGGGAGGGAGGAGGAGATGGAGGAACAGCACCGGAATCATTCAAAGTTGAATTGGAGGCGAAAGTTTAAGCGAAGAGTTCAGCTTTTTCAGAAGAGACGGCAACTGAGCCGTCGGAATGGAAAGGTGAGGTTGTTCGAGAGGTTCTTAGCTAGATGTCAGAAAGAGCGAGAAAAATTAGAATTGGATAGGTTTTCACATTTTTGTCGGATGAATGAATTTTTGGCTAGTCGAAGAATAAATTTTGCATGATTCCAGGCAGAAATATAAGCTAAGTGTGAGTCGGGAGTTGTCTGGCGACGGTACCTTTTAAAGGCTCCTCTGTTGCGGATAGCATTACAAGAATAAAGTTAAATCAAGGTTTTTTTTGCATTAATATTAGGAATAGAATATGGAATATATGTCTCTATGCGAAATCACAGAAGTACTGCCTATGATCGCCCCAATCAGAGCCGCCAAAGGCGACTCCTCTTGGGAGGATCCAAAGGCCGGATTTTTAGAAGATCAGCGTACAATGTACGCTGATCTTCTAAAAATGTTCTTTCATTTGAGGGCACTTTTTTTTCTTTACAGCAAAAACAAGAATTCCAATTACCACATTTACAAGAAGCAATATCAAATAGTTGTTCCGAATGTTCCTGAAATGACTTCAATTTACTTTTGTAACTTTCAGAATTCCTTTTTAGTTTACCTGTTTTAAGTAAGGTCTTGTACTTATTATGATAGTTTTTGAGCATATCATGTATTCTTTTCCTTGATAAAGTTGGGATTGAAGCTGTGAGCCATATCTCTTGAAGTTTGGAAATGATGTCATTGGCAATAATCTGGAATGGAGGATCTTGGCCTGTCGTTTTTCTGTTGTTCCGGTGCCAGAGATAAGCTCTTAGCACATCTCCATAAGTAGGTAGAACATTATTAACAAAATCTGCTGGTTGACCGATGCTATGGTATTTTGCTAACGTTCTGGTTACTTTTGAAGGTTTCTTTTCAGACATTATAAATCTATTTACGATATTTACCAACTAACTGCGGGTAAATGGTGATATACCACGGTTGATGAACAAGTTATAACACAACCTCTCGCCACACGTGACACACAACAACTGACAACGTCGCTTCCTTTCCAAGCTTATATAGGGTAGGGAACGGGGGATGTAGCAGTGTGCAGTGTGCAATGCACAGTGTGCATTTTATATAATGTTCATTGTTCAATGACTGCTATTAATTTATTCAAGCCTATAATAGTGTTCTCAGGGTTGTTTGCACAGAAATATACCGGAATTAACATTTGTATAACATCTTGTTAAAACTTGCTTTAAATCAATATTTTGGATATTTTAACGGCTAAGACGCCACCGGAAGTTATTAACAGATTGTGCTGAAATTTTTATTTTTTATTTTGTAAGTCTTTAAAACCATTTTCCAATCTACCCCGTTCAAAAATACTCACAAATATAATTATGAATATTTTTTTCAAATATCGTATTTTTATGTGTTTTTAGACCTATTTTTCGATTTTTAAGGACTCGCTGCCACCGGAAGGTATTGACGTAGATCAAAAAAATTTTACACACTTTATTTTCTCTCCAAATCGCAACTTTTCCGCACTACCCCCAATCAAATATCGAAAAAAGTGTAAAAACGAGCCGCCCTACTGTGCAGGTTGAAACATGCATGTTTGTACCTGTTCAGACATGAGCCTAGTTTCTGTGTGTAGAGCAGCTCCAAGTCAGTCTGCTTGTAAATGTCACAGTGTTAACAGCTAGTGTCTGTTGCTTCTTGTTAATTTTACACCAGTGTTGTATTCATATAGATGTTTTGTAATGCCGCGGAACTGTCTGAATCATCCTAATTCCTTTTGTTATGTATGTGGTGATCTAACTTTAAAATCCCAGAAACGTAACTTTACACCATTAGTAAAAAAATGCTATGAACTTTATTTCGGATGTAAAGTAGGCGATCAGGACAAGAGTTGGGCCCCTCACATTTGTTGTGTGACATGTGTAAGACTACTTACAGGATGGCTAAACGGTTCACGTCACATGCCATTTGCTATTCCAATGATTTGGAGGGAACCCAAAGATCACACAACAGACTGCTATTTCTGCCTGGTAAATACAAAGGGGATCACTTCAAAAACAAAGAGCCTTATGAAATACCCTAATCTACCGTCTGCAATGAGACCAGTTCCCCACAGTGCTCAACTTCCAGTACCAAATCCTCCTGAACATGTAAGTTTAAGTGATGAGGAATCAAACGTAGCTGTAGCATATCACGAGGAAAAAGATGAAGACATTTCTGATCCAACATTCCAGGCTACCTGTTCCTCCAATGAACCACATTTACTGTCACAAGGAGATCTAAATGACCTAGTTCGTGATTTGAAATTATCTAAGAAGCAGGCTGAACTTTTAGGTTCAAGATTAAAGGGCTGGAATCTACTGCAACGTGACACTAAAGTTTGTTTTTTCCGCAGCCGCCATGATGAATTCAAAGAATGGTTCTCCCATGAAGATGGACTTGTGTTTTGTAAAGATGTTAATTCAGTCATGGGGGCTCTTGGTCATGAACATAACGTGGATGAGTGGCGATTGTTCATTGACTCCTCAAAAGTCAGCTTGAAAGCAGTCCTTGTTCACAACGGAAATAAATTTCCTTCTGTACCTATTGCACATGCTGCAAACATGAAAGAGTCATACGACAACATGAAGTTGCTTTTAGAAAAGTTTCAGTATCAGAAATATAAGTGGAATATCTGTGGAGATCTGAAGGTCATTGCACTTTTGCTAGGGTTGCAGCTAGGTTACACCAAGTACTGTTGTTTTTTATGTGAGTGGGACAGTAGGGACAAGCAAAACCACTACGTTAAGAAGGATTGGCCAAAACGCACCTCACTTGTTCCAGGCAAGAAAAATGTTGTGAATAGTTCACTTGTTGACCCTGAGAAAGTGTACCTTCCTCCTTTGCATATCAAGCTTGGACTTATGAAAAACTTTGTTAAAGCGATGGATAAAGCGCAAACAGGATTCACATACTTGAGAAATAAGTTTCCCCGGATCAGTGATGCCAAGATTAAAGAAGGCATTTTTGTAGGCCCTCAGATCAGAGAATTGTTAAGAGATGAGAGATTTGAAGGAGAGTTGAATGAAGTTGAGAAAGCTGCGTGGCAGTTTCAAAAGTGTCTGCACAAATTTTTTGGGAAATCACAAGGCCGAAAACTATCCTGAAATAGTAGGAGATCTTCTTAAGGCTTACCAAGCAATGGGGTGCAATATGTCATTAAAGGTTCATTTCTTGGACTCTCACTTGGACTTTTTTCCGGAAAACCTGGGTGCGGTAAGCGACGAACATGGTGAGCGTTTTCATCAGGATATTTCTGCCATGGAAAACCGTTACCAAGGCAAATGGAGCCCCAGTATGCTGGCTGACTATTGCTGGACTCTTAAGAGAGACATGCCTGAGGCAAAGCACAGCAGAAAATCAAAACAAGCTACTTTTTAAACTACAGGTATGTCTTTTCGATCATATTTTAATAAGTATGTAACTATATGGGTTTTTAAAAATTAAATTGCATGTCACACAAAAACCAGACCTGATAGAGAAATTTTACAAACTTATTTGGATTCAGCACAGAAAATACCATAAGAATAAGGTATTTTCATTCTTGGGACACGAAAAAAAAATTTTTTTGTTGCCCAGTGAATTATTAACGATGTAACTTAGTCTCCATCATCACTTTGTACAATACATATCAACCAGATAAAGACCTACAGATCCGAATAAACGCATGATGTCTTCTACATTCAGTAGTAATGATGCTAAATCATCTAATGTTATTTTAAGTTATTTTATAAATCAAGTTTTAGTTTCGAACAAATCGTTTCAAGAGCTTGTTAAGTGTACTACTTATTTTCTCTCCAGTAAATTAGAAATGAATTATATACATATCTTGATCTGTTGCGTCATGAGCTCTTCTACTTCGTTACAACGTCATTATTTTACTGAAGTTATTGCTCAAACGAAAAATTCATTCACATGATACGAATATGTAATACAGTATTGGATACAAAAGGCTACAAACAAAAATAGACATGCTGGTTCCTACGAGAATGTGTTTTTAGGAAGCTCGGATAAAAGATGTAAGAAAATTGAAAAGGTAAATGAAAATTTTAAAGCATAGCAAAGGAGAGAGGTCAAAAAGAAGTAGAGAATAAAAAAGTAGAGAACTTTAAAGATGGAGTGAAAATTTAAGAGTAGAGAGGTCTGAATTCGCGTGAAAACTCGCTAATACTTTTATGCGGTATAAAATGTTTCTAACTTGGGTAAAAGACAATTTGGGTATCTGATATCTTTTAAGGAACTCTAGTGAATTACTTTGAACTACGTTAGTGACACTCTATCTCACAAATTAACTATACGCCTGAATGCTAAAACTTTAGTTTCATTAAAAATAAGAAGTTTATCCACTAATTTGAGAGCAATACCCTGAGTTCTACTTGCATTTCTACAGGCAAAATGTTTTTCGACCACATTATTAATATGGCGTATTTATAGATTTGAGGTGTGCCAGGTCAGGACAACTAATGTTGTCGTTTATCGTTCTCTATGTTTTCTTCTTTATTGTGTATTTTTTTGCAGTACATGAACTATATACGTACATCACCTTGATAAAAGGTGATGGTGGGATACCTCAGCAAATATATAAATAAACCGTTGAGCGGGTCGCCGCTGTATTTAAAATTGATATATATATATATATATATATATATATATAAGCAGAAACGTGATGTGTAAAATACTCCGCTCCTCTGCACGCACGCACCAGAAGTATTGTGGTTAAAATTTTAAACTAACGGGCTGAGCGAAAAACGGATGCGTCGGTAACGGATGCGTCGGTGTTACGAGAATTAAAGCAGCAGGCGTTACGGTCCTGCTTGCGGTAGGATGCTGTGTAGAAAAATCCATGAAATTTTTTCCTATTCAAATCAGCCTTAGGTTAGGTTAACCTAACCTATCCCCGATCTCAAATACAGGGAATGTTTGTTTATTTGTTTGTTTGTTTGTTTTTATTTTTATTTTTATTTTTTGTTTTTGTTTTTGTTTTTGTTTCACCAACAAATATCTCTCATGAAAGACCGTGAAACCTCATAAAGGAAGGTGAGGAACCCAAGGAGGACCCCTCAATGGACCCAAGGAGAAAATTCTGAAATTGATCCATTTTGTTTGTTTTTCTTGTTTTTTTCCCTTTTTTTAAACCTTCAAATATCTCTCATGAAAAAACATGAAACCTCATAAAGGAAGGTGAGGAACACAAGGGAGAGGGGGGCCCCTCAAGGGTAGGCTGACCATATTTCCTTGAGACAAAAATGGGACATTGGGATGGCAAAAAAGGGACGGGGGTTATGTAATATTCGGTATTCATGAAAAAGTAAGTACATAAACATCTTGAGCTTACAATTATTCTTCAGTGACAGAACCCATACAAAAACCCATACAAAACGGTACTGTCCCGTTCAAAACGGTACGTATGGTCAGCCTACTCAAGGGACCTCTCATGAAAGACGGTGAGTAACCCGAGGAGGAAATTCTCAAACTGATCCAATTCTGTCTCCCTTTTTTCAATCATACTACTGATGTAGAGATCTGAGTGAAGTTATAGTTGTCATCTTTTTTTTAATGTGTAATATATATTTACGTTTAGGGCCGTAATAATGTAAAGTAAAGATATTTTCACGCATCATCGAGGCTGAATATATATTACTGCATGTCGCATAGGTTTACAATTAATGCGTACTGGTGGCACGTTGTATTCGCAGCAAGCAGCGAAATAAGTTATAAGAAACGTCATTGAAGAGATTACGAAGGAATCTTAAACCAGCACCAATTAGCAACATAAAATTCAAGTAAACATTCGAAAATAGTTTGCGTTTGGATGTGCTTTAAGTTAAAAATAACTACTGTACAGTAAATCGACAAATATATGTACACACTTAAAATCCATTTTCTCATAAGATACTAAATTTCATTTAGAGGAAACTCGGTACTTGTAGATTATCTCGCCCCCACCAATTTTGACAGAATATTTTCATTAAAATTAACGAAAATATCACGACTTAACCTAACCAATTATAATTATCAAGGGCGTACAGTTGATCTATTATTAATTATAACATTGTTTGTTTCTGGAATAGTATTTACTATTTACTAATAGATCAACTGCACGCCCTTGATAATCGGTTAGGTTAAGTCGTGATATTTTCGTTAGTTTTAACGAAAATATTCTGTCAAAAGTGGTGGGGGGAGATAACCTACAAGTACCGGAAACTCATTTTCCGAAATTCCAAGTTCTGTAATTGTCTTTGCTTCATAGTTTAAACAGAACTTGGATGGAATTCAAAGTTTCGAGAGAGATACGATCAAATTACGAGAGTCAATTATGAAGCTCATTATTTATTAATAAACATTCGCGTGACAAGTCCCTCACCAAATTATTTTTTCAGCATTATGATAAATGAAACCATTTATTTGTAACCTAGTGAGTGGACGGCATGAATGTCACCCAGTGAAGAAAATTTGTCGCTCAGTAAATGAAATTTTAGGGTACTGGGCGACAAGGAATTTTCAAAAATTTGTAAAAATAGAATTGTCTTGGGAGTTGTCTTGGGAGCATTGTCTTGGAAGCCATATAAATGTATA
This sequence comes from Bathynomus jamesi, assembly GCA_023014485.1. NCBI lineage: Eukaryota > Metazoa > Arthropoda > Malacostraca > Isopoda > Cirolanidae > Bathynomus > Bathynomus jamesi. The sequence continues at coordinate 127,794 of JAJOZX010006639.1, read as the reverse complement.
TAATACATGCACATATGCCACAATTAGAACTGTTTATCCTAAATGTAAATATGAAATTTACATTGAATATTTATATATAAATAATGCTAGTGTTATTTCAGACCACAGGGGGATGGTGGCCTGATTAGGGAACATCCGGATCCATAGTATCCTTAATCCAGGGGTGAGACCGGTTCGGTTCGGTCCGGTTCGCCCGAACCGGTTGTTAAATTTTGATTGGATCACCGAACCGTTTGTTTGTTTTTAACAAATATTTAAGTCAGTAGAAATTTATTTGCAGTATATCTAAATCTTTTTCATTTTTTCAGAATTTTATAGAAAAATATTGGTAATATCACAAGCAGTGGTCGTTTCAATATTTATTTATTTTTTGATGAAAAATTAGTTTATTTTTAGATAATTATGTCATTAGTGAGTATAAAGAATATGTTAAATAATTTCTGCTAAAATGTTACAAAATGCTGTTTAGAAAAGCTAAAATGCGTTGGCTTCCGGGGTTCCGCCCCGGACCCCGCTGGGGGAGCTACGCTCACCCCAGACCCCCTAGCTTAATGACTCGCGCCATTGGCGCTCGCCGATTTACACCCCTATCTGTATCAGAACCGGTTGTTAAGAAATTGGCAGCACACCCCTGCCTTAATCCCCCCACCCCCTACTTCCCGATCTGCCTTTGTCGCCCAGTGGGAAAAACTTAAAAAATGCTCTGGAATGAAGTCGTATTACTGCGTCCCATACATCACAGTGCGGTGCAACTACGAAAAGTTTCATCTCTGTTATTTTATTCTTTTGTAGTATTGGTGCATTTTGTGAACGTCATAATTTTGTATGAATATAACAAATGCTGCAAATATTGCGAGCCCTCTTCCCCAATTGTAATTCCCTCCCACTATTCCAACCTTCCCCCTTTATTTTTCCCTTTACCTATACTCCTACATCTTACTCCTTTCCTTTTCTCTTTTCTCCCACGCTATTCCTGTCAAAATACAATGGCCACCTTAAGGATATGCGGCTGCTTTATATATATGTATATTAGAGTGTTCTGAAAAAATAATTTCACCGTAACTCATGGCATATCTCGTCAGCTGTTGAGGTTATGAAGTTGGATGAGAAGCACAGTCAGGTAAAGTTTTGGTCAGATTAGTTTATACTAATGGACTGTGCATGGCAGATCAAAATTGTCTTTTTCTGCCAGTTCACTATAATCAGCAGTCATGTAGGACTCGACACCGGTCTCGAGACCTTTTTTTTCTGGTCTCGGTCTTGGTCTTGGTTTCAACCATGATAATCTCGGCTACATCACTGCTTAGTATGTTATGTTCCTCAAGTGCAATGAACACTTATTTTGTTTTGAGTAAGTAATTAACTGCTGAATAAATTCACAAACTATGAATCTGTGAATAAATTACACTGCCCAACACCAATTTTGCTGATTTAATTCTAACGCCTGTTTTTTGGTAACTTCGGTGTGCTGATTTCAAAAATCATCTTAGTTTTTGCCTATCACGTCAGGTTTTCGAGCAATCAAATACGGATATTTTGGAGATATCGCATTTCGGCAGGGTTATGCCCAATTTTTTTTCTTTTCAAAAAATAAGTTTTTACATACTCAGAATCAGCATGGAAAAGTAAACAATTGTGCAGGGAGTGAACTTTAATATACAATGGTAATATTGACACATAAAGTGATTAAAAGTGTTTAAATAAGCAAAAAATGAATCCATATTAAAGCAAGCACGGGACCAGTTTTCTTAACATTGTCTTTTTCTTGTTTACTTACTTTTCAGTGCTGATAAATTTTCTCTCATAGGACTTCCTAGAATGAGAGATGTCAAGACAATCTCTTTGCAGGCTCCAGCAGTAGTCAGCCATCATATGGGTATCCTATCTTCCTTGGTATCGTTCTTCCATCACTTTGATATCTTGGTGGAACCTTTCACCTTGCTCTTCACTAACATCACCAAGATTTTCTGGAAATTTATCCAGATGACTGTTGAGATAGTGAACTTTAATGCTCATGTTGCAACCCAACTGCTGAAAGTTTACAAGTAACGTCACTAGCGGAACCGGCTGCTCTCACTCCGCCAATGGGAAATCTCTCTCAGATCATGACGTCACGCTCACACCTGGGGAAATCACAGATACCCAAGATTTTAATATGTTGTACATGACCTTTAGATTTAATGCACAGATTTGCGTATTCCACAGATAAAATTTTAACAGCAAAACAGCTGTTAACAAGTCTCAAAAATCATCAATTTTGATAAGCGCCCTTCATGGATCACCCAAAATAGGCATATTGCATTGCACGAAAACCTGATGTGATGGACAAAATCTAAGGTGATTTTTTAAATCAGCACATCAATATTATCCAGAAACAGGTCTTAGAATTAAATCAGCAGCAAAAAAATTTATTTTTGTGGGGCAGTGTTATGAGTAAATTTTGTAATTGTCACTTTATAACCTCTTTAAAATATTCCTGAATGCGAAATACAGAGCTTAAGAATTAGGCATTATACAGTATTGAATACATGCAAAAATTGCATATGGTCTCGGTTTCGGTCTGGAGACCGGTCTCGAGACCTTTATTCTGATTTCGGTCTCGGTCTCGAGGTTTTTTATCTGGTCTCGGTCTCGGCCATGGTGGTCTCGACTACATCACTGATAATCGGCCTGATATGACACATGCAATATTATTTTATGCATGAAAGAATGTTCTTTTAATTTACTATAAAACAATTTTCATTAGGCAAATAGAATACTTGTTAGAACTTGTGGTGTCTACACTTCTTTGTCGGACACCGGTACGACTTATAGACTACCCAGCGGCACCCGCAGTTCATTTTCAGACACGAGTGAGAGCTTCATGGCTCAAAGGTTAGTGCGCGCACCAACCGCATGTTGTTGGATTTTCTGTCTCACAACAGTAGTATGACTGCAAAATGTTAGAGTGCAATGCAATTGCAAGTGTTGATCAATGTTGCAAAGGATGAGGATGGAATGTTGCAAGAGGTTATGCAACAAGGGAGAGGGGTTATCCCCCAATCTGCAATGAAGGGGAACTCCCCCAGCAAGTTGGGGGAGTCCACCTAACCTCTTTGGGGGAGAAGTTGGGACGGCCTCACCCCCGAAAGGGGTATACCTAACCTAAGAGAGGGAGAGAAAGGAGGAGGGTCTTTGGGGGAGAAGGTGGGACGGCCTCACACCCCAAATGGAAACGTAACCTAAGCCTTAACCTAAGAAGGAGAGAGAGGTGTTCGCCTGGCTCCTGCCAGACGCATAATGAGAGTTCATCCGAGCGCCCGCTGTCTTATAAGGTCCTAATCAGCCAGTTGGCTTAGAAGGCTTAATCTGACTTAGAAGGCGTAAATGGCTTGTTCAGGTGTACATTATTAGGGTTCAGTTGCCAGGTTGCGCTATTTATTTAATTAAAGCATATATTCTTGACAGTTGACCTTCTGCCAGTTGGCATTATCCGCCAGTTGGCTTAATCCGCCAGTTGGCTTAACCCGCCAGTTGGCTTAGAAGACCTAGAAGGCAGGTGTATATATTATGATAATTAACTTTTCAGCTTCAAGATTGCGCTATTCAGATATTCTTGGCAGTTGACTTAGAAATCCGTCAGTGGGTTTAGAATGCGTAACCAGCCATTTGGTTTACATATAATTAAATAATAATATCGTTTATATATACAACCAAAAGAGTTAAATAAAACACCATTACATCATTCTGTTTATTTAGACGAATTGTTGGATTCAATTTCACGAAATATATAGAAAATAAATACACAATCCTATACAAACGAGGAATATATGCAATAAAAATTATTAATAATATGAGAAATACGAACGAAGGAATATATATATATATGTTAACCCCTCCGTCTATGGCCCTGAGTCGGTTCGGAATCGACGGGGGGTTCTGGTTAGGAGGCAGCAACGGATATTTCTCCTATAACATTCTAATTCTTTTCTCTCGCTTTATGGTCGACAGTTGTTAATTCTTCTCTTTCTATAATACTCTGATACTTTCTCTTGGTACTAAAATTATCGGCTTTTCTTTTATAACTTATCGACTTTACTGACTAAATTCCTGAAGAGAACAAGGCTCGAAGGAAAAGATAAAAACTTCTTTTACTCTAGTTTACTTCTCAAAATGTACAGGTAGTGCTCTGAATTTACAGGGGTAGAGGTTCGACCTCTTTCGACCATGGCTCAGGCCGGAATCTAAAAATTAAGGAGGCAAGGGGCCTCTGCCCCCTCCCCGCAGCGAAGCTGCTAACAAGGGAGTCTCGTAGCAGTGACCAAAACAGAGAGCCGTAATGAAGTGTCTTTCATTTTACAAATACATGTATAATATAAGCCTGAATGTTGGGGGACGGCAGTTGGAGGTTAAGTTTCTCCCCTTTTAAACACGATCAGATGTTTGAAAGATTCCAAATAAAAATTTAAAAAATAAAAATAAAACTAATCGTATTTTTTTTTTTTGCCGCGTCTTCATTTCTGAAGGCGATATCATTTCATAGTAGTACATAAGTACAATTAGTACAGGACTGAGTACATTTTCGTTTGGGTTTATTACAATTATGATTGCGATTATTTTGCATATAGTAAATTTGCGTATAGTATGTCAGGGAAAGATTTAACAAGCGTAGAGCAGGAAAAAGATTTAGGAGTTATAGTCACTGGTGATTTAAAAGTAGCGAAACAAAGTACAGCAGCGGTCAATAAGGCGAACAAAGTGTTAGGTTTTATAGCTCGAAATTTTGAGTATAAATCGCGCGATATTATAGTTCCACTTTATAAATCATTAGTTAGACCCCATTTGGAGTACGCGGTCCAATTTTGGAATCCGTATATGCGCAAAGATATAGACAAAATCGAAAGAGTTCAAAGACGAACAACTAAGATGATTCCGTCGCTTAGGTCAAAGTCGTACGAGGATAGGCTTAAGGAGTTAAAATTGACAACACTCGAGACCAGGAGGTTAAGGGGTGATCTAATCCAGGTTTTCAAAATTATGAATGGGTTCGATAACGTAGATAGAGATAGCTTTTTCGAAATATCTCAATATAATAGGACTAGAAATAACGGGTGTAAGTTGACAAGTAGAAGGTTCGAGACAGCAGTTGTGAAAAACTTTTTTACGCGTAGAATAGTAAATAGCTGGAATAGTTTGCCGGTAGAAGTAATTAGTAGCACGTCTATAAACATGTTTAAAAATCGATTAGACGCATATGTTGATAGAAAGGGTATAGTTTAAGCTTCTAGGACAAAATCCCCCCGTGGACAAAATCCCCCCGTGGACAAAATCCCCTCGCGGACAAAATCCCCCCGGACACAACCCCCCGGACACAATCCCCCCGCTGACAAAATCCCCCTAAGGCTTTATTAAAAAAATAAGAATACGACTGACTTTATTAAAGTTTTAACAAAAATATCACGACTTAACCTAACCAATCGTCAAGGGCGTACAATTACCTAACCGGGCAAACAAATAAGAATACGACTGACTTTATTGAAGAAGAAAAAAAAACACAAAGTCAAACAAAATTCAAAATTTAAAGACAAATTAAAAGCAATTCCCTTAAGAAAATCAAAAATAGACCTGTTGTTATAGTCTTGTACAATTTTCAAAATGCGAGAAGAAGAAGACTTATACTTCTTCCTTTGCGGTTCTGTCGGCAAGCCACGATAATTTGAGAAATAAATGCCTGTTGGTAGCTTATTTCTTGCCCTAGGGGTGACTAATTTTTTGTCCGGTGTGCGTATATATATATATATAATAAAAAATAAAAATAATAATATAAAAACGATGGAGTATAACCATCAATATAACAGTACAGGAGAAATATATATATATATATATATATATATATATAGTTCTATTAAATAATTAAATATATTGAAAATAAAAAATAAGAAATACAAAACGACGGATTATATCCATCAACATATTAGTAAAGGAAATATATATATATATATATATACAGGTCTCTGGGCAGCTGATTAAACAGTCTTGGTCCTCTCACAACAAAACTATTTTCTTTCAGGGTTAGGGATGTTTCCTCTCCAGCCTTTAATTTGGGAACATGACACAATCTTCCTTTTGTACTTTTCACTGTTGTTTGGGGAGTTACAGGGTTTAGAGTAAGATTAGGGACTAGTTCCTCCATTATTTTCCAAGTGTAAATAATGGTGTATCTCTCTCTTCTACTTTCCAATGAATATAGGTTTAATTCGCGTAACCTTTCCCAGTAATTTAGTTCTTTGCACCTACTGATCTTTGCTGTGAAGCTTCTCTGAATCCTAGCTGTCTAATGTCTTCTTTTTTTATATGGGCATGTTAGGACCGAGCAGTATTCCAATTTGGGTATGATCAGTGTTTTCAGTAGAGGAATCATTATATTCCTACCCCTTCGTTTAAAGGTTCTCAGTATCTGCCCAGTTATTTTCTTTGCTCTGTTTACTGCTATCTTGTTTTGTGTTTCAAATTTCTCATCATCAGTCATTACAACTCCTAAATCTTTTGCTTTAGAATTTCTCTGAATTTCCTGTCCATTTGTGGTAGAATAATTAATCCATGGATTTGAGGTCTTCTCTTTTTCCGTACCGTAACAGCTGAAATTTCTCAGTGTTAAACTTCATATTGTTGTCTTCCGTCCACTTGTAGATTTTGTTCATGTCGGTTTGCGGAGATCCTATATCTTCTGGGTTTCTTATTTTTCTACTGATCTTTGTGTCATCGGCAAAGGCTGTTACTGTGCTGTCTCTGGTAACGTCCTCATCTATGTCAGTTAGCATGATTATGAAGAGTAGTGGAGCTAATACTGTTCCTTCTGTTACTGAGCTGAGGACCTCTGATTCTGATGAAGATACTCCTTTTACGCTAACGACTTGCCGTCGCTCACTTAGGAAATTATATATCCATTTCCTTACGTTTACTGTTACTCCCATATATTTCAGTTCATGTATTATAATTCCATGGTCACACTTGTCGAACGCTTTGGCAAAGTCTGTGTATATTACATCAGTTTTCATTACTTTTCAGTGCATTAATAATGTTGTTCTAGTGTTCCATTAGTTGTGATAGGCATGATCTGCCTGACCGAAACCCATGTTGGTTATCATGTAATTTTTTCCGAGTTTCCAAAAAGTCATACATTTTCTGTCTAACTATTCTTTCAAATGTTTTAGTGAGATGAGATGTAGGCAACACTGGCCTATAGTTTTTGGCCTCGGATCGATCTCCTCCTTTATATATTGGGACTATGTTCGCTCTCTTCAGTATTTCTCCCATGTCTAGTGAGCGTCTCCATATCCAATATCCCTAAACTCTTCGAAGCGAGGAGACTCGGGAAAGTTGCCTACTTCCTTGGAGCGAAGTTAATTATTGAAGAAAGAGAGACTCCTCCAACGCGGAATACTTCGGTCAAAGGAGTTCCCCTTGTTAGAGAAAAAGCATTCGAAGCTATGACAACTACGAAAACGCCAGCCGACAGTCGGCACACAGGAGGCCTGAAAATAACTCTGCATACAATCTCATCAGTCGACTTTCAATTCTCGGCTCAACTAGGCGGTAACTCCCTATTCCAGTATTCTGTACAGCAATCCCTCGCCAACCGTGGGAGTTACGTTCCTGAAAACCCCCGTGGTTGGCAAAACCGCGGTTGGTAAAACTAAAGGCTTATGGGAAATAGGTGGGTTATGTTCCACGGCCGTGGTTGACACCCACTTTTTTCCTTGATTACGCATCCTACTCATTCAGTAAACATGAGAAATATGTACCTGTACGAACAAAACAACATTAAATATTAATAATGAATAAGAATACTTTTATTTACCTTTAATAATGATGGGATGACCTTCACTTCACTATCAACATCAACTCGACGCTTAGAGGCCATAATTACACTTAGAAATGCAAATATAAACGAAATAATAAATGATTGCTACGGTGCGGAACACAAAAAACTGTGATTAAGCAAAACTGTAGACCGCGGTAGCCAAAACTGTATACAGAAAATTTTGTGTAGATACTCGAAACCGCGGTTGCAAAACCCGCGGTTGGCAAGGGATTGCTGTATTTAGTGAAATTGTTTGAGAACTACTGTTAAATGGCTTTCATCGATAAAGACTTTCATGGTATATGTGAAGATACTAATCATTTCAATTCATTACCAAAAATTTATATCCAGTTTAGAGAATCTAGAACAGGAATCTGGTGTCGGCAATTGCATGGTCTCATCGATAGATTATTTTATTGCCTTTGTATTACAATAAGATATTTATAAAAATCTTTCAGTGCTAAATCTAAACATTCGAAGCTTACTTAGGAATATAACTACTTATTGGACCTTTTGAAAATTTCTACGGTCAAATTTAGTGTTATAATTCTCACGGAAACCTGGTTAAATAGTAGTATTAAAAACCTGTATATAATATAGATAATTACGTTGCTTATCATACTGTAAGAGGTGATCAGATTGGTGGGGGTATCTCTCTGTGTATGTGTGTCAAACTTACGACTCTAACGAAGTATTTTCTGTATGTAATAGTGATACTGAAAACCTGATTGTTTAATATGAAAGACAAAAGTAATGTATATTCTGTTCATGCAATATATACACCACCTAATACTGATATCAATAGTTTTTTAATTCACTTAGATAATATGTTATGCAACTTTCATAAATCGAATGCCATAATTGCAGGTGACTTCAACATCAATTTGCAATCTGAAGCAATCTCTCATAAATTTTTAAACTTAATGAATTCTTTCTATCTTAGTCATTCTATTACCAAACCAACTCGAGTCTGCAACTATGGCAATCGAATAACAGAATCTACGATTAATAATATATTTGTAAATAGCAATGCCCTCGTAAATTCTGGAATTATAACCACAAACATCAGTGATCATTTTCCTCCTTACGCTATATTCAATAACATTGTTCAGGTTGCGGACAAAACAACTATTGATTACAGAATATTCTCAGAGGTTAACAAAATAAAATTTATTGGGGCTGTAGAAAATACTCGATTTGACTGTGACGAACCCATAAATGACCCACATCATATGTTTCAGTCCTTCTATGACACTTTATTCCATATTTTTAATATTTGCTCTCCTTTAAGGAGAAAAACAGTTTCGCCCAAAAGTGTCACAAATCCATGGATCACTCCAGGAATTATCACCTCAATAAAGAACAGAGATAAATTATTCAAATTGCAATTACAGAGCAAAATTCCTAAAATACAATATACTCAATACAGAAACAAATTAACTAAAATAATCAAAATTGCAAAATATAACTATTGCAGACTCTTTAAATGCACATTTTGCTTCAATAGCGGATAAGCTCGCTCACAATTACTAAATAATGATCACTCACCTCTAGAATATATGCCACCCAGCCCACTAAATTCATTTTCTTTTGTTCCTGCTACCTCTACTGACATCTGAAATATTATTGATAAATTAAAAAATACAAAAAATAACATTCATAACATTCCTGTACCTATATTGAAACTTGTTAAAGATACGATATCTGTAACTTTGGCTAAAATTATCAAAGTATTTCCAAAGGAATATTGCTATCAATGCTAAAAACCAGTCAAAAGTATGCACAAAGACGACATCGTTTGCTACAACATCACCATTAAATTTAAGTTTATAAACACTGCTTTCCAAACGGTTGTTTATTCTTTCAACGCTGACCTTTTCAACTGTAAATTATTCTTCACAACTCATATCGGCAATTGAAGTATGTTTCTAAATCGTGCCGACAACTGTGTCTTATATAAAGAACTAATTCTTCAGGGTGAACAGTAAAGGTGAGTTCAGCCCTGTACCTTTCTATCCCTTTGTACCAAAGTTCATATTTTGAGGGCGGGTATGAGTCACACGGGGTTGCGTCAATTCCAGTTGTCAGTGATTCGCTTACGAGATTGTACGAACGTGAAAGATTCGCTGCCCAAATCATCCCAATACTTGTATCCCATTATACTGGGTAGGTGTTTAGAGAATTTTTCCATCTGCGATACATGAAGTAATATCGGTTTTAATGTTTTATCACACCCAATCCCCAGAATGCGTACCATACATCTACGTTCAGGGGTATTCACCATTGTACTTTTTCGAACTATGCACATTTTATTCACACTCCGGCGATCTATTTGAGAGAAACATGTGTCCGTACTTGTCCTTTTTGCTGGACAAACTATACTCGTTCCTAAACTCTACTAAAAACTCGCACAAGCCTTTACTACAACTTCACTGCACAACTCGTCATAATATACATCGATGTAGTGGTAAAAGTATTTCAGACTGTCCATAATCACAAGCTATACATTCACAGCCCCAGTGTGCGCGTGCTTGGTGTGATGTAACATGATGTAATATCTCTTGTCACACCAACCATCAACAAGGTTCACAACCCAGATCCTTTGCTTCTCTTCTGCAAGCGTGGCTTCTTTCATTTCACGATATTTGAACGCTCTAGTGTAGTTTAATCCTGCAGCATAATCCATTACGTCGTTTGTACAGCGAAACCTCGCAGTGCTCTCGCCGGAATAACCATAGAGTATTTGGACGTCATGCTCCTCATGCTTTGCACGATTTAATGTGGTCTTGAAGGAATCGAAGCAGGGATGACTAAAAATTCTTTGGGTGTTCACCACATCTGTAGACTTTAGTGAGTACCACTTCAGGAATGAAGAGCATGCAACATCATTGGAAGCTATCGCTTTTTCTTCTACGCGAGAAATCTTTAACAGTTAAAAAGACACGTCTGAGAGCCAGTGTATGCTGAGGTCAACTGAGTAGGCAAGAAGGAGATATACCCCGATTAGTAGTATGAGTCACGTGACTCATTTTATTGGGCAGCAACATACAGTGGATGGTGCTGAGAGTTTTTCATGTACACACACACACACACACACACATATATATATATATATATATAATATATATATAAAGGTTAAAATGAAACCCTGAAACTTGATTTATTTCAAGTAGAAAAATAAGTAAAATGTAAAACATCGTCAACAAGTAAATAGTCTCTAATTCATGATATATATATATATAAATAACAAATATTCATGCACTATAACTGAGCAAATACATGTAATAATTACAAAAATAAATGAACTAAAATTTCTTCAACAAATAAATATACGCTAACATGACAGCAATATTCACGCCTCGCGGTATACAAAGGGAACAGTATCGTTGGTGCGAGGCACCTGGTAACGTTTTCTATATGTGTTACGAAACACTTTCGTGCCCCTAAGTTTCTTCATGCCCCCCAGCTTCTGTGCCCGAAAATTGTGAGTCCCTACAGTCAGTTCGGGTGGTTGGTCACCCTCATCTTCTAAGCTTACTAGCCCCTTCAGTGAATCAAAGTTGACGATCCGACGGTTCACCTGGTTGTGTGATGCCTTTCGCCTTCACGATATATCTCATTTCCTCCCCCACCAAGGGGACATACCTGTAGCCAGTTTCACAACAGCATACGCCCACATCAAACTTTGGAGTCTACTACATTCTCTTGGATGGAGGGTTCTGTAGGCAGATACAGATAGTGTGATATTCACGGAGAAGGAAGGTAAATACATGCCACCTGTTGGGTAATTCCTCGGAGAGTTGACTGACGAGATCAAGGATGAGTATGGAGATAGCGCCTTCGCTGATTCTTTTGCCTTAAGAGGCCCCGTTCCCTCTCCGTGAATATCATACTATCTGTATGAACTCTGTACAGAACTCTCCGTCCAAGAGAATGTAGTAGACTCCAAAGTTTGAGGCGGGCGTATGCTGTTGTGAAACTAGCTACAGGTATGTTTGTAACACGTGATGTATCTCGAGCCAATTCGGTTCTGTTGTACTTTATTATGTACGTATTGCCCACATTCATGATCTCCATGACCTCTTTATCAGGAGCGTTGGCGTAATCCCACATCTCGTTATAACCTTGGGCTAGGTGGACGTTCCCCTTGTTTGTATTCTGAGCAAATTTCCCCCAAAGACTATTTAGGCAAAACTTTGCACTAAAGCGCTTGCCAGGATTCTTCGCAATTTGGTCCCGTTCAAGCTGTATCCCTTCACGATCACGGTAGCATTGAATATACACCGATTCTTAATTTTCGGTCTCGACTCCTCGAGGATACCTTGATGTTTGTACCTTATCCTTCAAAAAAGTATTTATATATGGTGTGAAAAGGTTGGAGAGCTTCTGAAACCTCCACACCTCATATATCTTCAATATTCTGTAACCGTGATGAACGGCTGGGGATAGCTCAGGACTTCTATACACGCCTCTGATCTTCCTCTGATTGGTTGTGTGATTACATGACCCATTGTTCTCCCCTGCGCACTTCACGCACATGGGAAACATGAGCTTGTGATCTATAACGACGAGTAAGATTGGCATCCATAAATCGCGACGGGGAAGCACAGCTACGAAAGAAAGGCCAAAATAGTTCTGGTTCAAATTAGCTGAGAACTCTTCGATGGTAGGCAGGGCGGAACTCACCACTTTTTCAGGTGCTCCTTCGGGGCACGGATTGTTCTTCATCACGTAGGCAGGGGCGGATTTAGACCGTCTTCCGGAAGACGGTCAGAATTTTCAGAAATTCTTTTTATTATATGATATTTTAATAATATATAATATATATAATATTTAATTATATAATATTTTGATAAATATGATGTAATTTTCCATTGTTTTATTTTTACATCTTTCATTTCATTTAAAAATATGTTATAGCAACTTGAAAATGTACATCTGCCAAAAAGGTGCTAGCGAAAATTTCACGATTTATAATAGTTCCGTACGCATTTTTTACTTTTCAAATTTTGGCAGACGGTCAGCCCAGAAGGCTGGATCCGCCCCTGCGTAGGGGTATAAAGAACAGAAATCGTAGTAATGAATCTTTACGCCCGCCGTAGGTGGAAAGTATAGTTTGAATGAGTTTGTGCGCCCGCCAAACAAACTATCACCACATTTGAGAGGATCCAGCACCGAGCACCATTAAACGCCTGATGGTGTTTAATTCTTCGCGGTACTGTCCATCTGTCTCCATCCGCTCATCATATTCGTGCTCCCACAAGACCTTGTGAATGAACTGGGAGCTTATAAGTTGGTCGCGGGTGCGGGTCCATGCGAAACTATCGGCAGGAGATCTACCACCGATATCTCCTACAATTCCACACTCAGGACGCTGGCAACCATGCCACCAGCAACCGTTAAAGGAGTATGCAGTCTTCTCACCAGTGGCAAGGTCTTCGCTTAGACCATCCACCCAAAAAACACGGCCATCGACCTTAATGGCTACTTCCTTCGTGTTGCGGACATGTTTTATGTATACACCGGTCTATTGTTGCAGGTGTATGAGCCAGTAAATAGCCTCATGCCCGTAACTGCGTGGGTTGTTTCTGTGAATGATGGCCAGTGTATCTTTAGGAATGAAGTTGTTCTTGAACACAGTAAAACACAATGAGGCGATCGTGTTTGCGGCTTGTAGAGGGTCGCAGTTGAATCGAACTATATACATCTTTCTAAAGGCCTAGAAACATACTCTAAGTACGCGTACGTCATTCACATAATAACGCTCACATTCATCCGATATATTATAAGGTTTATTCTCATTAAAACTGTTGTAGTACCTCTCAAAATCTTCACGCTCACTATCACTCATGTTGGCATAGTTAAAGTAATGTTTGGGGGGTGGCAATCCTACGTAATTTAAAGTTTCGCTAGTGAGGAAAGTGTAAGGGAAATACCCTTTTGAAACTTCAGCGGCTACGTCCATCACCTTGGGTAGCTTGGCTAATTTACAAAGTGTGAATAACAAAGTGTCCTTAAACTGAACATTACCTCTTATTTGCATCTGTATAAGCTTGTTTCCTCTTTTCAAGGGATCGCCTGTAAATATCTCCTATGATTCATGTTCAAGCAGTTCCTTATAAAGAAATTGTGTCAAATTTTGCGCCGTTATGGGCAAGAATATACACAGACATTTTTTTGAACTTGTCCGCTAACTTGACAATATAGGACACAAAGAGTTTCACGGGGTTGTCGTGTGCGCTCGTTTGAAAAACATCACAATCGACATTCATGCACTCGTTGCAGAGAGTCTGGCTTACAAGTAGATGTGGGATAACCTCTTTGGTTTCAGCATCCGTGTATGTCTCTATATCGTAGTATACAGTTATACAAGGCTTATGTTTAGGTTTGGCGTCTCTCATATAGCATACATGCTTTACATCATCAGCCTTATTTATCTCATGGCATGTAGAACAACAAATTTCATCACATTTATGCATGAATTTTCCCCAATTCTCCATCATATGAAACATGCCGCATTCGCAGATTCTCATTTTCCTGCACGTGCCATTTGATTTATGGTATTCAAAACCGTTATTATTGAAAAATGTGCGTCTACACACATTACAGTCCCTCTTCTCAGCTTCAACTACAAGACTTTCACATTTGGAGCTTTTACACTGCTCACATACCATGTGGCAATCCTTACAATGTTTCACTATATCAACCGCAAACTTGAAACATCCCTTACATAAATCATGATGCCTTCCATATTTTTTACTTTTATCATAACTCACGTAAAGAGCCTTTATATTGTGGATGGGGAGATACGTTGATACGTTTGACAGCCCTAAAATAAGTAGAGGTCTTGTACGGTCTCTCACACAGCTTTTAAAAACATACACAGTCCTACGACGATCATCCATTCCAAATACAACAGTACGAACATTCATTTCCTGTTCCACCCTTCTCAGCTCTTCATGCCCCATATTACAGTCAAACTCGATCTTACAGTCTGCGGCCAATTTACGGGCACGCTGCACAATCGTCGGCAACCAAATTTTTCTGGCCCATCAATTTAGTACAGTAAACATATGAGCCACACTACTGCTATAAAGCCACAACCACGCTCGATGTTTATATGCCGTCTGTTAAGCGTATAAGGTGTGGCCGTATGTCCCTCAACATGGAATACGTAGTCAATATCTATCGTGAAGTTGTCTATATTGAAAGCGACGGTCTAGGACGTTTTGGCGCCGACATTTTGGCGCTGGACGTTATGGCCCCGGCGATTTGGCGAAGGGGCTTTTCGGCGCTAGGACGTTTTGGCGACAAAATGTGACTTTTTGGCGCTAGGATGTTTTGGCACCAGGAAATTTCTTTTAAATAATGATTAAAAGAAACTCGTATATATTTATTAATTTAATTTCAAAATTTAATAAAAACATTAAAAAATTTATTCTATAAATTTGATAAAAATAAAATGAAGTAAAATTTTATTTAAATAATTGAAAGTTATGGGCAAGACCACGCAAATACTCTAAAGGTTCCCTCGCACCATATGATTACACTATTCTCAGGATTCTTTGTTCTGCACGCAAATACTTGTTCAGCTTGCGTTGCGGGGAGTGACCAGCTATTAGTTGCTCGAGGTAAGCATCTCTTCCCTTTTGCACTGTTCTAATCCCGTCGATAAACTTCCAAATGGTTGGATGGTGCATGCTCAACTCTGCATAAATTCGCGCCTGTGGGCTGCCTCTGCGTGATTATTCGTTTTATCCTCTTCATTCAAGGTTCTATGATAAAGATTCCACATGTCCATAGGAAATATTGGTGGGCGTCTTCCATTTCTATTTCTATTTGGCCGTCCGATGTAATTATCCTCGAACCAATTTAAGAGTTCCTGAAGTTGATCTGGCAAACAGTCAGAAAGCGCATCAACGTGGGTTTCCATGTCATTCACTGGTACAAAACTCAGAGATAGGATCATTTTAGCTTTGAGGGCGAAGTCTGCGTCGTTATTATAAGAATGACTGGCTCCTATACTCCTAAGATGCTTATGCAGATTATGACTCAAATGATAAAAGCATCCTGTAATTTCCACCCCTGGAAAGACTTCTTTCATTGCTGATATGGCAGCTTGCTCAAAATCACACAGTATGCTTTTCGGTGCAATGTTTAGCGAGATGTCTTTAATAAGTTCAAACATTTTAATATACGTTACCCTTTGCTTGTTGGGTAGCAGTGCATAAATAATAGGGTGAACTCCTCCATGTTTTCTGGCCAATAAGACGTATACTTGTGAAAACAATGGTGGCGCCAAATTAAAGGTTCCGTCGGCATACCATAGATCAGAATCCGCTAGTATTTCTTCACACCACTTTTTCCTACCAAAAACTAAAATCCTGTTAGAAGATGGCCCACTATCTCCGAGTAGAAATTCTTCTACACTTTCGTTGCACGTTTTGTAAATTTTATAAGAATCTGGAATTTCGAGCTCAAACAAATTTGCTGGATTGGGAGGAGCCTGTTGCATATCATTGCGTTTCCTTCGAATGATTTTTTCAAGGAATCCCGACGAGGAAAGGCTCCTTGGGCTGCTTGCGACACATCTGCTAAGCATTGATTGAGAATTGTTGAAGGTGCTTCTAACGTGTCCTCGGCACGGCGTTTCACGCTGGTTTTAACTTGGGCAACTTCGACTGATGCAGCCGAGGAAGTGTGGCAATGCTGATTGATTTCACTAATTACTTCCCCATTTTTTGTGTGGATTCGTCCTTTGCATGTATTCTTATTTTCGCATCGCCAAAACATAATTGAGTTATCTCGCTTACTGCACTTATCAAACACATATATATATAACCATTATAAGTGAACTTTTCATTGCCTTTTTTGCTTAAAATTTCTTGACATTTCGGGGTACAATTTCACAAACGTAAGAGCCAAACACAGTTAGTTTATAAGAGCGAATTATCCTGCCAGACTAGAGGATAACTTAAGACTATAAACTAAACCATTCGAAAAAAAGGACATAAGCTCTGGAAGTGACCTTCACATCATTTTCTAATTTTCAAAGTGATGTATAAATAGTTACTCGCTTAAAATCATACACATGTAATTTAAAATTATTTTACAGTATTTTCTAAATAAGTATAAACATTTATAATCGGGCCTTTAAAATAAAATAAAAATAATGCAGTGACGCCGAATCAATGAAAATATGTTTACAATATGACGTAATCACTCAAAACACCCGGCTGCTTCCCACCGCAGTCTTCTAACATATCAAACTGGAAACAGGAAATAATACACTGGGAATCTAATAACGCAAATAAAAGCAATGAAATGGAACAAACAACGAATAATCAAACTTATGAAGATAAAATAAAATAAAAATAATGCAGCGGTGCCAAATCGCTAAAAATTGCTATGATGCCAAATCGCCAAAACGTCCTAGCGCCAAAAAGCCCCTTCGCCAAAACGCCGGAGCCAAAACGTCGGCGCCAGAACGTCGGCGCCAAAACGTCCCATTCCTTGAAAGCGATGCTACTTCGAGAGGTTTGCATTATACGACACAGAATGTAGTCTATATCCACAGAAGACAAGCGCCTGTAGGGTATTACTATCCAAAAATCATCCTTATCGCCGTCATCTGACCCGAACTCGAAGGACAGTCGCATCCTGGCTTCACGTCCCTCACTGTTCTGAAGGGCAAACTCCACAGTACGTTCAACTACACGTCGAAGTCCATGTTCAACACCTTTGCTATACATGGTTCGCTGGTGGGGGCTACGGTGGGGGCTACGGTGTGCGCCAATGCGAATGTTATGCTACTGTCTACAGAATGAGATGCTGTTGCTGTGGAGGGTACGGACGGTATTAAACAGGAATAAGGGGGCACAGTTTTATTTTCAGAAGGAACTAATGTGGGGGCTGTGTTGTAAGACGTAGAGGGCTGGGGCTTTCTTACTGTGGGTCTAACATCCGACGCACTCCTGCTGCGCTTTAATCCTGACGTGGAAGGCGATTCAGCAACTTCTTCATGTCCCCGCTTTCTCCTTGAATTGTCGCGTGAGGGTGCTACAGTTGGCGTTGCTGGGGGTTCGCCACCAGGCATAAAGGATACTCTGTAGCCTCAACAGCAACTACACTGTCATCGGTATTATCAGCTTCATCTGTAATATCTATGATGGGGATATGTTGCTTGCACACTACCTCATCCTCATCATCATTCACGGTTCTGGGGAAGAAGAAGAAAAACAAGACTGTAAAATAAAAGGAACATCACTTAAAATTTTATTATATTTTGTAAATGTTCCACTTAGGAGTGTGACGTGTTAGAGATGGATTCTGTAGAAAAATTCAGGTTCACAAGCACGTCCACATGCATTATATCTGGCCCTACAGGATGTGGTAAAACTGTGTTTATGCTTAAAATCATTAAAGACAAGGGAGAGATGTTCTCAAAATTTGTGCATAGAGTCATATGGTGCTATTCGGCATACCAGTCAGTATTCAACGAGTACCAAGATGATATTTTGTTCCACAAAGGTGTATATGATGTTAGTTCGTTAAAGGGTAATGAGCACACGATCACTGTAATTGACGATCTCATTTTAGAAATGGATAAAATGTTTGCCGGGACATTTACAGTGTTCTCTCACTATCTTAACATAAGCGTATTCTTCATCAATCAGAATCTATTTTTTAAAAACAGATATATGCGCGATGTGTCGCTAAATACATAATATCTAGTCTTATTCGCACAACGTAGAGATGTGTCAGAAATTAGGATATTAGCCAATTAAATGTTCCCGAATCAGCGTAGGGAGTTTTTGGAAATTTATAAAGAAGCTACAAGCCAACGTTATGGATATTTGGTTTATGACCTTCACCTCCGAAACACGTTTAGGGTGCTTCTAAGAACGAATATATTCCCAAACGAGGCTCAAACGGTGTATATCCCAGAATGACAAAGCGGTTAAAGAAATACCGTGGATTAATAAAAATCTATCATGACTACCACGGGCACTGCAACAGCTGTTTGTTAAAAATATCGACTCCAATTTTTTTAAATGCATTTGTGAAATTTGTCTTAACGTTATAAAATGTAATGTACCATTGAAACCCCTTAGAAGGCTCGCCTGCGTCGTTACAAGAACACAATACGCGCACTTGCTCGTAAAAGTCAAACTATGGGGAAGAAAAAACGAATTATTGTACAAGGAGGGGGTTCATTCCTGCTTATCTTATTTTATTACTAAATAGTTTAATACAATGAAGAAAGTAGTCGTGATTCCACATGAGGTGTATGCTTCACTACAAAGCTCAAAGAGTCCAGATATGGTTCTAGAATCTTGTAAAAGCAGGCTTAAAAGGATGGAAAACGAATTGTTAGACCTTTTGAAGAGTGAAAAGTCTCCTGATGAGAAAAAAGAATCTTATACCAAGAAGCTCTGCAGAAATTTCTTCATGAGTACGAAAACTATAAGAATCTGACAGATGTCCCCGTAGTTATTAGGCACAGCGCGGACGACGTTGATCGTGGAGGTATAGGACCTGGGGCCGAGGCTAGAGACGAACAGTCAGAGAACAACGGAGCGACTCCGCAAAATATCGAGCATGTATTAAAAAGCAGTCTCCCACGTACATTGAGGAATAAAGGTTTAAGTCTTTATAATCTATTGAGTGAGGATCCCATTATAGAGTGGACCGATACAGGTGAGGTTTTTGTTGAAGGAGGAACGGTACAGGGTTCGAACATCACTGACATCGTACACGACTTGGTGAGAAAGTGAGACAGACTCTAACCAGCAGAATGGGTACATATTAAAGCAAGACTGCAGCAAATAAACATTCCAAAATCACTGATAGGTAATCTGAACATGTTGAAAGACTTGGGACAAACCTCGCATGTACCACAGCTAAACACGCCTTCACCACAAGCGGTAACATTTCTGAAGAGGAGAAAGAAGAGAGAGACCAAACAACAACGACGAACCCTCCCCGCGCACTTCTAAAATATGCAAATGGCTAACATATTAAGAAAACGTTATTATGACATTTCTAGCCCAGCTTCCTACGGTGGCGTTAATAGACTGTACAGAGGCTTTTATGAAGAGGGAGTAGGAAAAAAAGATGTTGAGAGGTTTTTGCGGGAGCAGGATGCTTATACACTTCGTAAGCCGGTGAGAAAAAGGTTTAAAACAGCGAAGACAACAGCAGCATCGATTGATTCTATTTGGCAGGCGGATTTAACAGATATGCAGAAATATTCAGTGTATAATGGAGGCTACCGCTACATCCTATTCATAATAGATGTATTCTCTAGATATTTGTGGCTAATTCCCCTGAAAAATAAATCGCCTGAAATAGTTGCTAAAGCCACCAAAACGTTGATGTTGAAAGAAAACAGGATTCCAGCAATAAGGTTGGACACTTGAGAGTTTTAAAGTTATGGCTATGAGACCTAAAGACGAGATGATGCTGTATTACGTTGAAGATTTGAATGGGGAAGAAATTGCAAGGGGCTTTTACAACGAGGAGCTGCAGAAAGTAACATTTAATTTAGGAACAAAAGTGTTTAAAATAAAAAAAAAAAATAGGCCGCAAAAGTTCAGGAAAGAGAAAAATGCTCCTGGTGAAATGGTTATGGTACCTAGAAACTTCAACGCTTATATAAAAGCTGCTGCAATAATGAAGTTAAATAGTATACAACATGGCGCCTAACCACTTCTACGTCACACTCCCGTCCTCTTCTTCTCTGTCTATACATCCTAACAACACCCTGGCCAACTTTGTAACAGAACTCCATGGGCCCATTGAATTGGGCCGTGAATCATGAGGTAGGAATATGTGAATTACAACTGGCTACCAAATTTTTAAGTACTGATAATAAAGAATCCGTTTTTACGGTTCTTAGAAACCGTAATGAGTATGAAAAGGCCGGGGTAACTCGGGACGATACCATGCGCGCCGCCTGGAGTGGGGAGGCACAGTACTACACTACAGTAGTAACACTAGGACAGGGTCATTGTGGCGCAGCCGAGGATGTTGTGAGAGACTTAAATGGTAGTTTGAAAAGATCAAATCTTACGTCTGATTTAGTATACGAAATCGTAAACAAAGATACCCCGGCACATACTTTGACTCTAAAATCAAAGGCTAACAGAAATATTAAAGACAAAGGGCTGTTCAAAATTATAACCGAGGGCAGATATGCGGCAGCTATCCAAAGAGATACTTTTCACGAATCACAACATGATTTGTGCAGCTTATTGTATCAGCTGAAATTGGAGAAATTGAACGATGGAGACCCTCCCCCGGACATCTGCTATATTTACAGCAATATCATGGAACATCAACTTGATATCTCGGCAGGAAAGCGTTACAATCAGGTCTTAACACGGTAGAAGACATAATGGCTGGGACTAAGCCTAAATAAGCTCTAAAAAGCATTTAGAGCGTACACGGGACGAAATCATCAAAGATGAATAGAGAAAAATGCGTGGTGGCGGGAAGAAGAAGAAGAGGCCTGTACGGAAGAAGAAGGGGTTACCAACTCGCGGCGTTAAACGTAAAAGGACATTAAAAAAGAAGTGTTCTAAGCGCATGAAACCTATGGTTGATCACTTTTTTAACTAATATAAGCTAAGGACGTTGCTCTCATGAATCATAGACTGTTTACTACTTTTCGAGAGAAGTGTCACTATTTCTGGCGCGCCATGGCACGTTTCATCCATCCGTGTAGTTCACAATGTTGTATATCAGAGCTAGCCCTCTTTGACATGCCCCCGACACAAATATTTATAGAGCATCGTAACTTTATTACAGTTAATCCGCTAAACACCATTAGCTCGCCGAGTGCTCCTATAAAATTCGTGATCCCCAGCTCAAGCCCATACTTTTTGACCCAAGTTGTGTGCACATGTACAGATGGCTCTGATTGAGAAAATGATTACGTTGTATACCCAGAAACCAACTTTTTACACACCATATTCAGTCAGTGTGACGTGTATTTAAATCAGATCAACGTCTCGGCAGGATCTCGCTACTATCACCTACGAGCCTATCTGGAAAATCTACTCAACTTTTCAAAAGAAGCGAAGGATATCTTTTTAACTGACGATGAAAGTAGTATAAAGGCCAAATTTAAAAATTCTAAAAAGAAAATATATGAATGCTTTCGGCACCTCCACACAGATTTCACATTCCAGGAGAAGCTGTTTGTGAATGGGGGTCGATATGAAAATAAAGCTCACCCGTACGAGCCCTGAGATTTGTTTAAATCTGGGTGCTGACCAAGAAGAGGGCTCGAAGCCTGGGGTGATTCATATTATGGAAAAATATCTCCGCTTGAGTCGAGTGAAATTAGGCTCTGCTAAACGACTAGAAATTGAAAAAAATTTACTACACGCCACAGTAAAATACCCAATTTATAGAGTCCAACTCAAGTTGTATACAGTGTCCTCAGGGCTAACATCGAAGCGGATAGAAAATGTTGTTGTTGGAGCTCTACCTAAAAGGATATTAATTGGAATGCAGGAACACGCTTCTCTGAATGGAAAATACAAAAGACCGCATTTCGCCCTTAAAAATATAACCCTGTACGTTAATGGGGTGGCCTTGGGTGGGACATCGGAAACGAATTATTCTATAGATGACGAGTTTCTACTTTGCTCGAGAGCGTATAGCAACTTTGCACATATTGTCGGTACTTATCTGTGAGTATAAACACACACATAAGCCCACAGCAGAGTGGGAACATCTCAGTTAGATTGGAATTCGCCAAGCCGCTAGACGCCCCTATTAGAGTAGTAATTTACCTCGAGTCACAAGCCCTAATCGAAGTTAACAGGTTTAGGGATGTAGTCATAGACTTTTAAAAATGGAAACGAATACACTCCAGAGAGTGAAGAGTGATCGATTCACACGCACCAAATTTATCGGCGTGTTTGCGAAGAATGAAACGTTGAAATTACCAACTACGAGAGAATGCGGCGCACTTATTCTAAATACGGATGTTAGTGGTGAAGGGATTCATTAGATAGCCATTTATTTTAAAAATAGGGAGAGAATGTACTATTTTAATTCACTGGGTGAACATCCAAGGAATGATGATGTTATTGTAAAATTTCTCGAGCAACAACAAATTCGACAGATAATGTCGTATCCTTACCAATTCCAGAGCTACTACAGCAGTGTCTGTGGCATGTACTGTTTGTATTTTCTCATGCACATGGCTCGTAGCGGGAGATTTACAGAATTTCTGCAATTATTCGACTTGCATGAAACTGAGCGGAATGATGAACTGGTATACATTCAGATAAAAAAACGGTTCCCGTTTGTAGGCACTCGATGTATTGTGATGTTTTATGTGTATACATATATAATTGTAACTTCATCAGTTAATTATTTTAATTTGTAACAACATGCGCAGTATAGCTTTTATTATTATACTGAATAAATAAAAAATGTGTCCCGAATACTAATAATTTGTGTAATGCTTAAGGATGGGGATCATGTTCTGTAACTATTTTAAAATGTGATGGATATTAATTCTGTAACTAATATATAAAAAGTATCCCTTATAATAATAATTTGTGTAACATATAAGGACGGAGATTATGTTCTGTAACTTATTTAAAATGTATTGGCTGCTAAATCTGTAATTAAATAAAATTGGAAACGAGATTATTGTCACTCCTACTCCTATTTGTATATATGCGAAAGCAATAAACGAAATTATGTACTAATTTATAAAATGTAAATTGGATATATATATATATATATATATATACCTTACCTTTGAACCTCATGTTGTTTCGTGCGTTGGTCTCTCTTCACACGGAGGTCAAGCTGGTAGCTCCGCCTCTAGGTCTGGCTAGGTGGAGGAGCGAGTTGCTTTCTTGCGCTATCCACCATACATAGCCAAGCACGCCCGGCTCATCTGGTACCGTCCTAAGCCAGGCATCCAGGCATCTCTTGAAGACTTCAACTTTGACCCCCTGTTACGTTTCTGAAGTCCTTTGGAAGCTGGTTGAAAAGTCTTGGCCCCCTGACAACCAAGCTATTTTCCTTCAGAGTTGAGAAGATCCCTTTTCGGGCCCTTAATTTGGGAACACTACACATTCTGCCTTTCCTATTTTCCAGTGTTGTTTGAATGGTAATTGGGTTTAGTTTTAGGTTTGGTACCAGTTTTTGGATCATTTTCCATATGTACATTATGTCTTCTTCTTTCCAGGAGTACAGATTTAGTTTACGTAGTCTTTCCCAGTAGTTGAGTTCTTTGCAGCCATCAATCTTGGCTGTAAAATGCCTTTGCGTTTCTTCTAGTTTATTAGTTTCTTCCTTTTTATACGGGGACGTCAAAACTAAGCAGTATTAAAGTTTTGGTATAATCAGTGTTTTTAGCAGGGGAATCATTACTGTCCTGTCCCTTCTCTTGAACGTTCTTAGAACCTGTCCGGCGACTCTTTTTGCTTTATTTATCGCTATCTGATTTTGTGTTTCGAATTTCGCATCATCTGTCATTATTATCCCGAAATCAATCGCTTTCATGCTTCTCTGAATTTCCTGTCTATCTGGAGCATAATATGCAGTCTGTTTAAGTTCTTCTTTTCTACCATATCTCAAGAGCTGAAATTTCTCGACGTTGAATGACATGTTGTTGTCTTCTGACCATTTGTATATTTTGTTCGTGTCCCTCTGCAAGGCCTCCACATCATGTACTTCGCTGATTTTTCTGCTGATCTTTGTATCGTCTGCAAAGGATGTTACTATACTGTTGCTGTTTACTCCGCTGTCTATGTATGTTAGCATGATAAGAAACAGAAGTGTGGCCAGTACTGTCCCTCATGGTATTGAGCTGCGTACTTCCGATTCTGATGATGATATACCTTGAATTTTGACGACCTGCAGACGTTCTCTGAGGAAGTTGTATTCCCATATATGTCACTTTATGTGCTATTGTACCATGGTCACATTTGTTGAAAGCTTTAGCAAAATCTGTGTATATAACATCGTAGTTGTCATTGCCTTCCAATGCATCTAGGATATTTTTGTAGTGTTTTATTAGTTGTGATAGGCATGATCTACCTGATCGGAATCCACACTGATTTTCGTTGAATCTTTCCCGTATCTCCAGGAAATCATAAATTTTCTCTCTAACTATTCTTTCAAATACTTTGGTGAGGTGGGACGTCAATGACACTGGTCTGTAGTTCTTTGCTTGAGATCTGTCCCCTCCTTTATATATAGGGACAATGTTCGCTCGTTTCAAGATGCTCGGTGTTTCCCCAGTGTCTAGAGATCTTCTCCATATCCAGTATAAAGGTGTAGCTATTTCATTTTTAGTTTTTAATCAATAATGCGTTCCATTTGTCCGGACCTGCAGCTGAATGTGGTTTCATTTCTCCTATAGCTCTCGCTACATCTTCTGGGGTGAAATCAAAGTCTGTTATATACTGTCCTTGCAATTCCTCTTCAAAGAATGCATTTATGTCAGGTATCGCTTTATCACTTTTTGGGGTACTGAAAACTGATTCATACTGAGCTCTCAATGTATCAGATATTTCTTTTGGATCGTCGGTTAGTTCATTATTTCTCGTCCTTAAGGGCCCAATAACGGCGCGCGTTTTTGTTTTCCTTTTTGCATAGCTATATAAGTAGTTTGGATTTTCCTTTATTGTTTCTACCGCCTTTTCCTCTTCCCTCTCTGTATGGTCCTTAATCAGGGCTTGTATTTCCCTATCGATACCCTCCAGTTTTTCTTTTATTGCTTTCCTGTCATTATCTCCTCAGTTGCCTAACTTCGCCTCCACTCTCTTTCTTTTGCGGAATAGTCTTCTCTTTTGCCTCTCTAGCCAGCTCCTCTTTCCTTTTGGCTGTGATTTCGGAGCATATTTTTCTAAAATTCTCAGCGTTTTTTCTTCCAAGGTTGTTAGTATTTCTTCAGTTGTTTTATTCTCGAAAATTGTTCTCCATTCTATTTGGGCCATGTGCGATCTGATTGCTTCCCAATTTATTGTCTTTGAGTTTAAGTTAAAGGCCCCGAATTTACTTCTTTCCTCAATATGTGTATTGTCTTTTAATGCTGTCGTCATATTTGTTGATATCTCGATTAAGTTGTGGTTTGAGATAATGGTTGGGGTTATTTTTATATCAGCAATCAAGTTCATGTTATTCGTGAATACCAGATCTAGGCAGTTATTTTTTCTGGTATTTTCTGTTATCTCCTGTGTCAGCATAAACTCATTTGTTAGAGCCATCAACATTTTTGCTTGCTCCTGGTCTTCTCTTGTGCCCCCCTTGTCCTGGTGAATATATATATTCCTATCCACCTTTTTGTATTTTATAAATGGGAAGTTAAAGTCTCCGCAGATCATTATATTGGGTGATGGAGGGTTTATGGCCTTTATTAGCTTTCTGATGTCATCAATGGTCACCGAGAATTTTTCGATTGGGGTGCTTGGAGGTCTATAGATGACTATTACTATCACGTTTAGTTTTTCTATTTTCACTGCCAGGAGTTCCAAATAGATGTTTGATTTACTTATTATCGTCTTTGTCATATGACCTTCCTATACATATATAGCACAGCCACCTTTACGTCTCGTCGTTCTATCCGCTCTTAGTAAGTTGAAGCCCTCTATATTTATCTCTTTCTTATCAATACAATGTTCGCAGTTTTCAAAATTTCCTCGGCAATCCTTAAGATGAGTTTCTGTGAGGCATGCGATGTCCGCCCTTGTTTCGTCCAAAAATCCTTTCAGGTACGAAACCTTATTGAGTGATTGGTTTGGTCTTATTCCTTGAATATTAACCAGGACAATTTTTATGTTCTCTGTTTATATATATATATATATATTATATATATATATATATATACTGTATTTATACACAGGGCCGGCTCAAGGTACCGGCAACTCGGGCAGTTGCCCGGGGCGCCACGTCATGTGTTTGGGATCTTCCAAATACAAAGGGAAAAATAGAAAAATAAATAAATAAAATAAAATAAAAGAGTCAAATGTGAAAATTTCCTGATGTGGAGTAAAATTTTCAGGGATTATGACATTATATTAGCCAATAGCATTAGTACCAGACTACCAGTAAAGCTAAGGTCAGCTTGGCCCGACATGGGATGACATGTCACATGGGTTGATGTGGCCGCGTAGGTGAGCGTTGAGCACAAATTACATACGCCTGGCAGCGCTGCCATCCTTTAATACCTCATCAGTGTCGCCACTTTGTGGAATTTTTACATTTTTTTGTGGATTTACCTCAGACAAAAGTGGCAACACTGTCTCTCATATTTTCATACATGGTTCCATTTTGAGAATGTTTAGTTGTACTTTGAGTGAATATCGTTAATTGTAATAAACTCTTTATTCCTACATTTGTAGTTTTTCCTCATTGTGAACAAATTTTAAAATTATACTTGTAAGGGCGCCGAAGTTCAGCTTGCCCGGGGCGCCAGCAATCCTAGGGCCGCCACTGTATATATATATATATATATCAGGTCATCCCATAAGTAATGTCGTTTTTTAGATCGGAATTTGAAGGACAAAAAAAACTCAAATGAAACTTTTTAATCTAGTATATATTTTCCATCGGAATCAATGACACTCTGCCAAGTCCTACAAGCTTTTCAATGGCATGTTTATAAAATTCAGGCGGTTTTCAGGCAAAAAACGTACAAAGACTGGTGTGCAGGTCATCTAAAGAAGTACACTGTTTCTCGTGAAGATAGTTTTGCAGACTCCTGAAGCGATGATAATCTGAAGGCGCAAGGTCTAGAGAATATGGACGATGAGGAAGTTTTTCCCACCCAAGCTCCTCAATTTTTTCAGAAGTGATCCGAGCGGTATGAGGACGTGCGGTGTCGTGGTGGAACACGATTCCTTCCCGATTAACCAAAGAAGGTCTCTTTTCTTTAAGTGCAGTGTTCAATCGATCCAGTTGTTGACAGTAGACTTGAGCAGTGATGGTTTGGTTGTGTGGTAAGGTTTCAAAGTGTATTACACCACCTTTATCCCACCAAACACTAAGAAACACCTTCCGAGGGTGAAGATTTGGTTTTGGCTGTGGTGTCGCTGGTTCTCCGGCACAAACCCACTGTCGACGGCGCTTAACATTTTGTTACAGTATCCACTTTTCATCACCAGTCACTAAACGGTGCAAAAACGGATCTTCGAGTTCACGGGAATGAAGAGCTGTGCTAATGTTTACCCGCACCCTCAGATTGTCGACCGACAATTCATGTGGCACCCATTTTCCTAACTTAGGCACTTTCCCGAGTTGTTTCAAATGTCGATGGAAGGTGGACGGGGATGAATTGAGTTCCTGGGCCAATTCTTCGACAGTTGTTGAACAGTTTTCTTCAAGTGCGGCTAGCAGCAGGTCATCATCAAACTCAGCAGGGTGTCCACAGCGTGCTGCATCTGTCAAACAGCAGTCACCATTCCTAAACTTTTGAAACCATCTTTGACATTTCTTCACATGCAGAATATCGTTGCCATAAACGTCCTGAATGTTTCGCGTTGCTTCAGTAGCAGTATTCCCTTTTTTGAACTCGTAAAGCATTATATGCCTGATATGCTCTTCTGATACCGCCATGTTTATGAGGGGTTCACATAAAGCAAAACACACGTCTTCAATGGTCAAGGTCTGTAAAGTATGTAGCGAAACACGATAGATCTCCTCTTAGATATAACCTTCGGAAAATTTATGCTTAAACCGAGTAGCACTAGTTTAAACTTAATCTATCGTAAAAAACGACATTACTTATGGGATGACCTGATATATATATATATATATATATATATATATATACACACACAATGGAAACGAGATTATTGTCACTCCTATTTGTATATATGCGAAAACAATAAACGAAATTATGTATTAATTTATAGAATGTCCCTCATAGTTTTATCATTTAATAAAATGTTGGAAATACGTGGTTTACTCTTACATGACACACACACACACACACACATACACACACAAAATTAAAAAAAGGAAAACTTACATCTTTTCATCGATGATAATGCATTCGCTCTGCGTCTCGCAACCGTAGGACCGAGTGTCCTGTAAAACTTCTAATCCCATATTCAATTCATCGTCGTTGAGTTGAATTTCTTCAGCGCTATTACGAAACGTTTCTGAAACACGATCCAGTTCCTCTCATCTCCTTTAAGAGAGAAAAAAAGGTCGATTGTAAACAGAAAATTTGTAATTTATTTTATGGTTACATTTAAGTTCATATATTTTTTTTAAATCAACAAATTTTTACAATATTTTACTGCTACATTCAAGTTTATATAGAAAATTCGACTTAAAACATATAGAAAAGGGCCTGAATTTAAATAAAAAAGTTCGGTAAATAGTCCCGCAACTAATGAACGCGTGTCAGTGTGTATGGTTATTGGTTTAGTTTGAGGTTTGGTACCGCTCGCCGATTTTTCTCTTTGCGTCTTTCATAATTTCGTTCGTAATATTGCCTTTGGTCGCGCTGAGAGACACTGACTGAATCGCATTGTGTCGGTACGGCGGAGGACCCGCGAATGTAAACACCAAGTCGCGGTTACCTCCATGCCACGATCACGGATAAGTGCATGATGGTGACAATTAGTAGGTCATGTTAACTCAATTGACGACAGTGAATCACGGTTAACTCCATGAATAAAATTTGTGTGTCTGTGTGCCACGATACCTTTCCGCGTGCCGGTCTCTCTTCACACGAAGATCGAAGCTGGTGGTCCCTGCCTATAGGATTGGCTTGGTGAAGGAGTGAGCCGTTCTCTTGCGCTCTCCGCCACACATGACCGCTTGGTGGAGGAGCGAGTTGCTCTCTCGCGCTCTCCAACGTACATATTCATGTACACCCGGCTCATCTGGCCTAATATGCAGTCTAATTTCTTCATTTCTACCATATCTCAAGAGTTCAAATTTTTCGGTGTTAAATACCCTATTGCTGTCTTCTGTTGTACCCTCAGCTGTCCTCTCTTCACAACGGGGTCAAGCAGGTGGTCCCGCCTCTAGGCCAGGTTAGGTGGAGGAGCAAGTTGCTCTCTTGCGCTCCGCCACACATGCCCGCTTGGTGGAGGAGCGAGTTGCTCTCTCGCGCTCTCCAACGTACATAGTCATGTACACCCGGCTCATCTGGCCTAATATGCAGTCTAATTTCTTCATTTCTACCATATCTCAAGAGTTGAAATTTCTCGGTGTTAAATACCCTATTGCTGTCTTCTGTTGTCCCCCCTCTGCTCTCCTCTCTTCACACCGGGGTCAAGCAGGTGGTCCCGCCTCTAGGCCCGGTTTGGTGAAGGAGCGAGTTGCTCTCTTGCGCTCTCCGCCACACATGACCGCCTGGTGGAGGAGGGGAATGCTCTCTTGCAACATGTTTGACACTCAATTTTGAACCTTAAACAAATGAGACTGAACAGGTGAAAATGAATGTATTCTTTTAACTACCGGATTAAAAATGACTTAGTAGATCTTATATATGTATATATATATATATATATATATATATATATATATATATACATATAGAAGCATTTCATAATTCTTTATTGTTGAATAGAGCCCAATCTTCTACTTTTTAAATGTTTTTGACAATACGCAGAATTAGACGTATTGTGAATAAAAATGTGCTTAGCTCGTGAAAACGTTTGTCTGGGCAGAAATGCCCTTCAGTCATCGGTCGGCCTTGGGGTTAAGAAGGTGTTTTTGTGTGTTACGGTGTAGTTTTAAATTTAGAATAGTATTACGTTACTCCCCCACCCCCTCGCTTTACCCCGTTTATCTAAAAGTGTTTTCGGTATAAATGAAGTTAGTAAAGTATTAATCGGTTGTAGATTAATCCTCCCGTCCCCCATGCCCGGTTCAAATTATAACGGCCTCCACTCGGTCACGTCTACACGTATTTATAAAGTACAGCGAAGCGAGTGTAAAGAGAATGATGAGGGATAAAGAGAAATGGAATAAAGAAAGAGAAAATAGTATAAAAAAGCAACATAAGAAAGGTTAAAAGGTCTTAATTACTACATTTTGGTGGCAAGCGGTGTTCCTTTATATAAATATAAGGGCTTTCCCACGTTGCCTTATATTTCGGTCGAAATTGTTGCTACCCGTATTATAGCATTAATAAATATTCTGGTTCGATTATTTAAATAGCAAGATGCATTGTTATCCCATTTGCAAGCAATTTCGATTCTCATTCGTTATCAAATCATTGTAACTGTTTTTCAAGGTGGCGCCCATCATTTTCAAAATTTCTTCTCATAGCGAGCATTTTCGTAATTTTCGCGGTCAAATTTTTTTTCCTCTTCTCGTTAGATTCTAGACTTCCAAACCGCTTTGGCTCAAAATTTATCTGAGTCGTCTTGTCGAAGCCGTAATAATGTGGAGTCAAAATTAGAGTCGGAATTCGAGAGTTGTTTGTTTCCTTTTCGCTTTGATTTTTATACGGCAAAGTTTAAAATGTTTGAGTGTATGGTGACGCATTTTTAGGTAATAAAAAATGTGTATATATATATATACATATATATATATATATATATATATAATATATATATATATATATATATATATACAGGGTGGGCGGAAAGTAGCTCCCTAATTTAAATTACATATAAATTACGTATAAATTGTGATTGTATTGTTATATTGTTATGGTGTGTTCTCTAAAGTGGTATAATTGTAACGGTAATCTTTTTTTCTCTAAAGTGTTCTCTTTGTGTTCTCTAAAGTGGTACAATTGTAACGTTCATTTTTTTTTTCATTTCAGATTGAAGGGTAACATGGCTGAGCGTTTAACACTGAAGGAGCGTGCCCAGTTAGCGGGACGGTACGAAGTTTGGCAATCTGTCGTTCGAGTTCAAAGATGGTGGCGGGCCATTCACGGACCACGTGCCCAAGTGGACCCGAAAACAATCAAGAACTGCCACTCGAAGCTCATGACCACGGGGTCTGTGGCAGATGTTCGAAGATGTGGTCGCCCTTCGACATCCAGGGCCCAGGAGACGGTGCAGGCAGTTCAGGAAATGTTCGCACGGAGTCCACGAAAGTCAACTCGCCAGGCAGCTCGGGAAAGTGGACTCTCCCGCTACTCAGTGCGAACTGTGCTGAAGAAGGAGCTGAACTGGCGTGCGTGGAAGCCGCATTACTGCCAATCTCTCTCGGACGAGGACTGCGACATTCGCATGGAGTTCGGGGAAATCATGCTGGCTTGGCAAGAAGACTGGCCCCATCTCTTCCGCAACATCCTCTGGAGCGACGAGGCGGTGTTCCACGTCGGAGGCTTTGCTTTGTCAACCGCCACAATTGCCACTACTGGGCAGGAGAGGATCCCATGGTTACCGCTGAAAAACGGCAGAATCGGTTCAGTGTAACGGTGTGGTGTGGTATGACCTCAGATCAGGTTGTGGGTCCGTTCCTTCTGCGCAACACCATGAATGCTGAGCGGTACCTTGCTATGTTGCGAAACGAGATCTGGCCGGTTGTCAGCACATGGGAGAACATCGACGATCTGATATTTATGCAAGATGGCGCCCCTCCGCACTTCGCTCTTGTTGTCCGTGAGTGGCTGGATGCCCACTTCCCTGGGCGTTGGATGGGTCGTCGTGGTCCACATCAATGGCCAGCCAGGAGCCCCGACTTGACACCGTGCGACTTCTTTCTTTGGGGTGGGTAAAGGAAGAAGTCTACCGCACCAAACCGAGGACATTGGAAGAACTGGAGGACCGAATTCGGGAAGTCATGTCCTCCATCCCGCCGGAGTTCCTGCTAAAGTCAGTGGACGCCATTCCTGGGCGGCTCCAGAAGCTGGTGGAAAGAGTTGGAGCCCACATTGAATTTTAGAGAAAACCTACCATATATGCCTACCTTTTCATATTATTTCTTCTGAAATAAATGGATAATATACGTATTTTTTTACCAATCCATAATAGGGAGCTACTTTCCGCCCACCCTGTATATATACGTATATATATATGTATATATATATATATATATATATAGTAGAGCATTCTAAGAGATTCAATAAAGAAGTAGCAAAATTTTCCAGAATCTATTCGAGTTTTTAAGATTATTTTTTGACTGGATGTAAGTAATGGATTTACAGGCCTCGCTTTGATGTTTTAGTTCGCTTTATAATTTTAAGTTAATTTGAAGGTTTAAAGTCGAAAAATATTCGTTAAAGACTAATTTATACTGGGTAAAATTCGGAAAGTTTACGTTTATTATGCTTGCCGTATATAAATTGTGTGAGACTTCGAAATAGGCAAAATTTGTTTAATTGAAATAGAGAAATTGTTTTCATAAATTCTTTTGATAAATTAATTTGTTTTTTACTTTATATATAAAAATACATATATATATATATATATATATATATTCATAATTTTTTGTTTTTTATAAGTGGGGTGATTGTTGTTGTTTATTTTTTCTTTCTTTCATTTTCAGGACAATTCCGAGTGATGTTTTGTATGGTTAGGCTTTTTAAATTTTTTTTAGCCTGAAATTAGATTTTATTGTGTTAAGGTGTGTTTTAACATTTTATTTTAGACGCGGCTCGGATTGAAACGTTAAACTGTAGGTCTAAGGTGGAGTGACACGCTTGACCTTCGCCGAGATGAGCAATCAGGGGAGATGCTAAACAAAGATTGCCGATAAAGTAGAACTTTTTTAATGCATGAAGGACGGGCTAGGGGTAATGATGTAGTAAGTTTTAGATGTTGCATAGTTTTTATATGAAGTTTAACACTGATAAAATTCAACTGTTACGGTACGGAAAAGGGAAGGATCTAAAATTCCATGGAATAGAAGAAAAGATCCCCGATGATCCGGGTGTACCTGAGAGATGGAGAGTAAAAGAAGTCAACTCAATACTTCACCAGGCCAACTAGATCTATTGTAGTTATATTCCCCGTTAAACTGTAGGTCTAGGACGGGGTGAAACGCTTGACCTTCGACGGAATGAGCATTTCTGGAGTAAATGATAAATATTATTTTCACAAGGTGATTCTGTTTTCCTCGGTAAACCGTCTTATTCGCTCCCGAGTGATATTTTGTGTGGTGAGGCTGTTTAAAAATTTTTTATTCTGAAATTAAATTTTGTGTTAAGGAGTGTTTTAACATTTTATTTTAGACGTGGTTCGGATTCAACGTTAAACTGTAAGTCTAAAGTGGAGTGGCACGCATGACCTTCATTAGAATGAACAATTTGGATAGGTCCGGATTTGTATATTATTATTTTTTTATTATATACATACTCCTCGTTCGTAGTTCTTATGCTATTATTATTTTTTATTGCGTATATTCCTTCGCTTGTATAGGAATGTATATTTATTTTCAATATATTTCGTGAAATTGGATCCAATATTTTGTCTAAATAGACAGTGATGTGATGGTGTTTTGTTTAATTCTTTTGGATGTGTATATATAAACATTATTATTATTATTATTTAATTATACCAAATGGCTGGTTAGGGCTTCTAAGTTAACTGGCGGGTTATACCAACTGGCGGTTTAAGTCAGCTGACAGGGACAAACGCACACAAATGCACGTACACCTCCGACTAGGATTATGCCAATCCAATAATTCGTCTAAATAAAGAGTGATGTAGTGGTGTTTCATTTAATTATTTTGGTTGTGTATATATAAACGTTATTATTATTATTATTTGATTATACCAAATGGCTGGTTAGACCTTCTAAGCCAACTGGCGGGTTAAGTCAGAATATATGCTTTAATTAAATAAATAGCGCGAACTGGCAACTCAGCCAGATACGTAAACTGTCGGATTAAGCCAGAATATATGCTTTAATTAAATAAATACTGCAAACTGGCAACTTAGCCTTCTAAGCCAACTGGCGGATTAAGCCAGAATATATGCTTTTAATTAAATAAATAGCGCAAACTGGCAACTCAGCCTTCTAAGCCAACTGGGTGATTAAGCCAGAATATATGCTTTAATTAAATAAATAGCGCAATCTGGCAACTCAACCAGATAAGCCAACTGGCAGATTAAGCCAGCTGGCTGATTAGGAACATATTAAGACAAAGGCCGCTCGGCTGAAGTCTTAATATGCGCTTGGCTCCTGCCAGGCTAACACCTCTCCTCTTCCTTTCTCTCCTTTTCTCTTTCTCTCTTTCTCTTGGGGGATAACTCCGCCTTCAAGTTGCATAACCCCTTGTTGCTCTTGCAATGTCCCCTTCCCCCTTTGTTGCATAACTTGCAGCATTCCCCGTGTTGCATTGAAACTTGCAACATTTCCCCTTGTCGCATAACAACTTGCAACATTCTTGTCGCATAACACCTTGCAACATTCGTCCTTGTTGTATAGCACCTTGCAACCTCATCTTGTTGCATAGCAACTTGCAACATTTTCCCTTGGTGCGTAAGACCTTGCAACATTCTCTTGCTGCATAACACCTTGCAACATTCCCTCAATTTGCGTAACAACTTGCACCATTCCCCCTTTGCAACATCCCCCATTTTGCGTAACAACTTGCAACATTTCCCCCTCCACTTTGCAACATCCCCCTTGTTGCATAACCCCTTTGCAACATTCCTATGCAGTATTGATCAACATTTGCAATTGCGCTGCACTCTCCCTTTTTGCGCCCATACTACTAATATTAATCAAATTGCAAAACAAAGTTCAAAGGATGATGAACGCTTAACCCTATTATCTCAAATAAGCACTAAGCAGATATGCTTGTAAAGTGGCAGCAGCTACACAACACTCGTTTCCACGTAGCAGCAAGAGACACTGAACTGTAGTGCATTGCGCTGTATGTCAGGCAGCGCATACATACCATGAGTAATGGGATGCCATCT
Source organism: Bathynomus jamesi (assembly GCA_023014485.1). NCBI lineage: Eukaryota > Metazoa > Arthropoda > Malacostraca > Isopoda > Cirolanidae > Bathynomus > Bathynomus jamesi. The sequence goes on along the minus strand of JAJOZX010006639.1, from coordinate 92,121 downwards.
ATCGCCTACAATAAATAGTAGAATTGTGCATATTAATGCTAAATTACAAAGATGCTAAACATTTTTTTTATTGAATTTCTTGTCATGTTATTGAAAAACATCTTCAGATAGTACAGTGGAGCCCCGTAGTGATCTAATTTCAGGAACTATTTACAAACCTAGTTTTAATTAGTTGTGTAAAAAACAACTCGATCTGAAGAGGGTTAACATTTCTCATATTTAACCGGCATGCGTATGGGACAATGGCAAATTGTCGCACAAACTTCTGTTCGTTCGAGCTACCTGTAAAAATTTATATTTTCAAGAAATATTTTTTGAGGATTATTTTTGTGATAATTGCACCATATAAGAGGTTGGGAGCATGATAATTCAGATATTTGAAAATAAGGACCACCCTAATATACACAGTATATATATATATATATATAATATATATATATATATATATATATATATATATATATATACTGTGTGTATATACTATATATATATATATATATATATATATATATATATATATATATACATATATATATATATACTGTGTGTATATACTATATATATATATATATATATAATATATATAGTGATGAATAAAACCACGAAGGAAAGGAAACACAGAATGGTGCTCAAGCACTTTCGTCTAATGACATCCTCAGGAACACTGAAGTAAATAAAGAGTTCGAGACTTCATAGAGGTCACAAAAAAAAAATATATATATTATATATATAATAATAAATATAGAAATAAAAATTGTGGGAGGAGCATACAAATTTGTAAGAAAAACTACCAATTTTAGCACTTTGCCCTTCTTGTCTAAATCCATTCTGAACGAATTCAAAACAAGATCAAGTGGATTGCTTACAACCAACTTTATAGATAATGCCTGAATGAAATATAGGTCACAAAAAATAAAAAAATAAAATAAATAAATTGAAAAATACATCGATGCCGAATTGGAAGAAATCAACGGTATTGGAAGTGATCTGTGCTACCCACCTGCGTTTATGGAATCTTGTCTTGACAAGGCAAAACGAACCTTCTATCTTGTGAATAATAACATTCGTACTTTGTCAAAGAATATTTTCGTACTTCCATTTTTCCCGGGCTTTTTAGGCATTGCTAATGTACTTAAACTTTTGGATATTAATGTAGTGTTTTCATAGAAGAATACTGTGAAAAATATCAGTAAAAAATAGCCCTACCAATAATTCAGGCATTATCTATAAAATTGGTTGTAAACAATGTAATTCCTTTCACATTGGTTCCGTTAGAACGGGACAGTCGTCCAGTGCCTTTTTTGTCCATCTGTCAGAGTTATCCCACTGTATTGATTGGAATAATGCTTCAGTTTTGTTTCACTCTAGCAACATTGTTAATAGAAATATTCTTGAGTCTGCTATTATCAAACTTGCAAATAACTTTAACATGAGCCAAGGTCTTTTTCAACTTGATCCTGTTGTTTTGAATTCGTTCAGAACGGATTTAGACAAGAAGGGCAGAGTGCTAAAACTTTGGTAGTTTTCCTTTATAAATTTGTATGCTCTTCTTACAACTTTTATTTTACAATTTATTTTTATTTTTACTATTCAGGCATTATCTATAAAATTGGTTGTAAACAATCCATTTGATCTTGTGTTGAATTCGTTCAGAATGGATTTCGACAAGAAGGGCAAACTGCTAAAATTGGTAGTTTTCCTTACAAATTTGTATGCTCCTCCTACAATTTTTATTTCTATATATATTATATATATATTTTTTTTGTGACCTATATAAAGTTTCGAACTCTTTATTTACTTCAGTGTTCCTGAGGATGTCATTAGACAAAAGCGCTTGAGCACCATTCTGTGTGTCCTCTCCTTCGTGGTTTTATTCATCATAAATATTTTTCACGTGTTACTTTCGTGAAATAATTTTCATATATATATATATATATATATATAATATATATATATATATATATATATATATATATATACAGAGTGTCCCATAAGTCAGGCATCATAGGAAAAATAATAAAAAAAGGCAAAACAAAAGCTTTTATTTACAGAACGTGCTCAATATGTCCACCATTGTTTTCAAAACACAAATTCAGACGTGATACCCAGTCAGCAAGCACACGGTGAATGATGTCAGGAGTAATGGTGTTACATGCCCCAATAATGCGCTGCCGCAAATGTTCAACACTCCTAATTTTCTCTGCGTATACCAGCGCTTTCAAGTGGCCCCAGAGATAAAAATCTAGTGGCGTGAGATCCAGGCTTCTAGCTGGCCATTCCACAGGCCCTCGATGTCCTATCCAATGACCAGGCAACTGTTGGTACAGGTATTCCCTTACTTGGGTGCTGTAATGTGCAGGAGCGCCTTCTTGCTGAAACCATGTTGGGAAATTTCCTTCTTCGTTCAAGACACTGGGAAATGCTTCTTCCTTGAGCATACGTAGGTAGGTGCCTCCAATGACATGTCCATCGAAAAAGAGGGGGCCTATGATGCGATCCTTCCAAATGCCACACCATACCATCACCCGAGATGCACCTTGTTCCTTTGAAGAGGTATACCAGTGAGGGTTGTTTTGAGAGCGGTAGCGGGTGTTCTGTCGATGTACCTCACCATTTCCATAAAAAACAGACTTGTCACTGAACGGAATGGTGGACGGGAAATTGGCATCCCGAGCATATTGTTCCGCAGCCCATTCACAAAATTCCATCCGCCGGTCGGGATCATCTTCGCTTAATTTCTTTAGGATCTGAAGTTTATATGGATGCCATTTGTGAGCCTGAAGAATGCGATGGATGCTACTTTTCGACACTCCTGTCTCGGCGGACAATCGCCGAAGAGACTTATTGGGACTTCTGTTAAAATGAGCCAGGATGGCAGTCGCTGTATCATCGTCAGTGGACCTCCTTGAAGGTCGACTGCGTGGTTTATCTTCTATGGATCCTGTTTCCTTAAACTTTGCAACAAGTCTGCTAACACAACTCTGTGTTATTGGCTCGCGGTCTGGATGCAGTCTGTTAAATTCAGCAGCGGCCTCTCTTTGACTCCGATTTCCTATGAGTAGAATTATCTGGATTCGTTCTTCCTTGCTCACAAACATTATGGCCTGTAGAAAGAGAAAAATATGAATTATGGTTTGTAGAAATAGAAAAATATGAATTTCTCCTATGGTGCCGGACTTAAGGGACACCCTGTATATATATATATATATATATATATATATATATATATATATATATAGTGTGTTTATATATATATATATATATATATATATATTATATATATATATATATATATAGTGTGTTTATATATATATATATATATATTATATATATATATATATATATATATATATATATATATATATATATAGTGTGTGTATATATATATATATAATTATATATATATATATATATAGTGTGTATATATATATAAATATATTATATATATATATATATATATATATATATATATATATATATATATATATATATATATATATATATATATATGTAGCGGAACAGACAACTACAGACAGAAAACAGACAAAGAAAAGCCATAGGAATTATTTTCCCTGTTATCTCCAAAACATCCTTAGAAGACACACGTGGTGTCAAGGAATAAACCCAGAAGACACGCGATTTCAAGCAATAAAAGAAAAACAATGACGCTAGCCTCGAACCGCGGAATTCGAATGTTCCTAAGGTTATATAAGGCGCAGTTTACTGACATTCATCCTCATTCCTTTCGTGCGTTCATCTCGTAAGTTCATCCTACACGCCGTTACAGCCTCAGCTTTAGCCGGCTCCCTTCAAGGCCCACTTCAACACTTTTCACCCAAGAACGCATCATCACTCGAAGTAAGCTGTCTTTCCCGCTGTAGGCGTTTTCATTGGCCTTTTTCACCACACCAACTGGTTACAATCACCCTCGAGTGCACCGGCAAAGCTCAACACGCTACGAGAAAACATCCTCAAGGTGGACACATTACGTGACTCGACGACGAAGCTACAAATCCAAATCACTTCACGTCGGTTCAGCTTTCACTGCTTTACGAAAAACAGCCGTCAACAAGAATCCATTAGGCCCGTCAACACTTCACAGTGAAGACCTTGACTTACGGAACAAACTTCCAAGGGGCGGTCATAAGAACCCCGGGCCTACGTTCTACAAGATCAACCTTCAGGCACATCCTGCATCTCAAGAGGCAACAACAGGCGACCGGCGCCAGTTCAACAAACTTCAATCGGACGGTCAACGACACCTCGAGCCTATTAGTTCAACAGGCCAACCTCCAAGCAATTCGTCAACCAAAAGGTATCACCCTCTTACTGGTAAGCCTTGTCGCTTTCCTTAAAAACAATAACGTAAAGCCTACCCAGTGAACCGCAGAAGAGTAGGCTATAAACGCAGTGTTTTATAATTCGGTCAAACTGACTCTCGTTGAAACGAGTTAGGCCGATGTTCTAATCTGAGTGCATCCTGCTATTGTGTTCATTCATATCATCCATAAATACTTTACATCCGTTTATTTATGTGATAGATTTAAGTATTCTCTTACTGAAGGCCTAATTCATTTACGGTGTACCAATTTAGTACATCCCTTCCAATTATCATTAGGCCACAGCATCTTGTTTCTATGTTCCATTTATGTGTAATCACTTAGCATCATATAATTGTCTTTATATAAATGATACTCGTATAATCACTGTCATAGCATTTCTCCCAACTATCATTAGGCCACAGCATCTTGTTTCTATGTTCCATTTATGTGTAACCACTTAGCATCATATAATTGGATTTATATAAATGATATTCGTATAGTCATTGAAATAGCATTTCTCCCACTTATCATTAGGCTACAGCATCTTGTTTAGTATTCCATTACTGCGTAACTCTGGCCTACATAAGCAGTGTAATACGTGACCTAAAGAGCACCATAAACGCACGTCACTAATTTCCATAATTCATAGGCTGCATCATTTATTCTGTGTTTATTCATAATCAGCGTGTTACATCATCTCTTTGTTGTATAATAACGTACATGCATAATTTCTGTAATCACTAGTTTTCACATTTCATGCTGTGTCCCATTTCAGCATACCATTAGCCTCTCATAAACGAGCGTATTTCTTAACAATTGATCTGTATAATTCTTTTTCTCATTTACTAATCCTCAGTCAGACTTTTTCATAATATAAATGCCGTTATATAATTGTTAAGAACTATAATTATTGTTTGTCATTGTTATTCACTGTGAACAAATAACCGATTTATTTTCTTAATTAAATACAAAACAATAAGGTGCCTTTTATAACCTTAACAATATTTGCTTGGGTGTAATCCAAGCTGGTGACCTCGAAGCAATTTGTATCACTCAGAAATATTATAGTAGGCCTACTCCATTACCCACTTTCAACCGGTGATACTGTATGGCACGATGAATTGTGAACCCAGCTTGTCATTAATAATCAATAATTGCATCAACTATTCACTAGCATTAAATTAGTCATTATCACCTTAAACAGCTAAAAATCTAGGCCCACTATATATATATATATATATATATATATATATATATATATATATATATTATATATATATATTCGGTTATATTTCTATTTATGGTATTAATTGTTATAATGCTATAATGTTTCAGACCAACAAAGACCCTAGGATCCACTCATGGCTGGTCTACCTAACTGTGTTCGTAATCGTGTATTGTGTATGTCCTCCGTGGTGGCGGAGGGGACCTACAATTTTACGTGGGTTCCGAACCACAAGAACATAAGAAACTTATTTAAAAACTGCCGGTAAATTGGCAACGACCAATTTTTACGAAACTAAATAATTATCAATTTAAAAATAATTAATTATCGGTTTAAAACTAAAGATAGAATCTCTCGGTCCAGAGGAGCAAGTCATAATAGACTACTATCCACAAATATGTTACACTCTATATCTATTATATAACGGACATGCAAATATATCAGATCCAAAGAATCCAGTCAATTTCATTACGGTATCCATCAAGTCACGGTTCATATCGATTGCGGACCAAGTCAAATTACAACCATATACATTACAATATATACACTTACGAGGAAAAGTGTAGGTGTGGCTGTAAAGACTGTACAGTAATGTAGAAATGTGTGTGCACACCTTATGGGTCTCCCATTTAAAGGTGTTTGTGGGGCAAGTGAAGATCATGAGTTTTTCAATACCTCACAGTACTATGGGGGCACCGCTCGGCAGAGGAATCTCTTTAAATGGGGTGTGTAAGGACAGAGAGTATCCCCTAACCCAAGACGCTGCCTCCCTATATCCCACAACACTTTGTTTGAGCTGTGGGATCTATCCCAAGAAAGCCTTAATTTTACTACCTTAAACTATACCCTTTCTATCAACATATGCGTCTAATTGATTTTTAAACATGTTTATAGACGTGCTACTAATTACTTCTACCGGCAAACTATTCCAGCTATTTACTATTCTATGCGTAAAGAAGTTTTTCGCAACTGCTGTCTCGAACCTTCTACTTGTCAACTTACACCCGTTATTTCTAGTCCTATTATATTGAGATATTTCGAAAAAGCTATCTCTATCTACGTTATCGAACCCATTCATAATTTGAAAACCTGGATTAGATCACCCCTTAACCTCCTGGTCTCGAGTTGTTGTCAATTTTAACTCCTTAAGCCTATCCTCGTACGACTTTGACCTAAGCGACGGAATCATCTTAGATGCTCGTCTTTGAACTCTTCGATTTTGTCTATATCTTTGCGCATATACGGATCCAAAATTGGACCGCGTACTCCAAATGGGGTCTAACTAATGATTTATAAAGTGGAACTATATATCGCGCGATTTGTACTCAAAATTTCGAGCTATAAAACCTAACACTTGTTCGCCTTATTGACCGCTGCTGTACTTTGTTTTCGCTATTTTTAAATCACCAGTGACTATAACTCCTAAGTTCTTTCCTGCTCTACGCTTGTTAAATCTTTCCTGACATACTATACGCAAATTTACAGACGTGTTTTATCGAGTGTCCAGTGTTATCAATTGAATAAGTGGTTTTCGTTGAGGTGTCTTTAAAAAAAAAATAGTGTTTGGTGCATTCTTAACTAAATTACTTCGTGTTACTAATCATTCATTAACGAATATATTTCATTTATGAATTTATCCAAGGCTAGTGCACGTGGCTTGCCTTGTTTGTTTTCAAATCTATCAGTAATAAGGTTCATTTTACCTTCCTTCGGGAGATCAGGTAGAGTTGGTCAATCACCGTGGGAAAAAAGGAAAAAAGTCGGTCGAATCGCGATCAGGTAAGTATTATTAATACTCTTTTTTTACAGATCTTCGTCGGTAGCTTAATTTATATTCATTTAGTATAAATTTGTGTTACAAAACATGTTTCTGCGTTTCAAGAACATTTTTGCGGGTTTGGGCAGGTGACGCACAATAAGCACGCGGTAGACCTACGTTGTAATTTATTAATTTTCCAACGCTCGTTTCATTTTTGTTTTTTGTTTCGTCGTTTTTTAACTAATTAAAAGCATGGCACCCCTGTCAAGTACTTGCAGTCGCTGTGAAGGGAAATTTGCGGCTTACGCGTTTTCAATGGCTAATAATAATAAGCAGTTAGTTGCAGGTGGTGCTCAAGCATGGAAGTCCTGAGGAACGAGTAAGAACGTGAGGAGGGAGGCCAGAGTGAGGCTTGAAGAAAACGTGATGCTCCTGACGAAAAATTAGAATCCCTATGAGACTCCAGTTACGACCCCTCCTGCCTCAGTTTTTACTAATAATATAAATAGTACTAATAGCCCTCTCTCTTCCCATAGTTCCCAACCCTTCGTTCGAGGGCATAATGGAGCACCATTGAGAAAACCTAAGAGTTGTCTACCAGTAATAACAAACAACAAGTTTTCTGTTTTAGGTTTCGAAGATGCTGATGAATCGGAAAATACGACTCGTTTGCGATTCCATTATTCGAGGGCAGCTCGAGGAATTCTGTGGGAGGGAAAACCCTCGTCGGAGGCGCCGTTGCTGCTACCCTGGTGCAAGGGTGGAGGATATAACTAATAGTGTTGAGCATTTTACAGACGGTACCGCCGAGGACACAACGTATGTTATCCATGTCGGTACTAATAACGTTTTAAATTCTAGATCGGAAGAACTGCTGGCTAGGTACTGGGACTTAGTAGAGCGATTAAAGGAAAAAACATATTAACAATAACCTAAAGTCTCTTTGCAACAGGAAGGAGTGCATTTTGTGAATTTTTGGAAGTTTCTATGGCAGGAGGGACTTGTTCCTCGAAGATGGACTTCATCTTAATGACGTTGGAGCTGCGCGTTTAGGAAGACTATTTCATAATACTGTCTCTCTTTTTCAGGCTGCCATAACTCGAACGGTCCCAGCGTAAATTCCACAAATTTCCCCTGCGCTCGCGAAGGTGTCGCAATTATAAACAATTGAAGGTTCTATCCTTAAATGCTCTTAGCTTACGAAATAAAATAAACGAATTTTTTCTTTAATTGCTTGTAAACTATGATTAATAGCGATAAATGAGTCGTGGCTTAGCAGTGAAACACGTGACTTTGTAGGGGAGTATCAAATTAAGGGTTATAGACTTTTTGTTAAAAAACAGAATAGGTAGGCGAGGAGGCGGTGTTATGTTGTATATCAAAGATAATATTGCGAACGTTATAGAAGTAAAGCACACAATTCCAGAACAAATAGATTCGACTATAGCAGAACTTAAATTGAACGACTTCAAACTTCTTGTTGCGGTTATATATAGGCCCCTATATCAAACAGCTGATCCGGACGAAGCGTTATATCGTGAACTAAAGAGAATAATAGGTAGTGAGCAGGCTTTAGTTATGGGTGACTTTAATTGCGCCAACGTGAATTACGATACAATGCATGTAGACGCGGAAGGTAATCGTTTAATTAATTTTCTCGAGGATAGCTTGCATATTCAAAAGGTTGGGGAACTTACGAGGTTGGACAGTATTTTAGATTTAGTAATAACTACGGAGGATATTCTAATTACTGATCTTCAAGTAATAGAACCGTTAAGCAATAGCGATCACAATATGGTAGAGTTTGTCCTCTCAGTAAGTCACTCGAAACCAAACTAACTCGACTAAAATTCCTAACTTCCAGCACGCAGACTTTTGTAAATTTCGAAATAAATTGTCACACGTCAATTGGGTAAACGTAAGGGGAACTCCAACGCAAAACTAATGTGGGAATCGTTTGAAACAGTATTTAGGACTATAAATGAGGAATGTGTACCGTACAAAATTAAGTGTGCGAAAGTAAACAACAAGCCCTTGTGGTTTACATCTAGAGTAGGAGACATTATAAAGAGTAGAGATAGGGCTTATAGGCTACATAAGTGCGATAAAGACAATTTGTTGTGCGAAACAAACTACATATCTCTAAGGCGTGAGGCGAAAAGTGTAATAAAAAAGTCCAAGCGCGAATTTGAAATCTCCATAGCTCGTGACGGTAAAGAAAACCCCAAGCGATTATTATAATACGTCAACAATAGAAATCCAGTAAAGGTCTTCGGGCCGTTGAAAAATGTTAACGGAGATCTAGTTTCTGAAAAAAAGGAAATGGCTACCTTGCTAAATGAATTTTTTACGTCAGTTTTTACTATAGAAGATGTAACGAATATCCCTACGGTCATAGACATAATACCTTTGAAAATGGTAATATTTTGGATAATATTGTGGTTAGTGAAGGGAAGTAATGCGCTATATTGATAAAATGAAAACGCGTAAATTACCGGGGCCGGATTCCATATATCCCATACAACTAAAAGATTAAAAGATAGCATTGTTGTGCCGCTAACAAAGATTTTTAATGGGTCTATTTCTGAGGGGTGCGTACCAGATAATTTCAAGTTAGAAAAACGTAACGCCTATCTTTAAGAGAGGCGATAAAGGTGCGGCGGGAAATTATAGGCCAATCAGTTTAACGTCTGTTGTAGGTAAGTTACTGGAATCAATAATTAGGGATCGTATAGTCGAACACTTAGAATTGCATAACGTAGTTAGAAATACGCAGCACGGTTTTAGGCGAAACAAATCTTGCTTAACTAACTTTTAGAATTTATCAAAGCGTGGTTAACGTAGTGTACAGGGTGTCCCATAAGTCCGGCATCATAGGATAAATTCATATTTTTCTATTTCTACAAACCATAATCATATTTTTCTTATGCTCAGGATGCCAATTTCCCGTTCACCATTCTGTTCAGTGACGAGGCTGTTTTTTATGGAAATATGAGGTAAATAGGACAGAACACCCGCTACTGGTCAAAACAACTCTCACTGGTATACCTCTTCAAAGGAACAAGATGCATCTCGGGTGATGGTATGGTGTGGCCTTTGGAAGGATCGCATCATCGGCCCCCTCTCTTTCGATGAACATATCACTGGAGGCACCTACCTACGTATGCTCAAGGAAGAAGCATTTCCCAGTGTCTTGAACGAAGAAGGAAATTTCCTAACATAGTTCCAGCAAGACGGCGCTCCTGCACATTACAGCACCAAAGTAAGGGAATACCTGTACCAACAATTCCACGCACGGTCATTGGATAGGACGTCGAGGGCCTGTGGGAATGGCCAGCTAGAAGCCCGGATCTCACGCCACTAGATTTTTATCTCTGGGGCCACTTGAAAGCGCTGGTATACGCAGAGAAAATTAGGAGTGTTGAACATTTGCGGCAGCGCATTATTGGGGCATGTAAACACCATTACCCCTGACATCATTCACCGTGTGCGTGCTCACTGGGTTATAGCGTCTGAATTTGTGTATTGAAAACAATGGTGGACATATTGAGCACGTTCTGTAAATAAAAGCTTTTGTTTTGCGTTTTTTATTATTTTTCCTATGATGCCGCGACTTATGGGACACCCTGTATTTAGATTTTCAAAAAGCGTTTGACACCGTACCGCACAAAAGACTATTGATAAAACTAAGGCTCATGAAATTAGGGGTGTAGTAATAAATTGGATAGAAGAGTGGTTGCGAGGTAGGAAACAGAGGGTGGTCGTTGATGAGCGGAGTCGTGTTGGGATAATGTAGCGAGTGGCGTTCCTCAGGGTTCTGTATTGGGCCCCTGCTTTTCTTATATACATTAACGATTTAGATGTCGGCCTAGTCAGTAACGTTTCAAAGTTTGCGCGATGAAACGAAGTTGGGTGGTAGGGCGATTAATGACGAAGATAGAGGTAAAATCCAGACTGATGTGAATAAAATCGTTGATGGTGAGTCACATGGCAAATGAGATTTAACGTCGATAAATGCCAAATTTTACATATAGGTTTGCGTAATGGTAATTTTTCGTATAGTATGTCAGGGAAGATGTTAACAAGCGTTAGAGCAGGAAAAAGATTTAGGAGTTATAGTCAACTGGTGATTTAAAAGTAGCGAAACAAAGTACAGCAGCGGTCAATAAAGCGAAAAAACTGTTAGGTTTTATAGCTCGGAATTTTGAGTAAAAATCGCGCGATATTATAGTTCCCCTTTATAAATCATTAGTTAGACCCCATTTCGATTACGCGATCCAATTTTGGAATCCGCATATGCGAAAACAAATAGACAAACTTGAAAGAGTTCAAAGACGAGCAAACTAAGATGATTCCGTCGCTTAGGTCAAAGTTTCAAAGGTTTTCAAAATTTTGAATGGGTTCGATAACGTAGAGAGAGATAGCTTTTTCGAAGTATCTAAATATAATAGGACTAGAAATAACGGGTGTAAGTTGACAAGTAGAAGGTTCGAGAGAGCAGTTGCCACAAACTTTTTATGCATAGAATAGTAAATAGCTGGATAGTTTGCCGCAGAAGTAATTAGTAGAACATCTATAAACAAGTTAAAAATCGATTAGTCGCATATGATGATAGATTGGGTATAGCTTAAGGTAGTAAAATTAAGGCTTTGTGGTTCGGAACCCACGTAAAATTGTAGGTCCCCTCGCCAACACGGAGGACATGCACAATACACAATTTCGAACACAGTTAGGTAGACCAGCCATGAGTGGATCCTACGGTCTTTGTTGTTCTGAAACATTATAACATTATAATATATATATATATATATATATATATATATATATATATATACCGGGTGCGGCAAAAATAACGCCCTTTTTAGTTTTTCTCTTTTATTGAAGGAAATAAATCAATTACAGCATTTTAAGAGAAATAATAAGGTTTTTAAGAAAAATACAGCATTTTAATAAAAATAATAAGTACTTTCTCAGTAAAAACTAAAAAATAACTGGAATTTAATTAATTTTGTGGTTGGCTCAATACACCTTAAAAAAATGTACTCTACATATATAGTATTTACTAACCGAATGATCATGTTCAAAATGCTCCCCTTGGTGTTCAATACAACACTGAACCCTACCAGCAACACTTCTACAAACCTTTTGACACATTTCTACGTTAATTGTAGTAAATTTTTCACGAATTGTTTGTCTTAATTCAGGAAGTGTTTTCGGTTTGACCTTGTAAACAAGATCTTTCAGTACACCCCACAAGAAAAAGTCAGGTGGTGTTAGGTCTGGCGATCGTGCTGGCCACTCAATTGCTCCACGTCGTCCTATCCACCTCCCTTCGAAATTTAAATTTAACCATTCCCTAACGAGTAACCCATAGTGGGGTGGCGCACCATCCTGTTGAAAGTAAATTCCATTCTGATTTCTAACTCTCGGCCAGAATTTAGTTTGCAGCATTTGTAAATAATTATCTTGATTAACAGTACTATCAAAGAATATCGGGCCTATTATTCCCATGGAAGAGATGGCTGCCCAAACTGTCACTCCTGGTAGGTTAACGTCTTTTTCCAAGATAACATGTGGGTTAACATCGCTCCAGTACACACAATTATGGCGATTGATATGCCCGTTCAATTTGAATGTTGCCTCATCTGACCACCATATCTTATCAAGAAAGGTCTCATCTTCATTGAATTTATTCAGGAAATTTTCGCAAAACTCTAATCGTCTATCTGCATCTCCATCATGCAAGCTCTGTAACACGCGAGGGATGTAAGGCTTCATCTTGTTCTTCTTTAAGAGTCTACGGACACTTCTGTCACTGATACCAACTCTGTAGAAAGACGTCTACTGGATTTTGAGGAGTGTGCAACCATGATTCTCTTAATTCATCGGACTTTTCTAAGGTTGTTGCTGAAACTGGCCTCCCTGATCTTGTGGCATCACTTACGCTTCCGGTTCTTTCAAATTTCCTAATTAGACTTGTGATATTGCGGCTCTGCACTTGTCGAATGTTAAATTCTTCTGATAACAAACGAGCGGCTTTAGCTCCATTGTTATTGTTTTGGTAATAATGTTTAACTGCTTTCACTCTTTGTTCTCTCGTCAATCGCAAGGCCATATTTATTCAGAATTTCTGTAAAAATAAAAGAAACAAAATGATACAATATAAAACTAAAAAATTATACTGTATAAAACTATAAAGATAAAATTATTAAAGGGCGTTACTTTTGCCGCACCCTGTATATATATATATATATATATATATATATGTTATAACCCCTCCGTCTATGGCCCTGGTGTGGTTCGAATCGACGGGGGTTCTGGTTTGGAGGCAGCAACGGATATTTTCTCACGATACTTTTCTTCTATAATATTCTAATTTCTTTCTCTCGCTATAGGGTCGACAATTGTTAATTCTTCTCTTTCTATAATACTCTGATACTTTCTCTGACGGATTCCAAAATTGGACCGCGTACTCCAAATGGGGTCTAACTAATGATTTATAAAGTGGAACTATAATATCGCGCGATTTGTACTCAAAATTTCGAGCTATAAAACCTAACACTTTGTTCGCCTTATTGACCGCTGCTGTACTTTGTTTCGCTATTTTTAAATCACCAGTGACTATAACTCCTAAGTCTTTTTCCTGCTCTACGCTTGTTAAATCTTTCCCTGACATACTATACGCAAATTTACAGACGTGTTTTATCGAGTGTCCAGTGTTATCAATTGAATAAGTGGTTTTCGTTGAGGTGTCTTTAAAAAAAATAGTGTTTGGTGCATTCTTAACTAAATTACTTCGTGTTACTAATCATTCATTAACGAATATATTTCATTTATTGAATTTATCCAAGGCTAGTGCACGTGGCTTGCCTTGTTTGTTTTTCAAATCTATCAGTAAATAAGGTTCATTTTACCTTCCTTCGGGAGATCAGGTAGAGTGTGGTCAATCACCGTGGGAAAAAAGGAAAAAAGTCGGTCGAATCGCGATCAGGTAAGTATTATTAATACTCTTTCTTTTACAGATCTTTCGTCGGTAGCTTAATTATATATTCATTTAGTATAAATTTGTGTTACAAGAACATGTTTCTGCGTTTCAAGAACATTTTTGCGGGTTTGGGCAGGTGACGGCACAATAAGCACGCGGTAGACCTACGTTGTAATTTATTAATTTCCAAACGCTCGTTTCATTTTTGTTTTTTGTTTCGTTCGTTTTTTAACTAATTAAAAGCATGGCACCCCTGTCAAGTACTTGCAGTCGCTGTGAAGGGAAATTTGCGGCTTACGCGTTTTCAATGGCTAATAATAATAAGCAGTTAGTTTGCAGGTGGTGCTCAAGCATGGAAGTCCTGAGGAACGAGTAAGAACGTGAGAGGGAGGCCAGAGTGAGGCTTGAAGAAAACGTGATGCTCCTGACGACAAAATTAGAATCCCTATGAGACTCCAGTTACGACCCCTCCTGCCTCAGTTTTTACTAATAATATAAATAGTACTAATAGCCCTCTCTCTTCCCATAGTTCCCAACCCTTCGTTCGAGGGCATAATGGAGCACCATTGAGAAAACCTAAGAGTTGTCTACCAGTAATAACAAACAACAAGTTTTCTGTTTTAGGTTTCGAAGATGCTGATGAATCGGAAATACGACTCGTTTGCGATTCCATTATTCGAGGGCAGCTCGAGAATTCTGTGGGAGAAACCCTCGTCGGAGGCGCCGTTGCTGCTACCCTGGTGCAAGGGTGGAGGATATAACTAATAGTGTTGAGCATTTTACAGACGGTACCGCCGAGGACACAACGTATGTTATCCATGTCGGTACTAATAACGTTTTAAATTCTAGATCGGAAGAACTGCTGGCTAGGTACTGGGACTTAGTAGAGCGATTAAAGGAAAAAACATATTAACAATAACCTAAAGTCTCTTTGCCAACAGGAAGGAGTGCATTTTGTGAATTTTTGGAAGTTTCTATGGCAGGAGGGACTTGTTCCTCGAAGATGGACTTCATCTTAATGACGTTGGAGCTGCGCGTTTAGGAAGACTATTTCATAATACTGTCTCTTCTTTTCAGGCTGCCATAACTCGAACGGTCCCAGCGTAAATTCCACAAATTTCCCCTGCGCTCGCGAAGGTGTCGCAATTATAAACAATTTGAAGGTTCTATCCTTAAATGCTCTTAGCTTACGAAATAAAATAAACGAATTTTTTTCTTTAATTGCTTGTAAACTATGATTTAATAGCGATAAATGAGTCGTGGCTTAGCAGTGAAACACGTGACTTTGTAGGGGAGTATCAAATTAAGGGTTATAGACTTTTTGTTAAAAACAGAATAGGTAGGCGAGGAGGCGGTGTTATGTTGTATATCAAAGATAATATTGCGAACGTTATAGAAGTAAAGCACACAATTCCAGAACAAATAGATTCGACTATAGCAGAACTTAAATTGAACGACTTCAAACTTCTTGTTGCGGTTATATATAGGCCCCCTAATCAAACAGCTGATCCGGACGAAGCGTTATATCGTGAACTAAAGAGAATAATAGGTAGTGAGCAGGCTTTAGTTATGGGTGACTTTAATTGCGCCAACGTGAATTACGATACAATGCATGTAGACGCGGAAGGTAATCGTTTAATTAATTTTCTCGAGGATAGCTTGCATATTCAAAAGGTTGGGGAACTTACGAGGTTGGACAGTATTTTAGATTTAGTAATAACTACGGATGATATTCTAATTACTGATCTTCAAGTAATAGAACCGTTAAGCAATAGCGATCACAATATGGTAGAGTTTGTCCTCTCAGTAAGTCACTCGAAACCAACTAACTCGACTAAAATTCCTAACTTCCAGCACGCAGACTTTTGTAAATTTCGAAATAAATTGTCACACGTCAATTGGGTAAACGTAATGGGGAACTCCAACGCAAAACTAATGTGGGAATCGTTTGAAACAGTATTTAGGACTATAAATGAGGAATGTGTACCGTACAAAATTAAGTGTGCGAAAGTAAACAACAAGCCCTTGTGGTTTACATCTAGAGTAGGAGACATTATAAAGAGTAGAGATAGGGCTTATAGGCTACATAAGTGCGATAAAGACAATTTGTTGTTGCGAAACAACTACATATCTCTAAGGCGTGAGGCGAAAAGTGTAATAAAAAAGTCCAAGCGCGAATTTGAAATCTCCATAGCTCGTGACGGTAAAGAAAACCCCAAGCGATTATTATAATACGTCAACAATAGAAATCCAGTAAAGTGTCTTCGGGCCGTTGAAAAATGTTAACGGAGATCTAGTTTCTGAAAAAAAGGAAATGGCTACCTTGCTAAATGAATTTTTTACGTCAGTTTTTACTATAGAAGATGTAACGAATATCCCTACGGTCATAGACATAATACCTTTTGAAAATGGTAATATTTTGGATAATATTGTGGTTAGTGAAGGGGAAGTAATGCGCTATATTGATAAAATGAAAACGCGTAAATTACCGGGGCCGGATTCCATATATCCCATACAACTAAAAGAATTAAAAGATAGCATTGTTGTGCCGCTAACAAAGATTTTTAATGGGTCTATTTCTGAGGGGTGCGTACCAGATAATTTCAAGTTAGAAAACGTAACGCCTATCTTTAAGAGAGGCGATAAAGGTGCGGCGGGAAATTATAGGCCAATCAGTTTAACGTCTGTTGTAGGTAAGTTACTGGAATCAATAATTAGGGATCGTATAGTCGAACACTTAGAATTGCATAACGTAGTTAGAAATACGCAGCACGGTTTTAGGCGAAACAAATCTTGCTTAACTAATCTTTTAGAATTTATTCAAAGCGTGGTTAACGTAGTGTACAGGGTGTCCCATAAGTCCGGCATCATAGGATAAATTCATATTTTTCTATTTCTACAAACCATAATTCATATTTTTCTTATGCTCAGGATGCCAATTTCCCGTTCACCATTCTGTTCAGTGACGAGGCTGTTTTTTATGGAAATATGAGGTAAATGGACAGAACACCCGCTACTGGTCTCAAAACAACTCTCACTGGTATACCTCTTCAAAGGAACAAGATGCATCTCGGGTGATGGTATGGTGTGGCCTTTGGAAGGATCGCATCATCGGCCCCCTCTCTTTCGATGAACATATCACTGGAGGCACCTACCTACGTATGCTCAAGGAAGAAGCATTTCCCAGTGTCTTGAACGAAGAAGGAAATTTCCTAACATAGTTCCAGCAAGACGGCGCTCCTGCACATTACAGCACCAAAGTAAGGGAATACCTGTACCAACAATTCCACGCACGGTCATTGGATAGGACGTCGAGGGCCTGTGGAATGGCCAGCTAGAAGCCCGGATCTCACGCCACTAGATTTTTATCTCTGGGGCCACTTGAAAGCGCTGGTATACGCAGAGAAAATTAGGAGTGTTGAACATTTGCGGCAGCGCATTATTGGGGCATGTAACACCATTACCCCTGACATCATTCACCGTGTGCGTGCTCACTGGGTATAGCGTCTGAATTTGTGTATTGAAAACAATGGTGGACATATTGAGCACGTTCTGTAAATAAAAGCTTTTGTTTTGCCGTTTTTTATTATTTTTCCTATGATGCCGGACTTATGGGACACCCTGTATTTAGATTTTCAAAAAGCGTTTGACACCGTACCGCACAAAAGACTCATTGATAAAACTAAGGCTCATGAAATTAGGGGTGTAGTAATAAATTGGATAGAAGAGTGGTTGCGAGGTAGGAAACAGAGGGTGGTCGTTGATGGAGCGGAGTCGTGTTGGGATAATGTAGCGAGTGGCGTTCCTCAGGGTTCTGTATTGGGCCCCTTGCTTTTTCTTATATACATTAACGATTTAGATGTCGGCCTAGTCAGTAACGTTTCAAAGTTTGCGGATGAAACGAAGTTGGGTGGTAGGGCGATTAATGACGAAGATAGAGGTAAAATCCAGACTGATGTGAATAAAATCGTTGATTGGTGAGTCACATGGCAAATGAGATTTAACGTCGATAAATGCCAAATTTTACATATAGGTTTGCGTAATGGTAATTTTTCGTATAGTATGTCAGGGAAGATGTTAACAAGCGTAGAGCAGGAAAAAGATTTAGGAGTTATAGTCACTGGTGATTTAAAAGTAGCGAAACAAAGTACAGCAGCGGTCAATAAAGCGAACAAACTGTTAGGTTTTATAGCTCGGAATTTTGAGTAAAAATCGCGCGATATTATAGTTCCCCTTTATAAATCATTAGTTAGACCCCATTTCGATTACGCGATCCAATTTTGGAATCCGCATATGCGAAAACAAATAGACAAACTTGAAAGAGTTCAAAGACGAGCAACTAAGATGATTCCGTCGCTTAGGTCAAAGTTTCAAAGGTTTTCAAAATTTTGAATGGGTTCGATAACGTAGAGAGAGATAGCTTTTTCGAAGTATCTAAATATAATAGGACTAGAAATAACGGGTGTAAGTTGACAAGTAGAAGGTTCGAGAGAGCAGTTGCCACAAACTTTTTATGCATAGAATAGTAAATAGCTGGAATAGTTTGCCGGCAGAAGTAATTAGTAGAACATCTATAAACAAGTTTAAAAATCGATTAGTCGCATATGATGATAGATTGGGTATAGCTTAAGGTAGTAAAATTAAGGCTTTGTGGTTCGGAACCCACGTAAAATTGTAGGTCCCCTCCGCCAACACGGAGGACATGCACAATACACAATTTCGAACACAGTTAGGTAGACCAGCCATGAGTGGATCCTACGGTCTTTGTTGTTCTGAAACATTATAACATTATAAATATATATATATATATATATATATATAATATATATATATATATATACCGGGTGCGGCAAAAATAACGCCCTTTTTAGTTTTTCTCTTTTATTGAAGGAAATAAATCAATTACAGCATTTTAAGAGAAATAATAAGGTTTTTAAGAAAAATACAGCATTTTAATAAAAATAATAAGTACTTTCTCAGTAAAAACTAAAAAATAACTGGAATTTAATTAATTTTGTGGTTGGCTCAATACACCTTAAAAAAATGTACTCTACATATATAGTATTTACTAACCGAATGATCATGTTCAAAATGCTCCCCTTGGTGTTCAATACAACACTGAACCCTACCAGCAACACTTCTACAAACCTTTTGACACATTTCTACGTTAATTGTAGTAAATTTTTCACGAATTGTTTGTCTTAATTCAGGAAGTGTTTTCGGTTTGACCTTGTAAACAAGATCTTTCAGTACACCCCACAAGAAAAAGTCAGGTGGTGTTAGGTCTGGCGATCGTGCTGGCCACTCAATTGCTCCACGTCGTCCTATCCACCTCCCTTCGAAATTTAAATTTAACCATTCCCTAACGAGTAACCCATAGTGGGGTGGCGCACCATCCTGTTGAAAGTAAATTCCATTCTGATTTCTAACTCTCGGCCAGAATTTAGTTTGCAGCATTTGTAAATAATTATCTTGATTAACAGTACTATCAAAGAATATCGGGCCTATTATTCCCATGGAAGAGATGGCTGCCCAAACTGTCACTCCTGGTAGGTTAACGTCTTTTTCCAAGATAACATGTGGGTTAACATCGCTCCAGTACACACAATTATGGCGATTGATATGCCCGTTCAATTTGAATGTTGCCTCATCTGACCACCATATCTTATCAAGAAAGGTCTCATCTTCATTGAATTTATTCAGGAAATTTTCGCAAAACTCTAATCGTCTATCTGCATCTCCATCATGCAAGCTCTGTAACACGCGAGGGATGTAAGGCTTCATCTTGTTCTTCTTTAAGAGTCTACGGACACTTCTGTCACTGATACCCAACTCTGTAGAAAGACGTCTACTGGATTTTTGAGGAGTGTGCAACCATGATTCTCTTAATTCATCGGACTTTTCTAAGGTTGTTGCTGAAACTGGCCTCCCTGATCTTGTGGCATCACTTACGCTTCCGGTTCTTTCAAATTTCCTAATTAGACTTGTGATATTGCGGCTCTGCACTTGTCGAATGTTAAATTCTTCTGATAACAAACGAGCGGCTTTAGCTCCATTGTTATTGTTTTGGTAATAATGTTTAACTGCTTTCACTCTTTGTTCTCTCGTCAATCGCAAGGCCATATTTATTCAGAATTTCTGTAAAAATAAAAGAAACAAAATGATACAATATAAAACTAAAAAATTATACTGTATAAAACTATAAAGATAAAATTATTAAAGGGCGTTACTTTTGCCGCACCCTGTATATAATATATATATATATATATATGTTATAACCCCTCCGTCTATGGCCCTGGTGTGGTTCGAATCGACGGGGGTTCTGGTTTGGAGGCAGCAACGGATATTTTCTCACGATACTTTTCTTCTATAATATTCTAATTTCTTTCTCTCGCTATAGGGTCGACAATTGTTAATTCTTCTCTTTCTATAATACTCTGATACTTTCTCTGACGGTTCGCCGATTTTCTTTTTATAACTTATCGGGAACTATTTTCTCTATTTACTAAGTTCTCGGAAGAGAGCCCACCTCGAAGGGGAAAAATAAAAAGTTTCTCTCACTGTAATTTACTTCTAAAAATGTACAGGTTGTGCTCTGAATTTACAGAGGTAGAGGTTTGACCTCTTTCGACCATGGCTCAGGCCGGAATCTAAAAAAATTAAGGCGGCAAGGGGCCTCTGCCTCCTCCTCGCAGCGAGGCTGCTAACAAGGGAGTGTCGTAGTAGTGACCAAAGAAGAATGAAGTTAATTTTACAATTACATGTATCATATAAGTCTAAATGTTAGGGGAATGCAGTTGAAGGTTAAGATTCCCCCCGTTTATACACATGATCAGATGAAAGATTTCAAATAAAAATTTAAAAAACAAAATAAAAACTAATCGTATTTTCGCCGAGTATATATTTCTGAAGGCGATATAATTTCGTAGTAGTACATAAGTACAATCTAAGTACATCATTCAGTACGTTGTAATTTTGGTTCACAACAATCATGATTATAATTATGGATTAATTCACATTCCCTTAGTATCGTTTAGTTACAATCCCATTTAAAGTACATTATTACATTATATATTAAATTATTACATTTAATTACAGTTTCATTAAAGTACATTACATTATATTAAATTAAAGTATTACAATTACTATAACTTGTTTTGTTTTTACAGTGTTTCATATTAATAGACAATTAAGATGTTAGAAATATAATACAAAGTACATGGGCACATACGGTATATAACATAATATAACATAACATACAACATAACACCTAATGTTATAAATTTGTAGCAGAAGCAAAAGAGAGGATTTCGAATTCAGATGCTTGCTTTTGCCGTGGATAAGGGAATTTGACCACTTACCTAAGCATTTTCGAGTTCATTGTGGGAGGCGAAATAATTAAAAATAAAAATAAAAAAATAATACACGAGAACGTATTTGCCCGTTTTCGAACGAACAGATACGAATGCATAAAGTTTTGCATTTCATAGACTGACACGAGTAAAATGAATATTTAATAGAATTTATATAGGATAATGGTCAAGATAAGATATGGACGTATAGATGAATATGGTTGAATAATAATATTTATACTACATAACATAAATAATGACGTATAGAGAATGAAGTTTTTTTTTATTATTATTATTATTAAAGAATTTACCATACATTCAATACGGAAGGTGTCCAAATACTAAACACGTGATTCAGTGTTCAAGGTATGGAAACCGTGAAGGAAATTTAAGTTATTTTATGACGTCATAGTGTATAAGTCATTATTGGGAGGATTTAAAAGAAGCAAATTAGAGACAAAGAGTGGGTATTAAGGACTAAGAAGGACAACTACGGGTTCCAATCCTGTTATATGCAATGTGTATACATAATCTAGGGACGAGGGTGAGATGCAAGACAACCATAATTAATTATAATAAATTCTATAACAAATGAAAATGGAAAATGGATACGACTAAACCATAGAAATGGTAGATCGTAGAGTTGTGACACAAAAAAAATAGAAAGCTACAAATAAAATTTTTATCCAAAATCGCATCAAGCGATTTTGGTTTCTCATGTAAAAATGAATATGGATTATACATTGTTCATTTTTACAGTTCCCCCCCTCTAAAATAGTATTAATTAATACAATAATATAATACAATTAATACAATACAATACAATTAATATAACATCCCAACTAATTCAAACTACATGATGATTATGGTTTTTATAATTACAAATTTATTTCCACAGCATAAGTCGGGGTGGTTAAGTTACAATGCATAGTAAATGGAAAATCAAATCTAATTTTAGACAACCCTTTAATTTAAACAATCAATGATAGTTTTAAATTTTCAACAAAAATTTTAATTCTGTTTAATTTTTAACAAAAATTTATTTTCTGTGGGGAAAATTACATACATAATGAATAGTTGGTAAAACGGAAAAATATAAATTTTAAAGTTCAGGAATTTTCAAAGTTACCATGATCGTACAATCTATAAACTAGTTTTATTGACTATTGTAGGTAAAAATCGAATTACGTAATGGATGATGTATAGATGTGTGGTCTAGTGTGTATTTGTGTGTACTAGGTACAAAGTGTGTGGTTGGTGATATGTCCAAATCGGGAAAAGGGATTTATTGTTGAAGTTATCCGTAAATGCGCATACGTATATATACGTGTACGTAGAACATGAGTATTGAGTATGTGGATCGTGATTATGTTCGTATATATATTTATATATACACTTTAAGGAACAGATTAGCTTTGGTTAAAATAACTTAATAAATACATGAGCAAAATTTTATATATATCGTAAGCAAAGTGATTAAGATTAAATAGCATAGTTAGCACTTACACGCAATGAAATAGTTTATTGTGATATCCAATGATTTTAGCATAAGGTTTGTGTATATATAGTATATATAGTGAGTGTTGTGTGTGTGTGTGTGTGTGTGTGTGTGTAAGGATTCGGGAGGTTTTTGAATTAACAAAGTTATATAATAATCTAAATTGAAAGTAAGGTTATAGAATCGTTTAAGTTTAAGTCAATTATTGTTATTATCATTATTATAAAATCCTTTAAGTTCAAGGTCGATTATTATTAAATTCTAAATTTAAGGACAATTTCTCACGAGTAATTGAACAAAGAAATGAAAAATATAAATTAAAAATAGAAATCAATTATGCATTTTAATGAGCTAACATAATTTTATAATATTCTTAAAAATAAAAGTAAATCGAGCCGTAGATGAATTTCGGCCAAGAATAAAAAAGAAGTTATTGAAATGGAAGGAAAGCATTTCGAACAATTTTTTTAATAATTTCAGGTAAATTTTACATTAAAAATTATTTTTATACAATAAAAAAAATATTAAAAAGGTTTAATAATTTTTGCATGTTAAGTAGAAAACTCATACTCTTTCGTTAAATGTTGATAGAATTTGAATTATTTGATATTTTAGTCTGAAAACTTGTTTGCTTATTGATAAATACATATGTTTTATTGTGTAGAAGTTTTATTAAAATTAAATGACAAAAAAAATAAACACAACTGAAATTTAGGGTATGTGCGGTCCTACGGGTAAATTTCCCGACCGTACAGAGCAGGATAAATTAGGTACATGATCGATTAATTATTACACAATTACTCTCATCATATAATCACAATAATTATAAAAATTGTTATAAACAATTGTAAAAACGGTTTTGGTTACCAATAATAAAATATATAATTTTACCTCTATATTTATATACGCAACAATGGCATGAAAAGAAAAGACAAATCGGTCAATTTCCTTCTTACAAACAAAAAAGGTGAAACTAAAGACGCAAACCGGTCAATTCAGGTTGAATTTAATTTTCTTTTACAACAAAAAAAAGGTTGAATTAAGTTCTTTTAAACAACAACAAAAAATTGAATTAAATTGACTGCATTGAAATGACTTGGGACTTAAAAAACTGAATTGGGACTTCAAAACTGACTTGGAACTTCAAAACTGACTTCGAACTTCAAAACTGACTTGAAAATTGACTTGAAAACTGACTTAAATTGAAACTGACTTAAATTGAAACTGACTTGCAACTGAAACTGACTTGCAACTGAAACTGATTTGCAACTTACTTGCACTGACTGATTTAAACTGACTTGAACTGACTTGAAATGACTTGAACTGCTATCAAGTATTTCTACAAATCTCTGGGGAGGTTGTCCCTCTGGATGCAACCTACTGACTTGAACTGACTGAAAACTGACTGAAAACTGAAATTGACTGCACTCGAACTGCTATCAAGCGGAGTCTATTATTCTCTGGGTTTGGTTGTCCCTCTTGGAAGCAACCAACTAACTTAAATTAACTGAAATGGACTGCACTGAATGCTATCAGTGGAGTCTATTATTCTCTGGGTTTGGTTGTCTCTCTTGGAAGCGACCAATTAACTGAAACTAACTGAAACCTGAAAATGACTGCACTTGAACTCTATCAAGTGGAGACTATTAATCTCTGGGGCTTGGTTGTCCCTCTTGGTGCAACCGACTTACTTGAACTGCTATCAAGTATATAACTCTCTGAGGCGGTTGTCCCTCTTGATGCAACCGACTAAAACTGAAAACTGAAACTGGAACTTGAAACTGCTTCAAGTATCTCTCTATCTATAAACTCTCAAAAACTCTCTCTAAACTCTCTCTTTCTTAATTCGCAAGTCAATTCAATTCAATAATTTGAAAAAATTGTAAATAAAATAAAAAATGTAAACAACATTTCACTCGAATGTACGCGAAGGTACAGTTATATTATGTTTGGTACATAATATAAAATTATTCTATACTAACTATAATAGTGAAAATAACTGAAATTAACTCTGTGACATTAACTCTGTGACTTTTTACTCTGTGACTTTACACTCTGTGACTTTTAACTCTGTGACTTTTAACTCTGTGACTTTTAACTCTATGACTTTTAACTCTGTGACTTTTAACTCTGTGAAAATTAGTTTCAATAAAAAAAATGTATCACTGGTGTCTGAAATGTTCAGTGTTTCTTGTAAATTCTGGCTTGCTACTCATTATTAACTGTTAATAATACTGACTTTCAAATGTTTATAAATTACTTAAAAAAAAAAACTGTACTTAACAAAATTTTCTACGGCGAAATCCTTAGGGACGTGTCCTGAAGACGTCTTGCTGGCTTCTTGTTCTTGGATGAAAACTAGGCGTGGAGAACTTAGAGTCGTTACACACCGGTTCAAGGGTGGATGTTACGAAGTGGAAGTCGTGACACGTCGGACAACTGGTTTTATCCTGATGCAGAGTAATTTCTATCCTGACCAAAGAGTGGGCACTTGTTAAAATCCTCTTGCTAAAATCCTTCTTCTATGTGCTTATGGTTGCTTCGATTTCCAGGGTCTGGAAGACTGGAAGAATCCTGGATGCAGGAGTCGTCACTTTCTTATCCTGGTTAAAGGGTCGCCAATGTTATAAGATCGTAGCTATAGGGTCGCCACTGTTATAACCCCTCCGTCTATGGCCCTGGGGTGGTTCGAATCGACGGGGCTTCTGGGTGGGAGGCAGCAACGGATATTTTCTCGCGATACATCTCTTCTATAATATTCTAATTTCTTTCTCTCGCTATAGGGTCGACAGTTGTTAATTCTTCTCTTTCTATAATACTCTGATACTTTCTCTGACGGTTCGCCGATTTTCTTTTTATAACTTATCGAGAACTATTTTCTCTGTTTACTAAGTTCTCGGAAGAGAGCCCACCTCGAAGGGGAAAAATAAAAAGTTTCTCTTACTGTAATTTACTTCTAAAAATGTACAGGTTGTGCTCTGAATTTACAGGGGTAGAGGTTCAACCTCTTTCGACCATGGCTCAGGCCGGAATCTAAAAAAATTAAGGAGGCAAGGGGCCTCTGCCCCCTCCTCGCAGCGAGGCTGCTAACAAGGGAGTGTCGTAGTAGTGACCAAAGAAGAGTGAAGTTAATTTTACAATTACATGTATCATATAAGTCTAAATGTTGGGGGAATGCAGTTGAAGGTTAAGTTTCCCCCCTTTTAAACACATGATCAGATGAAAGATTCCAAGTAAAAATTAAAAAAACAAAATAAAAACTAATCGTATTTTCGCCGAGTATATATTTCTGAAGGCGATATAATTTCGTAGTAGTATATAAGTACATCATTGAGTACGTTGTAATTTTGGTTCACAACAATCATGATTATAATTATGGATTAATTCACATTCCCTTAGTATCGTTCAGTTACAATCCCATTTAAAGTACATTATTACATTATATATTAAACTATTACATTTAATTACAGTTTCATTAAAGTACATTACATTATATTAAATTAAAATATTACAGTTAATTACAATTAAACAGTTACTATAACTTTGTTTTGTTTTTATAGTGTTTCATATTAACATTAAGATGTTGGGCACATAAGGTATATAACATAATATAACATAACATGCAACATAACACCTTATGTTATAAATTTGTAGCAGAAGCAAGAGAGAGGATTTCGAATTCAGATGCTTGCTTTTGCCGTGGATAGCGGAATTTGACCACTTACCTAAGCATTTTCGAGTTCATTGCGGGAGGCGAAATAATTTTAAAAAAAAAATAATAATAATACACGAGAACGTATTTGCGCGTTTTCGAACGAACAGATACGAATGCATAAAGTTTTGCATTTCATAGACTGACACGAGTAAAATGAATATTTAATAGAATTGATATAGGATAATGGTCAAGATAAGATATGGACGTATAGATGAATATAGTTGAATAATAATATTTATACTACATAACATATAAATAATGACGTATAGAGAATGAAGTTTTTTTTTATTATTATTATTAAAGAATTTACCATACATTGAATACGGAAGATGACCAAATACTAAACACGTGATTCAGTGTTCAAGGTATGGAAACCGTGAAGGAAATTTAAGTTATTTTATGACGTCATAGTGTATAAGTCATTATTGGAGGATTTAAAAGAAACGAATTAGAGACAAAGAGTGGGTATTAAGGACGAAGAAGTACAACTACGGGTTCCAATCCTGTTATATGCAATGTGTATGCATAATCTAGGGATGAGGGTGAGATGCAAGACAACCATAATTAATTATAATAAATTCTATAACAAATGAAAAATGGAAAATGGATACGACTAAACCATAGAAATGGTAGATCGTAGGGTTGTGGCACAAACAAAAATAGAAAGCTACAAATAAAATTTTTATCCAAAATCGCATCAGGCGATTTTGGTTTCTCATGTAAAAATGAATATAGATTATTCATTGTTCATATTTACATAATATATATAGTGTGTATATATATATATATATATTATATATATATATATATATATATATGTATATATATAGTATATGAAAATTATTTCACGAAAGTAACATGTGAAAAAAAATTATGATGAATAAAACCACGAAGGAAAGGAAACACAGAATGGTGCTCAAGCGCTTTCGTCTAATGACATCCTCAGGAACACTGAAGTACATAAAGAATTACAGCCTATATATAGGTTACAGAAAAAAATATATATATATATTTAGCAGAGTGCTAAAACCCGGGCAGATTTCCAGTATAAATTTGTATATTTTTTTATCTATAACATTGGTTGGAAACAATTCATTTAATCTTGTGCTAAAAATCGATAGTTTTTCCTTATAAATCTGTGTGCCCCTCCCACAATCCTTCCTTTAAGTTTGTTTCTCCGTTTATTGTATATATATATTTATTTTTTTTTTCTGTAACCTATATATAGGCTGTAATTCTTTATGTACTTCAGTGTTCCTGAGGATGTCATTAGACGAAAGCGCTTGAGCACCATTCTGTGTTTCCTTTCCTTCGTGGTTTTATTCATCATATATAGTATATATATATATATATATGTGTATGTATATATATATATATATATATATATATATATATATATAAATATAGTGTGTGTGTGTATATATAAATATAAATATATATATATATATATATGTATATATATATATATATAAGAAAGAGAGTGGAGGCGAAGTTAGGAAACTGCGGAGATAATGGCAGGAAAATAATAAAAGAAAAACTGGAGGGTATCGATAGGGAAATACAAGCCCTGATTAAGGACCATACAGAGAGGGAAGAGGAAAAGGCGGTAGAAGCAATAAAGGAAAATCCAAACTACTTCTATAGCTATGCAAAAAGGAAAACAAAAACGCGCGCCGTTATTGGGCCCTTAAGGACGAGAAATAATGAACTAACCGACGATCCAAAAGAAATATCTGATACATTGAGAGCTCAGTATGAATCAGTTTTCAGTACCCCAAAAAGTGACAATGCGATACCTGACATAAATGCATTCTTTGAAGAGGAATTGCAAGGAGAGTATATAACAGACTTTGAGTTTACACCAGAAGATGTAGCGAGAGCTATAGAACAAATGAAACTACATTCAGCTGCAGGTCCGGACAATTGGAACACATTATTGATTAAAAACTGTAAAAATGAAATAGCTACACCTTTATACTGGATATGGAGAAGATCCCTAGACACTGGGGAAATACCGAGCATCTTGAAAAGAGCAAACATTGTCCCTATATATAAAGGAGGGGACAGATCTCAAGCAAAGAACTATAGACCAGTGTCATTGACGTCCCACCTCACCAAAGTATTTGAAAGAATAGTTAGAGAGAAAATTTATGATTTCCTGGAGACAAGGGAAAGATTCAACGAAAATCAGCATGGATTCCGATCAGGTAGATCATGCCTATCACAACTAATAGAGCACTACAACAATATCCTAGATGCATTGGAAGGCAGTGACAACTACGATGCTATATACACAGATTTTGCTAAAGCTTTCGATAAATGTGACCATGGTATAATAGGACATAAAATTAAAGACATGGGAATAACAGGCAAAGTGGGAAAATGGATCTACAACTTCCTTAGTGATCGTCTGCAGGTCGTCAAAATTCAAGGTATATCATCATCAGAATCGGAAGTACGCAGCTCAATACCACAAGGGACAGTACTGGCCCCACTCCTGTTCATTATCATGCTAACAGACATAGACAGCGGAGTAAACAGCAATAGTATAGTAACATCCTTTGCAGACGATACAAAGATCAGCAGAAAAATCAGCGATGTACATGACGTGGAGGCCTTGCAGAGGGACACGAACGAAATATACAAATGGTCAGAAGACAACAACAGGTCATTCAACGCCGAGAAATTTCAACTCTTGAGATATGGTAGAAAAGAAGAACTTAAACAGACTGCATATTATGCTCCAGATAGAGAGGAAATTCAGAGAAGCATGAAAGCGATTGATCTCGGGATAATAATGACAGATGATGCGAAATTCGAAACACAAAATCAGATAGCGATAAATAAAGCAAAAAGAGTCGCCGGACAGGTTCTAAGAACGTTCAAGAGAA
This sequence comes from Bathynomus jamesi, assembly GCA_023014485.1. Classification (NCBI taxonomy): domain Eukaryota; kingdom Metazoa; phylum Arthropoda; class Malacostraca; order Isopoda; family Cirolanidae; genus Bathynomus; species Bathynomus jamesi. The sequence continues at coordinate 62,374 of JAJOZX010006639.1, read as the reverse complement.
GGGACAGGACAGTAATGATTCCCCTGCTAAAAACACTGATTATACCAAAACTTGAATACTGATCAGTTTTGACGTCTCCATATAAAAAGGAAGAAACTAATAAACAAGAAGAAACGCAAAGGCATTTCACAGCCAAGATTGATGGCTGCAAAGAACTCAACTACTGGGAAAGACTACGTAAACTAAATCTGTACTCACTGGAAAGAAGAAGAGCGAGGTACATCATAATCTTCATATGGAAAATGATCGAAAAACTGGTACCAAACCTAAAACTAAACCCAATTACCATTCAAACAACACTGGAAAATAGGAAAGGCAGAATGTGTAGTGTTCCCAAATTAAAAGCACGACAAGGGACCTCCTCAACCCTGAAGGAAAATAGCTTGGTTGTCAGGGGGCCAAGACTTTTCAACCAGCTTCCTAAGGACCTCAGAAACGTAACGGGGGTCAAAGTTGAAGTCTTCAAGAAAAGACTGGATGCCTGGCTCAGGACAGTACCAGATGAGCCGGGCGTGCCTGGCTATGTACGGTGGAGAGCGCAAGAAAGTAACTCGCTCCTCCACCAGGCCAGACCTAGAGGCGGGGCCACCAGCTTGACCTCCGTGTGAAGAGAGACCAACACACGAAACAACATAAGATAAGGTATATATATATACACACCGTATATACTCGTGTATAGGTCGAGTTTTGTTTTTAAGACTGAATTCTTAGGCAAAAATTAGGGGGTCGACTTATATAAGGGTAACATTTTCGTGGGGTTGAAATTAGTGCACAATTGGGAGGGCTAGGAGCTACTGTTAGCATTAGACGTGAAAAATATTTACCATTTAGTACCAGTAAACAATGAAAACATAAAAATATGTACCAATTATTAAAATTACCAAATTTGCACCAATTATTAAAATTACAGAATGGTAGCACAGGATGATATAAAACATAAAATGAATACATTTTTAATAGTTTATTTATAGAAAGATACATCAATTTTTGTTCATTAAATTGCAGTTTTTGGAAATGAGTTTTATATGCCATAAAATATGGTGCTTTATTACCCTAATTTGTTGTTCCACTACCCTCAACAAATGGGGTCGACTTATACACGAGGCATATGATAAATTAATGATTTCTTGGCCAAAAATCAAGGTCGACCTATACACGAGATCGACCTATACTCGGATATATACGGTGTATATATATATATATATATAATATATATATATATATATATATATATTATATATTATTTCACGAAATTAACACGTGAAAAATATTTATGATGAATAAAACCACGACCAGATTTCCAGTATAAATTTGTGTTTTTTTTTTATCTATAACATTGGTTGGAAACAATTCATTTAATATTGTGCTATAAATCGATAATTTTTCAATTTTTATATACAAAAAGAGCAGAGTGCTAAAACCCGGGCAGATTTCCAGTATAAATTTGTATATTTTTTTTTATCTATAACATTGGTTGGAAACAATTCATTTAATCTTGTGCTAAAAATCGATAGTTTTTCCTTACAAATTTGTGTGCCCCTCCCACAATCCTTTAATTTTATTTCTCCGTTTATTGTGTATATATATATATATATATATATATATATATATATATATATATATATATATATATATATTTTTTTTTCTGTAACCTATATATAGGCTGTAACTCTTTATGTACTTCAGTGTTCCTGAGGATGTCATTAGACGAAAGCGCTTGTGCACCATTCTGTGTTTCCTTTCCTTCGTGGTTTTATTCATCATATATATATATATATATATATATATATAATATATATATATTTCAACTGCAAAGAACACGCAGTATAAATAACGTAAAGAACGACGCTTGTATAGGAGAACAATCCGCGCAAGATGAGAAGAGAGAACGAACAAATGAAAAAATGAGGTAACCACCCAGGAATCGAACCCGGGATCTTCCGATTGCCGGTCAGATATGATAACCACTACACCATGGTCCTCAGTCGATCAGAAGTCGTAATTCCTCTACATACGCGCAGAAACCAATGCCCCGAGGGGGCACCTCCCGCATGCCGTATCTATATATACATTTCAACTGCAAAGAACACGCAGTATAAATAACGTAAAGAACGACGCTTGTATAGGAGAACATTCCGCGCAAGATGAGAAGAGAGAACGAACAAATCTTTGCAGTTGAAATGTATATATAGATACGGCATGCGGGAGGTGCCCCGACGGCACTGTGCAAAACTTAAAAAACAACGTTCTGGAAGACGTCGAACATCTTAGATAAAGTGTCATTTAACCATGGAATTTGTAAATTTTTTGAATTAACTAATAATTACAACATTTATGCTTCAATATCAATACTAAACATAAGTATCTCAAAACAGTCGGTTAAAATATTAGAAAATATCGCACATGAAGTCTCGAAAATAATAATTATAATTTAAACATCTGTAACTTTTTTGTTTTTCAATTTTTAATAAGAATAATTACATATTTAGATTCAGGAGAAAATTCTTTATTAAAAAACATATAAAAAGTAATATATTTATTATCCTCATAGCTGGTATTATCGAACAAAGTGGGTATACATTTATTTGGGACACGCTGTATATATACACCTTACCTTATGAACCTTATGTTGTTTCGTGTGTTGGTCTCTCTTCACACGGAGGTCAAGCTGGTGGCCCCGCCTATATATATATATATATTAGGGTGTCCCAATTTTTTTTCTTAACACGACCTGACCACTCGTGTCATGCCCGGATGTGGTTTGGGCTAAAGCATTGGCTGTGTGATTTTCAACTCGATCAGATGATATTTAGAGGTCCCGACGTTTGATGCCTTTTTTTTGGTTGTTCAGAATTGATCATTATGGCGTTGACAAGATCAAACATCAAGTTGTGGCTTCTTGAGAGGTCTCCGATAGCAGAGCTGGCTAAATCTCGATTACCAAGTAATATGGACGTGTTGCTCCTTTTCTTCTACCATCACCGCGACCAAAAGAAGACAGATTCCAACAGTGTCAAGGCTGTAATATCGGCTGTATTAGAAATCTGGGCTAGAGCCAACTCGAATCTGGCAACAACCTCCGTTCATGCCTCGACTAAACTGAAAGCTTTGGTTCAGAGGTATCGAAATTTGCATAAAAACAAGAACAAGACTGGAATGACTTACAATATGCAGCGGGATGTATTCTTGGCTGATATGAGGATATTTTTGATGTCGCCCGCTCAGACGTTCTGGATCGGGGAGATATCCCTCTTGAAGACAAGGAATTCCTCATTTCCCAAAGGGCAGATCGACATACGAGTTACATGGGAGGTGAAGATAGAAAATATAATGCAGCCACAATGAAAAGACAGGAAAGGGAAAGAGCTCTTGAGCGGGCACACCGGCGTCAAACGGAGGAGGCTCTAGCTGTAGGAGTCACAGAAGAGGCTACCGACAGCAGTTCTAGCACATCGTCAGCTGACAGTGGAAACGAAGCCGTCACTTGTGGACTTAAACTTTCGAAAGCTCCCAAACATGACAGACTAAAAGAAAGTCTGAGTGATCTTGACCTGGCAGCAACTTGGGATCGCGAGGGCCTTTCTGTTCGACAGGCAACATCAGCGTTTGTTGCGACTGAAAAATCCCTAGCTCTCGGTCCTGACAGTGTTCCATCAAAGAGCACGGTTCACCGCTTCCGACAAAAGGCCCGTACAATGATAGGGACAAATGTTATTGGCCACCTCGAGCAGCTTCCACCTCGACTGCAGATCCACTGGGACACAAAGATACTCACTGACATCGAACAGGAGGGTAAGTCAGTCGATCGGATTGCTGTTGTGGTGACTGGGGATGGTGTGGAAGAGCTATTAGGAGCACCGAAAATAATAGACGGCACAGGACAGCAAATGGCAAGCGCAGTCCATCAAGCGCTCACCCTAGTCGGAATTGAGGACAAGATCATAGGCATGGTGTTTGACACGACGGCATCAAACACAGGATAGTGCAAGGTGCGTGTGCGCGTTTGGAAGCGGCATTGGGAAGATCTCTTTTATGGTTTGCTTGCCGTCATCACGTTCACGAAGTGATTCTCAAGGATGTCTTCGTCGTGTGCCTAGGAACACCACCAAGTCCTCAAATCCCACTTTTCAGGAGATTCAAGGAGGCCTGGCCATCAATGAACCACTGTCAGTTGGATGCATTTGACAAGGACGAGGTGGCTAAAGCCTTCATAAATGACAATGCTTGCCTTTCACAAATGCGACTTGAGGTAATAGACTATCTCCGCGATGCCCTAAGAAGTGGTAATCATCCTTGAGAGGATTATGAAGAACTTCTTCGACTGAGCCTCTTGTACCTCGGAGACGACGTAGGACGTTACAAGCTTCGGCCTCCAGGGGCTTACCATCAGGCCAGATGGATGGCCAAAGCTATTTACTGCCTGAAAATAGCATTACTGCAGTCCCAGTTCTCCGAACTTCGTCTCCAAGAACTGCAAGGAGTTCGCCGTATGGCTCTCTTCATGAGCCTTGTATACGTGTGTCACTGGCACGAGGCTCCCATCGCCATCAAATCTCCCAAAAATGACGTTAGGCTGTGCAATCTTCTTGTAGGTTACCCTGACAAGGACGTTGGAAACACAGCTTACCGGGCTGTGCTCCGTCATCTGTGGTATATCTCGGAGGACTTAATCTGTCTTGCACTGTTTGATGACAGAGGTGACGACAATGAAAAGCGTAACATGACGGCTAACCTGAAAAAGCGCCCTGGGAAAGGACTCAAACGGGTCCAAGGCAAGGGACTGCAAGTGGATGGCCGTTTAAGTCCGTGGTGACGAGTCGATCCACCACACTCTTCCAGTTTCTCCAAGTTGAGCCCACGTTCCTCACCAAAGACCCTGAAACATGGCCTACTGACGAAAACTACCGTCTGGCAAAGAGCCGAGCTGCAGAACTGATGGTGATCAATGATGCAGCAGAGCGAGGCATCGCCCTCATTGAGAAATACACAAGCAAACCTCTGTGCCGTGATGAAGAAGACCTCCAGTTCCTCCTTCGAACTGTCCACTCACACCGACGGAATGTGAGCCGGAAGGGAACAAAAACGGATCTCATGAAACACGTGTTTAGTTAAAATGCATAAATGTGATGCTTTGAAATTGTTGTTTGTGTGTTAAGATTAAAATACATGTTTATTTTGTATAATCATCTTTGTGATGGAACTTTTGAGAGAAATATTTCAGTTAATTTGCCTTTCAGTTAAGAGGAGAAATAAAGTGTTCAAAGTTCGGGACCTTTAAATTTCCTTCGATCTCTCTGAAATTTTACAGGAAGACTTCTAATGGGAAACATCAAAAGAGCGCAACACGAGCGGAGTTGTATCCCGAAAAAACATTTGGCCACCTATGAGTTTGGGACACCCTAATATATATATAATATATATATATATATAATATATATATATATATATATATATATATATATATATATATATAATATATATATGCATAGTGGGTGTATATATATATATGTATGTACAGGGCGTCCCAAAAAAATGTATACACACTTTAAATAATTATAAAGGCAGTGTTTATTGAAATACATTTCATTTTCAAAAAGTAATAGAATCTACAGACATTATTTAATTGTTTTGTCAACGCCTGTTTTCAAACTGACGTCCGTTCTGGTCCAGGCCCAGGCACTGCTGATAACGCGAAGCAATGGAATCGCAAACATCACGAAACATTTCGTTTGGTATTTGTGTGCATTCTCGTTCAATGGCTGCTCTCAATTCAGCGACTGTTGCAGGTTTTATAGCGTAGACTTTGTCTTTTAAGTATCCCCATAAAAAAAGTCTAGTGGTGTGAGGTCTGGTGAACGCGGAGGGTATTCTACGAAACCCCTTCGTCCAATCCACATCCACATCGTGCCAAGTACCACTCGTAATACTCCACTCTTCGGTCCGGATCATCTTCATTAATAGCATGGACTAATCTTGGAATGTAACTTTTCCATTGACAGCGCTTCAAAATGCGTTGGACAGACGATTCTGAAATTCCTACCTCACGACTCGCTTGCCGCACAGATTTTCTTGGACTTTGGTGATACGTTTCCAGTACTCTTTCTTGCTTTGTGGGGCTTGTCGATGTCCGTGGTCTTCCGGAACGCTTCTTGTGGACATTCTGAACAGTTCCATCGGCTTCAAACTTATCTCTAATTCGAGTGATGGTAAGTCGCGTTGGTGGATCTGTTTGAAACTCTCTCCTAAAGTGTCTTTGCACTTCAACTGCGTTTTCACACTTCCAGTAGCATTTTAGAATGAATTTCCTTTGTTCAAAGCTTAGTCTGTCTGCCATTATTAATTCTAATGGGTTTAACTTGGAAAGAAAGAAACATCAATTGAGCTATCAGCTGTTAAAGTGTGTATACATTTTTTTGGGACGCCCTGTATATAATAATGTTATAATGTTATAATGTTTCAGACCAACAAAGACCCTAGGATCCACTCATGGCTGGTCTACCTAACTGTGTTCGTAATCGTGTATTGTGTATACACATACGAGGAAAAGTGTAGGTGTGGCTGTAAAGACTGTACAGTAATGTAGAAATGTGTGCGCACCCATTATGGGTCTCCCATTTAAAGGTGTTTGTGGGGCAAGTGAAGATCATGAGTTTTTCAATACCTCACAGAACTATTGGGGGCACCGCTCGGCAGAGGAATCTCTTTAAATGGGGTGTGTAAGGACAGAGAGTATCCCCTAACCCAAGACGCTGCCTCCCTATATCCCACAACACTTGTGTTGAGCTGTGGGATCTATCCCCACAAAGCCTTAATTTTACTACCTTAAACTATACCCTTTCTATCAACATGCGCGTCCAATCGATTCTTAAACATGTTTATAGACGTGCTACTAATTACTTCTACCGGCAAACTATTCCAGCTATTTACTATTCTATGCGTAAAAAAGTTTTTCGCAACTGCTGTCTCGAACCTTCTACTTGTCAACTTACACCCGTTATTTCTAGTCCTATTAATTGAGATATTTCGAAAAAGCTATCTCTATCTACGTTATCAAACCCATTCATAATTTTGAAAACCTGGATTAGATCACCCCTTAACCTCCTAGTCTCGAGTGTAGTCAATTTTAACTCTTTAAGCCTATCCTCGTACGACTTTGACCTAAGAGACGGAATCATCTTAGTTGCTCGTCTTTGAACTCTTTCGATTTTGTCTATATCTTTGCGCATATGCGGATTCCAAAATTGGACCGCGTACTCCAAATGGGGTCTAACTAATGATTTATAAAGAGGAACTATAATATCGCGCGATTTGTACTCAAAATTTCGAGCTATAAAACCTAACACTTTGTTCGCCTTATTGACCGCCGCTGTACTTTGTTTCGCTACTTTTAAATCACCAGTGACTATAACTCCTAAATCTTTTCCTGCTCTACGCTTGTTAAATCTTTCCCTGACATACTATACGCAAAATTACCGTTACGCGAACCTATATGCATAATTTTGCACTTATCCACGTTAAATCTCATTTGCCATGTGACTGACCAATCAACGATTTTATTCAGATCTTCCTGAATTTTACCTCTATCTTCGTCATTAATCGCCCTACCACCCAGCTTCGTGTCATCCGCAAACTTTGAAACTGTATTGACTAGGCCGACATCTAAATCGTTAATATATATAAGAAAAAGCAAGGGGCCCAATACAGAACCCTGAGGAACGCCACTCGCTACATTAGCCCAACACGACTCCGCTCCATCAACGACCACCCTCTGTTTCCTGCCTCGCAACCATTCTTCTAGCCAATTTATTACTACACCCCTGATTCCATGAGCCTTAGTTTTTTCAATCAGTCTTTTGTGCGGCACGGTGTCAAACGCTTTTTGAAAATCTAAATACACTACATCAACCGCCCGATGTCTATCGTAAACGTTAACCACGCTTTGGAAAAATTCTAAAAGATTAGTTAAGCAAGATTTGTTTCGCCTAAAACCGTGCTGCGTATTTCTGACCAGATTATGCACTTCTAAGTGTTCGACTATACGATCCCTAATTATTGATTCCAGTAGCTTACCTACAACAGACGTTAAACTGATTGGCCTATAATTTCCCGCCGCACCTTTATCGCCTTTCTTAAAGATAGGTGTTACGTTCGCTAACTTGAAATTATCTGGTACGCACCCCTCAGAAATAGACGCATTAAAAATCTTTGTTAGCGGCACAATTTTTTATGATACACACAGACCGTGCATGGAACAAGGAACTCTTCAGGGATAATTAAATCCACTATAGTCCGAATAAGTAATGGTAAATGACAAATACCATAGTTTTTCTTTTTCATGATGCAAGCCCGACGTGGGCAACGGGTCTCTCGCAAAGAGGTCCCATAAATATAGCTTCCCTCACCAGCTATCTGCAAAGCAGACAGGATCCAGCTTTGGGACATGGATCTTGGGTTTAAAGCAGCCTAGCCCCACTACATTTAGAACCTCAATATAAGTAAAAGACTCGTTGCATTCACGTCGGATTGAATAAATCAAAGAAAAAGGGGTAACTATTATATTTTTTGCCCAAACCAAAACTTAAACCTCAACTGGCAGAATTGAGCGTCCACTTTTCATGGCATATAACATGTCCGTTGCATGATAGTTACCCCTTTTTCTTTCCACCACGGAGGACATGCGCAATACACAATTACGAACGCAGTTAGGTAGACCAGCCATGAGTGGATCCTAGGGTCTTTGTTGGTCTGAAACATTATAACATATATATATATATATATATAGGGTGAACCAAATGTAGGGGGACAGTAAATGATAACGTTTATTTTGAGAATACATATTTAATTTTTTTGTATACCATAATACAAAATAAAATTTAAATAAATTTAGTTATAATATTTAATATAATATAACACAAACACCATAGTTATAATGAACACCATAGTTATAATATAATATAACACAAACCGTATTCAACCTACTGTCCACCTACTTTTGGTTCACCGTGTATATATATATATATATATATATATATATATATACGAGGGAGAAGGTGTTGCATCTACGTTAAAAACACTCATATGTGAAGTGAAGGTAAAGAAATCAAACAGCACAGTCGAAATTATTATGTTAGAAGTAACAGAACTAAACCTAATCATTATGAACATCTACAGACCACCAAACACCACAAAAAGTAAATTCCAATTTGCTGCCAATGATATAGAGAACATTTTAAAATTACTTGAAACTCCAGCAACAAATATTCTAATTTTCAGAGATTTTAATTTTCCATTTATAAAATGGAAGAAAAATGACGGTTATCCATGTCGAGAAGTTTCATGGCAACATTACAAAAGATGATAGAACCCAAACAAAACTGCTAGAAGATATTATAGAACATTACACCCTTACCCAGGAAATCTGTGAAGCCACCAAAAAAGAGAACGTTTTGTATTTAATCTTGACAAATAACATCAAGATAATAATAAATAAAAAGGTAACGGATACAAAGTTCTCCAACCCTAACTTCATCGATATACAATTGAAGTTAGCACTCAGAGGTCCGAAAACGCATCCTAGAGAGTCAGAAGGAATATTTGAAGGTATAAACATAAATTCAAAGAAAGTAAATTGGGAAAACGTGAATAAAGATTTAAAAGAAGTAAATTGGGAATTGCTACTTCACGAGAAGACTCCACTAGAGACTAAAACTAAACCTATAATATTGAAACATATTCCAGAGAGACAGAAAAGAAAACGAAGCAAGCTCGAGAGGAAAATCTCCATGCAACGGAGACAAACCGTAAAACATCTCTACAGATGTTGAACTGATGCAGAGAGACTCAAACTAGAGAGGAAACTTGGAGAAATAGAAATGGACCTAAAGCAAACATTCATACACAAGACAAACGAGGAGAAAAACAAGGTAGCAGAAAACATAAAAAATATCCCAAAATACTTCAACACGTTTCTGAAAAGGAAAATGCAGTGTAAGGAGAGTATTGGTCCGTTGATAGACGGGGAGGCCAAATACACAAATGACCCGAAAAAAAAATAAGGGAACTGCTTTGGGAACAATTTAACTGTGTTTAGCACCCCTACGTCCGTGATAGAGCTAGAAAACCCAGACGAATTTTTCGACAGATACAAATCTGCCAAGAACAGATTCTGGCACAAACCTATTAATGGACTTCGAGTTCACTGCAGGAAATGTAATTAAAGCTTTATCACAGATGCGAGACAATTCAGCGCCAGGGCCAAACAGATGGAGTGCCACGTTTCTGAAGAAATGTAAAGAGAGTATTGCCAAACCACTATACTTAGTATAGAGGAAATCACTTGAAACAGGATAAATTTCACTTCCCTTAAAGAACGCAAACATTGACCCCCTATTTAAAGTTGGTAACAGAGCAATTCCCAAGAATTATTGGCCAGTGGCTTTCACTTCACCCCTTATAAAGTGCTTTGAACGTATAATTAGAGCAAAACTAACTACTACCTACAAGAAAAAGACTTGTACAACCCAAATCAACAAGGTTTCAGGGCTGGAAAATCAGGGTCTAGGACAACTGGCCGCGGCCAACTAGCCGCAGCCCAACTCACCACAGCCAACTCGCCGTAGCCAACTGGCCGCAGATATAGGGAATAAGACAACTCGCCGCGGCCAACTCGCCGTGATATAGAAAAATTATTTTTTTTTTATGAAAATTGTGTAATAAAATAAGTGTGTTAAAATTGCTTTATGAAAGTACTTTATTGGAGTAAAAAAAATAAAATAAGGATAAAAATGCAAATATCTATGAAAAGTTATGGGTAATTCCCCTAAGGCAGCGGTTCCCAAATTGGTGTTCCGCGGAACACTTGTATACCGTGAGAAGTGTTCCGCGGAACACAATTTGGGAACCCCTGCGGCCTAAGGTATTCAACAAAATTTCGACTGTCAAATTTACTGACAATTGATTTTATCCTTGCATCTGCTTCTCTGAATTTTTTTAACTTGACTGGAGGATCTTGCCCTGCAATCAGCTGCTCGTAATATAGATCTCTTCCTCGTTGAACTTTTTTCAAACCATCAATAAATTTCCAAATCGTAGGATGTTGCATTCCAAGTTCATTTTGCAGTCTTCGGTGCGCAGCTTCTGCGTGATTGTTAGTCCTGTCTTCGTCATTCAAGCAGCGTTGATAAACATTCCACATTTCCTGTGGAAATACACACGCATATATACATATATATATATACTAGCGGAGCGACCCGGCGTTGCCGGTGGATGTTGAACGCTATATATATATATATATAATATATATATGTGTGTGTGTGTGTGTACACACAGTATATGCCCGGTTAGGTCAACTGAATGCCCGATTAGATTAATTGAATACCTGGGTACGTTAATTGAATGCCCAATTAGGTTAATTGTACGTCCTTGACGATTGGTTATGTTGAGTCGTGATATTTTCGTTAAAGCTAACGAAAATATCACGACCTAACCTAACCAATCGTCAAGGGCGTACGGTTGACCTAACCGGGCATTCAACACCCAGGTGCACAGCCTCTAAAATTATATTTAGAATAAAAAATTAAAAATTATAAAATTATAAATTATAAAATCTGGCCACCGCGGCCAGTTGGCTACGGCAAGTTGGCCGTGGTGAGTTGGGCTGCGGCTAGTTGGCCGCGGCCAGTTGTCCCAGTCCCGGAAAATCATGCCTATCACAGCTATTAGACCACCAGGAGAAAATATTGGAAACATTGTGTCGAGGACAAAACAAAGATGTAATATATACTGACTTTGCTAAAGCCTTCGATAAATGTGACCATGGAATCATAGCACACAAACTTAAGAATCCAGGAATTACTGGAAAGCTAGGAGGATGGATATTTAATTCCTTGACACAAAGAACATAAAGAGTGGTGGTAAATGGAGTTAAATCGGAAGTCTCGGAAGTCGTGCTCTGTCCCACAAGGGACAGTATTAGCTCCCTGGCTCTTCATAATAATGATTGCAAATATTGATACAGATATTAATGACAGTATTGTATCATGTTTCGCAGATGACACAAAGATATGTAAGGAAATAGTGAACGAAGGTGACATAAGAAAATTACAAAACGACATTGAAACATTATTCCAATGGGCAGAAGACAACAATATGAAGTTCAACGAAGAAAAATTCGAACTTCTAAGATATGGTAATAAGAAGATGCTGCAGAATAAAAGATACAAAACTCTGCAAGACAAACAGATAACACCAAATCTACAAGTCAGGGATCTTAGAGTAATAATGTCGTCGGATACAGAATTCAGAGAGCACTACATCAAAATTACAACGGCTAGAAAAATAGTGGGAATCATCTGGAGGAGCTTCCGCAGCAGAAAAGCAAACATCATGCTCAAATTATGGAAGAGTCTAGTCCTACTAAATTGAGTATTGCTCAGTACACAAGCCCATACAGAAAACGAGACATTGCGAATATTGAAGCTATACGAAGGACTTTTACGTTTAAGACACAAGAAACGGAAGGTGAAGACTACTGGTATCGACTACAATTCCTGAAATTCTACTCTCTGGAAAGAAGGCGCAAGCGGTACACAATAATATACATATGGAAAATACTCGAGGGCTTTGTCCCTAACCTTAGAAATGAAATAGAAACAAACTGGAATGAGAGAAGAGGCAGATTTTGTACAGCCCCAGCTTCTGTGGGACAGGGGGCCATGAAAACGAGGATAGAAAATACCCTTAGAACACGAGGCCCAAAGCTTTTCAATGCCCTACCTGAATAACTTTAAGAACCAGTTGGACCGACCAATACCTGTGCAAAGTCCCTGACCAGCCATACGTGGCTGGCTTCGAGGACAGGAGGAGATGAGACAGCAATTCCTTTCTTCACCAAATCCCACAAATGAGGGGAGATGTTGCAGAGGGGTCGACCGTAGGTCGATCCTAGTAGTATAGCCGAAAAAGGGGAGAGTGCAAGAATGTTGCAAGTGATTACGTAATATTGCAAAGGGGGTGGGGGTTGTTGCAAACAAAATTTAAAACAAATTTTAAAAAAAGGGAAAAAAAGGAAAAAAAAAGAAAAAAAAGAGTACTGGCCTTTGTTGCCAACCGGGGTTGCAAGGGGCATGCAACTTGGAGGCGGAGTTCTCCCCCAAGCTATTCCACCCAAAGGGCCAGAAAGGAGAGAAAGGAGGAGAGAAAGGAGAGGTGTTCACCTGGCAGGAGCCAAGTGCATATTAAGACTTCAGCCGAGTAGGCGTTGTTTTATAGGCTCCTAATCAGCCAGTTGGCTGAGCCAAGGGGGGAGGGGTACACCTGAAGGAGAGAGAAAGAGAGAGAGAGTAGTTGCCTTTGATTGCAAGGCATGCAACTTGGAGACGGAGTTCTCCCCCAAGTTATTTTCGTTTACCTAACCTAAGAGGCCTCTAAGGGGTTTTCCCAAAGGGCCAGAAAGAAAAGGACCAGAGGTCCTTGCTCGGCTGGGAGCCGAGCTTGAATGACTCCGTCAGTCGTCTCTCGGTCTTTTATAAACCTCTATTCTGGCTGAGTTGCCAGATAGCGCCATGTATTCAGTTGCTGAGTTGCCAGATCACGCCGTGTATTCAGTTGCTGAGTTGCCAGATCGCACCATGTATGCAGTTGCTGAGTTGCCAGATCATGCCATGTATTCGGGTGCTGAGTTGCCAGATCGCACCATGTATTCCAGATAGCGCCATGTATTCCAGATAACAAAAACCATATATTAATCATCCATTTAAATAGTGTACCACAATATATATTTATATGACGGTAGATGAATCCAATTAAATTCTGTTTATTAAATAAATAATTTTTACACACTTAATTTTTATAGATATATAGATATATATAGGGTTTTACAATAGATGTATATAGTGTTTTACAATAGATGTATATAGTGTTTAACGATTAGAAACAAATATAACATTAACTTGAACTTCATTAAACTTGAAGTTAAAGTTAAACTTTTCGGAGACGAAACAAATAACGTAGTTAGCCTACACATAATTCAACCAACCATAGAAAACAGAATTATAGAAAAACAATTAGGTTTTATGGATAACTAGTTTATCTTGACATAAGTTTACTATAATTATATATATACAGTCTTTTAAACATCTTGTGATATGTATATATTATATATATATATATATATTAATTTTTTCTGTATTTAAAACAAGTTTGAATGTATTTACTTTGCAAACAACATGAGCAAAATTAAACGATAAATATTTTATAATTGTTTAAGATAGATAAATAGATATATATAGTGTTTCACTATAGATGTATAGATGTATATAGTGTTTTACAATAGATGTATAGTGTTTAACGATTAGAAACAAATATAACATTAAATTGAACTTCATTAAACTTGAAGTCGGAGACGAAACAAATAACGTAGTTAGCCTACACATAATTCAACCAACCATAGAAAACAGAATTATAGAAAAACAATTAGGTTTTTATGGATAACTAGTTTATCTTGACATAAGTTTACTATAATTATATATATATAGTCTTTTAAACATCTTGTGATATGTATATATATATATATATATATATATATATATATATATATACATTCAACTGCAAAGAACACGCAGTATAAATAACGTAAAGAACGACGCTTGTATAGGAGATATTCCGCGCAAGACGAGAAAGAGAAAACAACAAATGAAAAAATGAAGTACCACCTGGGAATCGAACCCGGGATCTTCCGATTGCCGGTCAGACGCGATAACCACTACACCATGGACTTCACTCTTCCAAATGCCGTAATTCCTCTACATACTCGCAGAAACCAATGCCCCAAGGGGGCACCTCCCGCATGCCGTAACATTATATACATTCAACTGCAAAGAACACGCAGTATAAATAACGTAAAGAACGACGCTTGTATAGGAGATATTCCGCGCAAGACGAGAAAGAGAAAACAACAAATGAAAAAATGAAGTACCACCTGGGAATCGAACCCGGGATCTTCCGATTGCCGGTCAGACGCGATAACCACTACACCATGGACTTCACTCTTCCAAATGCCGTAATTCCTCTACATACTCGCAGAAACCAATGCCCCAAGGGGGCACCTCCCGCATGCCGTAACATTATATACATTCAACTGCAACTGCAAGACACGCAGTATAAATAACGTAAAGAACGACGCTTGTATAGAGATATTCCGCGCAAGACGAGAAAGAGAAAACAACAAATGAAAAAATGAAGTACCACCTGGGAATCGAACCCGGGATCTTCCGATTGCCGGTCAGACGCGATAACCACTACACCATGGACTTCACTCTTCCAAATGCCGTAATTCCTCTACTACTCGCAGAAACCAATGCCCCAAGGGGGCACCTCCCGCATGCCGTAACATTATATACATTCAACTGCAAAGAACACGCAGTATAAATAACGTAAAGAACGACGCTTGTATAGGAGATATTCCGCGCAAGACGAGAAAGAGAAAACAACAAATGAAAAAATGAAGTACCACCTGGGAATCGAACCCGGGATCTTCCGATTGCCGGTCAGACGCGATAACCACTACACCATGGACTTCACTCTTCCAAATGCCGTAATTCCTCTACATACTCGCAGAAACCAATGCCCCAAGGGGGCACCTCCCGCATGCCGTAACATTATATACATTCAACTGCAAAGAACACGCAGTATAAATAACGTAAAGAACGACGCTTGTATAGGAGATATTCCGCGCAAGACGAGAAAGAGAAAACAACAAATGAAAAAATGAAGTACCACCTGGGAATCGAACCCGGGATCTTCCGATTGCCGGTCAGACGCGATAACCCAGGTGGTACTTCATTTTTTCATTTGTTGTTTTCTCTTTCTCGTCTTGCGCGGAATATCTCCTATACAAGCGTCGTTCTTTACGTTATATATATATATATATATATATATATAATTTTTTCTTATTTAAAACAAGTTTGAATGTATTTACTTTGCAAACAACATGAGCAAAATTAAACGATAATATTTTATAATTTTTTAAGATAGATAAATAGATATATTATAGTGTTTCACTATAGATGTATAGATGTATATAGTGTTTTACAATAGATGTATATAGTGTTTAACGATTAGAAACAAATACAACATTAACTTGAACTTCATTAAACTTGAAGTTAAAGTTAAACTTTTCGGAGACGAAACAAATAACGTAGTTAGCCTACACATAATTCAACCAACCATAGAAAACAGAATTATAGAAAAAACAATTAGGTTTTTATGGATAACTAGTTTATCTTGACATAAGTTTACTATAATTATATATATACAGTCTTTTAAACATCTTGTGATATATATAATATATATATATTATATATATAAATTTTTCTTTATTTAAAACAAGTTTGAATGTATTTACTTTGCAAAAAACATGAGCAAAATTAAACGATAAATATTTTATAAATTTTTAAGATAGATAAATAGATATATAGTGTTTCACTATAGATGTTTAGATGTATATAGTGTTTTACAATAGATGTATATAGTGTTTAACGATTAGAAACAAATATAACATTAACTTGAACTTCATTAAACTTGAGGTTAAAGTTAAACTTTTCGGAGACGAAACAAATAACGTAGTTAGCCTACACATAATTCAACCAACCATAGAAACAGAATTATAGAAAAACAATTAGGTTTTTTATGGGTAACTAGTTTATCTTGACGTAAGTTACTATAATTATATATATACATTCTTTTAAACATCTTATGATAGGTATATGTAAATATATATATATATATATACATTATTTATTTTTTCATATTATAACATTTTTTTATTTTAGTGTTTATTTATGCAGTGTTTAGTTAGCCTCTTCATTTAAACTATAACATTTATAGTGCTGCAGTTAAACCACCCTTAAAATGGCAGAGTTTGTGCCGAATTGGAAAGGTTTTCACTCCGCCTTAGACCCACAGTTTAACGTGGAAACTGAATGCTTTTTTAAAATATAATTAGGCATATTTATAATTTCTTATTATAAAATAAGTTAACAATTGAAATTATGTTAACACAAGATTTGTGAAAACATACTAATAACTTGTAAGTAAAAATAAAAATATAATATAAGGGATACCATAGAAATGTAAGTGTCTATAATTTATTCACAAGAAACACGATTTTATATATATGTTACTCGTCCGGTCCCGTTATAGCGGATTGGTACACATCATAGCTCCACCCAGCTACATCGGCAGCCAATCACTACGAACATCTGGTCTTTTGGGGCGGAGCTTGGCGATTGTGCATATAAAAGGGGATATTTTTCAGTTGGGGTAACAGTAGCTATTTTCGCGTCAGTGAATAATCATTCCCTCCACCATGGACCTGTACGTCTCCCCAGATTTGTATGAAGAAAGTGATACTGCAGCATTAACGGCAATTAGTCTTTTTAATGCGATTGACCGTGATGAATTATTCCCAACGCAAACCGTGAAGATATTTGCAGTGACGCTCCTTACAATCCGACGCAAGGGACTACCATAGAAATGTAAGTGTCTATAATTCGATTTATATATATGGAGAGTTGTAGTATCTCGTCAAATAGATACTAGCAAATTTTTTATGTCAATCAATGTTATTTGGTTTACTCTTACCCCCATTATGCTAAAATCGAAATTTTTTATGGCAATCAATGTTATTCCTCTTAAATGAACCAAGATAACTTCACATAATGGGGATCTGTCTGAATACTCTGTATATGTTTTAAAAGAATGAACATTATTCCTTTAAGGTCCGATGAGGATTTGACACGTGTTATACAATCTTTTGAAGAATCTCGTGTCATGAACACGGAGGATATACTGACAGTCAGCAATGTCACACATCCTCCACCATGGACCTGTACGTCTCCCCAGATTTGTATGAAGAAAGTGATACTGCAGCATTAACGGCAATTAGTCTTTTTAATGCGATTGACCGTGATGAATTATTCCAACGCAAACCGTTGAAGATATTTGCAGTGACGCTCCTTACAATCCGACGCAAGGGACTACCATAGAAATGTAAGTGTCTATAATTCGATTTATATATATGGAGAGTGTAGTATCTCGTCAAATAGATACTCGCCAAAATTTTTTATGGCAATCAATGTTATTTGGTTTTACCTTCTTATCCCCATTATGCTAAAATCGAAATTTTTTATGGCAATCAATGTTATTCTCTTAAATGAACCAAAGATATCTTCACATAATGGGGATCTGTCTGTATACTCTGTATATGTTTTAAAAGAATGAACATTATTCCTTTAAGGTCCGATGAGGATTTGACACGTGTTATACAAATTTTGAAGAATCTCGTGTCATGAATACGGAGGATATACTGATCAGTCAACAATGTCACACCGAAATAATGTAAGTGTTTTTCGATCTTTTTGGGATAAGAAGACAATATATTTTCATAAATTTATTAAATGAAAGAAATCAGTACAATAACCAACTACAGAATATACCGTTACAAATATACGAACAAAAACATTATACTATACAACGAGTACGTACAATTGGAAAACGGATTTTTATCTGTCTGCATACCATTTCATCGTTTCGGCGAGTGTGACACGGGTCAAATAAATTTAAAAAATTTATAAATTCTTTATCACTGACATATGCGTGAGAAATGAGACGCAGTACATTCCGCAAACATTACTAAAATATCCTTGTACGAAATGGGTTCCATACAACTTCGGGAATATGTAACTGAGCGAGAAATTTTACAATAATAGGGTCACTCCAGGGTTGAGTACCGAGTGAATCAAAATAGTACAGGCGCTGTCTATTTTTAAAATAGACAGCGATCCAGTGAATCCCTTCATTACCGATGACATCTGTGTTCACAATAAGACTACCGCATTCTCGCGTACTTGGCAAACTCAATGTTTCATTCTTCGCAAACACGCCGATAAATTTGGAACGTGTGACTCGTTCCATTACTTTCTGAAGTGTATTAGCATCCATTTTAAGTCAGTGATAACGCTCCTAAATCTATCTACTTCTATTAGGGCTTGCGATTCGAGATATACTAGTACACTAATAGGAGCGTCTATAGGCTTGGCGAATTCCAGCCGCACTGAGATGTTTCCGCTCTGCTGTGGGGTTAAATGGTATTTACGCTAGCAGATAAGTCAGGTGTAATGTCAAACGGATAAAGGTTAAATTGATCAATGAATTCTTCCTGCGTTACCCCATTACCAAGCTCATCACAATCACCTGCAATATGGGTCAGATTACTATAGGCTCTGGCACAAAGAGGTAACACAGCGTCTGATGAATAGTCCGTACCCATTGTTCCACCCAAAGCAGTGCCATTAACGTATAGAGTTATATTTTTAAGTCCGAAATTCTCGAATTTAAAGGCACTCTTTTTATATTTTCCATTCACCGAAGCATGGTCCTGCATGCCGATTAATATCCTTTTAGGAAGATTTCCCAGGGCAATGTTTTCTATCTGCTTCGATGCCAACCCTGCAGGAACCGTATATAGTTTGATTTGCACTCTGTTAATAGGATATTTCACTGTAGCGTTTAGTAAATTTTTCTCAATTTCTAGTTGTTTTGGTGAACTTAATTTCACTCGCCGTACGCGGAGGTATGTGTCCATAATGTGAACCACAACGGGCTTTGCACCCTCTTCTTGATCAGCAGCCAGATTTAAGCAGATCTCAGGACTCGTGCGGGTGAGCTTTATTTTCATATCCACCCCGTTGACAAGCAACTTCTCCTGGAAAGTGAAATCTGTGTGCAACCGTCCAAAACACTCGTATATTTTCTTTTTAGAATTTTTAAATTTGTCCTTTATACTATTTTCATCTTTAGTTTGATAATATCCCTCGGCACTTAAAAAGGTAGCCTTCGCTTCTTTGGAAAAGTTGAGGACATTTTCCAGATAGGCTCGTAGATGATAGTACCCCGTGCCTGCCGATATGCTGGTCTGATTTAAATATACGTCACACTGGTTGAATATGGAGTGCAGAAAGTTTGTTTCAGGGTATACAGCATATTTGTCATCGCAGACCGTTCCATCAGAATGGGCTATACGTAGCTTAGCGTACATGTGCACACAGCTTGGATCAAAAAAGTAAGGACCTGAGCTGGGTATCACGAATTCTATAGGTGCACTCGGGGAACTAATTGTGTTTAAAGGGTTAATTGTAATAAAGTCACTGTGCTCAATAGAAACTTGGGTTGGAGGTAGCTCAAAAAGGGACAGCTCCGATTTACAGCATTGTGAACTACATGGGTGGATGAAGTGTGCCATGGCGAAATAGTGACTCCTCTCTCGACAAGTGGTAAACAAACTATGATTCATGAGATCAATGTCCTTAGCTTATATCAGTCAAAAAAGTGGTCAACCATAGGTTTCATTCGCTTACAGCACTTCTTTTTTGATAGCCTTTTACGTTTAATACCACGTGACCCCTTCTTCTTCCGGGCAGCCCGCTTCTTCCCGCCACCACGCATTTTTCTCTTTGCATCTTTGATGATTTCGTCCCGTGTACGCTTTAAATGTTTTTTTAGAGCCTCTTTAGGTTTAGCCCCGGCCAATATGTCTTCTGCAGTGTTAATACCTGATTGTAGCGCTTTCCTTCCAAGGTATCTGGCACCCCTCTTCAGCAAAGGAACAGCCGTACGTAGTATGGATGAAAAAATGGACCCAAGTCCACTACCGCGCTGGTATCGCACCCCTCGATAGACGGTGAAAGGCTTTCTATCCATTATAACTCAGTGCGTCGAAAGTGTAGCTTCACTGTTAAGCTCCCGTTACCGAATGGGAAGTTTTCACCCTCAATCGTTCTTATATATTGAGATATTGGTTATTAAATTAGTTGCGACATTCACATAATGGGGTCTGTCATATGTAATACTCAAACTCCTTCCTCTATGGTTGGGGATGTGAGCAATGCGCAGCAGGCGTGCCTGGGTATCCCCAACAAACTGGTGCTCCACTATATTACTGTAAATATAGCACATGTCTGGGGACCTTTCAGCCAATTTCTCCATCTTCAATTGATACATTAATCTGGACAAGTCATGCTGTGTCTCGTGAAATGTGTCTCTTTGGAAGGCTGCGCTATATCGGCCATTGGCTAGAATTTGGAACTTTCTATGGTCTTTAATACGTCTGTTAGTCTTTGATTTTAGGATTAGTGTATGTGCAGGGTTGTTTACGATTTCGTATACTAAATCATTCGTAAGGTTTGAGTTTCTTAAACTTACGTTTAAGCCTCTCACAACATCCTCGGCCGAACCATATTGACCCGGTCCTAGTCTTACTTCTGTACTGTAATACCGTGCAATCTTAGTCCGAGCGATACGCATAGTTTCATCCATAGCTACCCCAGCTTTTTCACACTCGTCAATGTCTCTAAGAATCGTAAAAACGGCTTTATGTCAATATTTAAAAAGATGGTGTCCAGCTGAATTTCGCATATCCCCACCTCATACGAATCACGACCCAATTCAATGTGCTTGTAGAGCTCTGTTACAAAGTTGGCTAGTGTGTTGTTAGGGTGTACAGACAGGGACGAGGAGGACGGGAGTGTGACGTAGAAGTGGTTAGGAGCCATGTTGCATACTATTTAAGCTTCATTATTGCATTAGCTTTTATATAGGTGTTGAAGCTTTCTGGGTACCCTAGCCATTTCACCAGGTACATTTTTATCTTTCCTGAACCTTTGCTTCCTAAAATGTTCTCAATTTTAAACACATTTTTTTCTAAATTAAACGCAACTTTCTGCAACTCCTCGCGGTAAAAGCCTCCTGAGATTTCTTCCCCATTCAAATCTTCAATGTAATACATCATTATCTCACCTTTAGGTCTCACAGCCCTAACTTTAAAAATCTCGCGTGTCCATCCTTGCTCAAAACCCTTTGCGAATTTATTCCCCGAACGCGACAGCCTTACATAATCATTGATTTTGAAGCGCGCAGAATGTGGTGGTGGTGGTGATCCATCTCTTCTCGGGAGCGTACCTCTTTCTAAAACTTCGTTAGGTGTTGTCCCAATCGTGCGATGGTGTGAGCGGTTGTAGGATGATGCCAATCATTCCAGAATGTCTAGAAATCTGTTTTTATGTGTAAAATAACGGTGCATGCTTTCCTTTATGGTGCGCTGAACTCTTTCAGCTAAAGAAGCCTTATGTATAGAATTGGTTGTGTAATAGCTGATATTAAACTCTGTCAACATGTTCTGAAAAGCACGGCCTATAAATTCCTTCCCCATATCCGTACAAAAATAGCCAGGAACCCTGTTTTCTTTTAACATTAGCGTTTTGGTGGCTTTAGCAACTGTTTCAGGTGATTTATTTTTCAGAGGAACTAGCCACAGATATCTAGAGAATACGTCTATTATGAATAGAATGTAGCGGTAACCATCGTTATACACAGAATATCTTTGCATGTCTGTTAAATCTGCTTGCCAAATAGAATCAATCGAGGAAGCCGTTGTCTTGGCTGTTTTAAACCTTTTTCTCACAGGCTTATGAAGCGTATAAGCCTCCTGCTCCCTCAAAAATCTTTCAACATCTTTTTTTCCTACTCCGTAAACACTTCTGTACAGTCTATCTACGCTGCCGTAAGAGGATGGGGTAGAAATGTCATAATAACGTTTAGTTAATACGTTAGCCATTTGCGTATTTTAGAGGCACGTGGGTAGGGTTGGTTTAACCTTTTCTTGCTCCTCTTCAAAGGTGTTACCGCCGGGGGTGACGTGCCTTCAATTGTGTCACATGCGTTGCATGTTCCAAGTCTTTTAACCTGTTCAGATTTCCTATCAACGTTTTAGGGACATTTATTTGTTGTAGTCTTGCTTTAATATGCGTCCATCCTGATGGTGATGGTCTATCCCACTTTCTCACCAGATCATGGACAATGTCTACGATATTCGATCCCTGTACCTTTGATCCTTCCACAATGAGCTCGCCTGTATCGGTCCATTGTATGGCTGGATCCTCATTCAATAGATTATAAAGACTTAAGCCTTTACTCATCAATGTATGTGGGAGGGTGCTTTTTAATACATGTTCGATATGTTGTGTGGCTAATCTTTTTGGTTGGTCAGCTGTATCGTCGGGCACAGATCCTATGTCGCCATGTCCATCGTCCCCCGTGCTGTGCCTAATAACCACCGGAATCTCTGTAGGGCTCTTAGAATTTTCGTACTCGTGAAGAAATTTCTGCAGAGCTTCTTGGTATAAGATTCTTTTCTCATCAGGTGTTTTTTCATTGTTTAATAAGGCTAGCAATTCGCTTTCCATTCTTTTAAGTCTGCTTTTACGGGGATCTAGATCCGTGTCTGGATTCCTTTGCAGTGAAGCGTACACCTCGTGGGGAATCACTACCACGTTCTTCATTATATTAATCTAGTCAGTGAAGGACCCAAAACTGAAAATAAGATGGGGAGAAATGACCCTCCTGTTTGTACAATAATTCGTTTTTTCTTCGCTACAGTTTGACTTTTACGAGCGAGTGCACGTATTATGTTCTTGTAGCGGCGTAGGCGAGCCTTCTGATGGGTTTTCATTGATACATTGCAATTCATAACGTTAAGACAGATTTCACAGATGCATTTTAAAAAGTCGGCGTCGATATTTTTAATAAACATCTGCTGCAATGCCCGGGGCAGTCGATGATAGATTTTTATTAATTCACGGTATTTCTTTAGTCTCTTTGTCATTCTGGAATATACACCGTTTCAGGCTCGTTTGGGAATATATTCGTTCGCAGAAGCACTCTAAACGTGTTTCGCGGATGAAGGTCGCAAAGCAAATATCCGTAACGCGTGCTTGTAGCTTCTTTATAAACTTCCAAAAACTCCTTACGCTGATTCGGGAACATTTGATTGGCTAATACCCCAATTTGTGATACATCTCTACGTTGCGCGAATAAGGCTAGATATTGCGTATTTAACGACACATCGCGCATGTATCTATTTTTGAAAAATAGATTCTGATTGATGAAGAACACGCTTATGTTAAGATGGTGGGAGAATACTGTAAATGTCTCGGCAAACGTTTTATCCATCTCCAACATGAGATCGTCAATTACAATGATTGTATGTTCATTTCCCTTTAACGAATTAACGTCATATACGCCTTTGTGGAACAAAATATCATCTTGGTACTCGTTGAACACTGATTGATACGTCGAATAGCACCATATAACTTTATGCACAAATTTCGAGAACATCTCTCCCTTTTCTTTAATGATTTTAAGCATAAACACAGTTTTACCACATCCTGTAGGTCCAGATATAATACATGTGGATGGACTCGTGAATCTGAATTTTTCTAGAGTCCATTTCTAACACGTCACACTCCTAAGTGAGTCATTTACAAAATATTACAAATTTTGAGTGCTGTTCCTTATATTTTGCTTTCTTCTCCCACAGAACCGTGAATGACGATGAGGTAGAGCATCCCATCATTGACATTACGGATGACCTCGACGACAGTGTAGTTGTGATCTCCTCCCCTGCCAACGAACCCTCACCAGCGATACCGGTAGCACGTCCAAAGCGGAGGTATGAGAACCCCACGTCAGGTATAAAGCGCACGAAATACGCGCATGTTGCAGCGGTAATAGATCCCCAACCACCAACCTCTTACGCAACAAGCCCCCCAGCAGCACCTCCCGCTAATATATCCCCTTATTCATCCGCCGCCCCCCGTTCTGTTAAGTGTACAATAATAGAGCCCCAACCATCAACCCCCTACGCAACAGGCCCCCCAACAGCACCTTCCGCTAATATATCCCCTAATTCATCCGCCGCCCCCCGTTCTGTTGAGGATGAAATAACGCTCGAATTGGTGCGATCCGCATCCCCCACCCCAGCCTTGACTAGAAATCGGTATAGAGTCAGTGTCGACCCTAGAGCCATGTATAGCAATGGAATTGAGCGCGGGCTACGCCGGGTTGTACAGCATATTGTAGAGTTTGCTCTTCAGAATCGTGACGAGCGTGAAGTCAGGACGAGTCTGTCCTTTGGATTCGGGTCAGATGACGGTGATGTCGACGATTATTGGGTGATAGTGCCATTTAGACGTTTGGCGGCTGAAGATGTAGAATATATATTAGGACGTATAATGCAAAGCCGCCCAAAGTAGTATAGCCTTCAATATGGACAACTTCACGGTAAATATTCACCATGTATTCCGTGTTGCGGGTCATAGTGCCATACCGTATACTCTTAACTTCAATTCTCCGACTATTTACCGAAAGCATATAAACGTCGATCGTGGTTGCGGCTTTATAGCAGTACTCTTAGCACGTATGTTTACTGTACAAAATACACGGACTCAAAAAATTTGGCTGCCTACGGTCGTGGAGCGTGCCCGTAAACTAGCTGTAGACTGTGAACTTGAATTTGACTGTAATATGGGTCCTGGAGAGCTGAGAAGGGTAGAACAGGAAATGAATGTCCGCATAGTTGTATTTGGGTTGGATGATCGTCGTAGGACTGTGTATGTTTTTAAAAGCTGTGTGAGAGATCGTACAAGACCCCTACTTATTTTAGGATTGTCAGGGACAACGTATCTCCCCATCCGTAATATAAGGTGGCTTTACGCGAGTTATGACAAAAGTCGAAAATATGGGAGACATCATGATTTGTGTAAGGGGTGCCTCGAGTTTGCGGATGATATAGTGAGACATTGTAAAGAATGTCACATGGTATGTGAGCAGTGTAAAAGCACCAAATGTGAAAGCCGTGTAGTTGAAACTGAGAAGAGAGTGTGATGTGTGTAGACGCACATTTTTCAATAATAGCTGTTTTGATTTCCATAAATCAATTGGCACGTGCAGGAAAATGAGAATCTGTGAATGTGGTATGTTTCACACAATGGATAATTGGGGAAAATTTAAGCACAAGTGTGACGTAATTCACTGTTCTACATGCCAGGAGGCATACAAGGCGGATGGAGTAAAGCATGTATGTTATATGAAAGATGCTAAGCCTAAAAATAACCCTTGTATAACTGTATACTACGATATAGAAACATATACGAACGCTGAAACCAAAGAGGTAATTCCACATTTACTTGTGAGCCAGACCATCTGTGATGAGTGTATGGGTTTCGAATGTGACGAGTGCCCCAAATGTGGTAAACGGACAAACGTTTTTAAAACGAATGTCCGCGATAGTCCTGTGAAACTATTTGTGTCCTATATTGTCAAGTTAGCCGACAAGTTCAAAAAAATGACTGTGTATATTCTCGCCCATAACGGGGCAAAGTTTGACACGCAGTTCCTTTATAAGGAGTTGCTTGAACACGAATCCTCTGAGATATTTACAGGTGATCCATTGAAAAGAGGCAACAAATTAATACAGATGCAGATAAGAGGCAATGT
Organism: Bathynomus jamesi; assembly: GCA_023014485.1. Taxonomy (NCBI): domain Eukaryota; kingdom Metazoa; phylum Arthropoda; class Malacostraca; order Isopoda; family Cirolanidae; genus Bathynomus; species Bathynomus jamesi. The sequence continues at coordinate 35,986 of JAJOZX010006639.1, read as the reverse complement.
ACAATTTAAAGATACTTTATTATTCACACCTTGTAAATTAGCAAAGCTATCCAAGGTGATGGGAGTAGCAGCTGAAGTTTCCAAAGGATACTTCCCTTACACTTTCCTCACCAGCGAGACTTTAAACTACGTAGGCCCACCACCCCCCAAACATTATTTTGACTGTATGGATGAACGTGAAGACCTTGATCGATACTACGACAGTTTTAATGAAAGTAACCCCTATAATATAGCTGATGAATGTGAGCGTTATTGCGTGAATGATGTGCGCGTGCTTAGAGTATGTTTCCAGGCCTTTAGAAGGATGTACATAGCCCGTTTCAAATGCGATCCACTGCAAGTCGCAACCACCATCGCATCATTATGTTTTACGGTGTTCAAGAATAACTTCATGCCTAAAGACACCTTAGCCATTATTCACCGAAACAATCCCCGCAGTTACGGGCACAAGGCTATTTACTGGCTCATACACCTACAGCAACAGACAGGTGTATACATAAAGCACGCCCGCAACACGGGTGAAGTACCCATTAAGATTAATGGACGTGTTTTTTGGGTTGATGGGTTAAGTGAAAACGGTGTCACTGGTGTGAAGACTGTGTATTCCTTTAACGGTTGCTGGTGGCATGGATGCCCCCGTCCTGAGTGCGGAATCACCGGAGATATCCACGGTAGGTCTCCTGCCGACTGTCTTGCATCGACCCGCACCCGGGATCAACTTATAGGATCACAGTTCACTCACAAAGTCTTGTGGGAGCATGAATATGATGCACGGATGGAGACAGACAAGGTGTACCGTGAGGAAATAAACACGATCAAGCGTTCAATGGTGCTGGATCCTCTCAAATGTGGTGATAGCTTGTTTGGAGGACGTACAAATCCTTTCAGACTATACTTTCCACCTACGGAGGGCGTGAAGCTCCATTACTACGATTTCTGTTCTTTATACCCATAAGTGATGAAGAGCAATCCGTACCCCGTGGGCGCTCCTGAGAAACTGGTGGGACCTAGCCTACCCTCCATCAATGAATTTTCAAAAAATTTGAATGATCGTTACTTTGGGCTCTCTTTCGTAGACGTACTCCCCCCACGCAATTTATGGATGCCGATCTTACCTGTCGTTATCGATGACAAGCTCATGTTTCCCCTGTGCGTGAAGTGCGCGGAAGAGGATAACGGCGAATGTAACCATATACCCCACCAGCGTAAGATCAGAGGCGTATATACAAGTCCTGAGCTGGCCCTAGCCGTACGCCATGGTTATAGAATACTGAAGATACATGAGGTGTGGAGGTTTCAGAAGCTACCCAACCTTTTCACACCATATATAAACGCCTTTTTGAAGGATAAGGTTGAGGCATCAGGGTATCCGCGAGGAGTTGATACCGAAGATGAAAAGTCTGCCTATATTCAACGTTACCGCGACCGCGAAGGTATACAACTTGATCGTGTCCAAATTGTAAAGAATCCTGGCAAGCGCTTTAGTGCAAAGTTGTGTCTAAACAGTCTATGGGGAAAATTTGCGCAGAATACCGGCAGAGGGGCATTCATTTGGCACAAAGTTATAGCGATGTCTGGGATTATGCCAATGCTCCCGATAAAGAGGTCATGGAGATCGTGAATGTAGGTAATACTTACATAATAAAGTACTACAACACTGAATTTGCCACAGATTACCTCAAGGGTTACAAACATACCTGTGGCCAGCTTCACAACAGCCTACGCCCGTATAAAACTTTGGGGTCTATTGCATTCTCTTGGGCGGAGAGTATTGTATGCCGATACAGATAGCGTGATATTCACAGAGAGGGAGGGTGAATACATGCCCGCTATTGGGGAGTTCCTCGGCGAGCTCACTGATGAGATCAAGGACGAGTATGGGGACAACGCTTACGCCGACTCTTTTGTCTCAACAGGACCTAAGACTTATGGGGTACGGGTCAGGGTGGGGGAGGAAATGAAATATATCGTGAAGGCAAAGGGTATTACGCTCAACCATGCGAATCGGCGGGTTGTTAACTTTGAATCGTTGAAGGATCTAGTATGTTTGGACGATGATGAGGGCGAACAACCTCCCAACTAATTGTAGGCACCCACAATTTTCGGGCGCAGAAGCTGGGGGGCGTGAAGGAACTTAGGGGTACGAAGGTGTGCCGTAACACCTATAGGAAACGTTACCAGTTACCTGGTACCTATGATACCGTACCCTTTGGATACCAAACGTATGATGCTTCTATTGTTAACTCACACGTATTTGTCTTGTATATAATCGTATCTATTGATTTATTACACGTATTTGTAAATATATATATAACTTGAATATCTCGTTTATTAAATCGTATTTGTAAAGTATCTATTGATTTATTACACGTATTTGTAAATATATATATAACTTGAATATCTCGTTTATTAAATCGTATTTGTAAATATATATAACTTGAATATCTCGTTTATTAAATAAATCATGTTTCAATTAGCGTTTCACTTTCTCCTTTGTGTGTGTGTGTGTGTGTGTGTGTGTGTGTGTGTGTGTGTGTCGCAGGTGAAAGTTCTAAGCTCCGCCCACTGTAAGACCGTGAGTCATGCTACTATCTGGGAGTCCCTGCGTGGTCAGTCGACTGCAGTAAGCCCGAGAGATCAGACGTGTATTCAGATCAGACGTGTATTCAAATGGCTACCTTTAATATTGCTTGTACAACGTTTATGAAATGGTATTCAGCAAAGTGTCAGGATGTGGTGGATACCGAAAAACTTCCTATTCCTCCCTCCTATACCTCTTTTAAAAACACATTGGATTGTGCGAAGTTCCAAGATGTACAAATACTCTACGGATGTTCTGGTGAGACCGTTGAAGGCTTTCGTTGCACAGACGATGTGCTGAAGTATACTGCAGAGCTAAACTTTATAAAGTCTCACATACACCGTGAAGTAAAAGAAACAACGCGTGCAGAAGAGAAGCAGCAGGTATGGATAATGAGTCTTGCGGATGGGTGGTGTGACAAGCGGTATTACGTCATGCTACACCATGTCGATTACTCATACCCTACGACTGAAAATGTGAATCTCGTGATCATGGACAATCTTAAGTATTTTTATCACTATATTAACGTATATCATGATGAGGTTCGTAGTGAGGTTGTGGCTAGTGCCCTGCGTGAGTTTTTAACAGACTTTAGAGACGAGTATCGTTTGATGGGCAGAAAGGAAAAATATGAGCATATGTTCCTCTCAAATAGTGCGCCGGAGTGTGAAGATGTTTAGTAAAACATAAAATGTTCCTAGTTCTTATCCTGAGGTAAAATGTCTGGTGCGTAGGCTGGTAGTGATGAAATTAATTCTTGTACCGGAAAAACAAATATGTACAACAATTCGGTACGACTCGCGGATCATACGAACAAGCCCATTCACGTATCATCGAGTCAGCCGCCCGTCGAACCGTTCCTGCCTACCTGCGTGCCTCACACGGCTCATAGTTATCTCAGAGCTTGAACCGAGTGGACGTGCGCTCCTCGAATACGATGGAACTTCCTTTGAGCAGCATTCTCAACGCCTCGTACGATGTGTCCGTGACGAAATCGTTGCGCGTGTTCAGGCGTAATTCCGGTACCATTAGCTATGTACTGGAAACGGAATGTAGACAAACAAACAAACGGGTTTATTTAAGTGTCGAGGAGATGAATAGAATCTTCGTGATAGTTGAGAAGTGGAGTGAAGATCGTTATAAAATACCTGCTAACGTAGGTACAAGAAGAGAGCAGATTAGTGACGCACCCTCATACGCCGTTGTATGTACGTTGTGTATAAATAACGATCGGCCGTGCATTGATATACGGCTGATGTGGAAGAATGCTTCTGATAATAACGCTCTTGTTCCTACGCGAAACCGTTTCATCCTCGACAGAATGTTTGAAATCGTCGGATTCCGCAAGCTGAAACCTATATTAGACGCGCGTGTTACGGACATGCTTTATTTTGATACAGTACTTGAATACGCCTACACCGCTCTGCTCGATGGGTTTACCGAGTGTAGGGCTGGTGAGAATGGTCTAGTGCTGGATGTTTATTTAAAAAGTTTAGACTCTTTGAAATACCATGAACTTTGGTACAAAGCAATTGATCGGTACAAGGCTGAGCTCACCTACACCGTTCACCCTGAAGAACTATTTCTTTATATAACGCGCAGTTGTCGTAACGATTTAGAAGATTATTTCAATTGCCGCTATGTTGAGTGAGTTCACGATTGAAAAGCTCGAGTCGGTAGAAATAAACCCTCGATTGGAAAAGCGTGCTTATAAACTTGTGTTTAATAATGTAGCTAACGATGAACTCTTTGTGCGTGCTTTTGATTGTATTCTAGACGTATTTAAAGATGACTTACCAACCGGTTGTAAAGTGGGAACAAAAATAGTACTGAACGATATGAAAGCCCTTCATATCGAATACAGGTTTCCCTATACTTTAAGCGGTGAAATATTATTAAGCCGCATATACTGCGTAATGCAGAGCAATAATGATGTAATTGTAAACTCGATTAAGACCGAGTTTAGTATTTTGAAAAAAAAGTGAAATGTATTTATATATTTTGCTTGATATTTCTCCTGTACTGTTATGATTATATGCATATTTCTATTATTATTGAATGTATTTATATATTTTGCGTGATATTTCCCTGTACTGTTATGATTATATACATATTTCTATTATTATTGAAATGTATTTATATATTTTGCGTGATATTTCCCCTGTACTGTTATGATTATATGCATATTTCTATTATTATTGAAATGTATATTTATTTCTATTTGAAATGTATATTTATTTTATATATATCCATAATTGTGTGTATATATTTCCTGTACTGTTATGATTATATGCATATTCCTCAATTATTATTGAAATGTATATTTATTTTCTATATATTTATAATAAACAGAATGATGCAATGTTGTTTTACTTAATTATATCATGTTACGCCTTCTAAACCTACTACCGGTATTCTAAACCAACTTTTAAGAAATATAATAATGTATACAATGGTATCGCTAAAAAGTGGTATCTGGCAACTCAAGCCATTTACGCCTTCTAAGCCAACTGGCTGATTAGGAGTCTATAATAGTGTATACAATGGTATCTGCTCAGTCTTCGAAAAAATGAATACATGGCTATCTGGCAACTCAAGCCATTTACGCCTTCTAAGCCAACTGGCTGATTAGGAGTCTATAATAATGTATACAATGGTATCGCTAAAAAGTGGTATCTGGCAACTCAGTCTATTAGAATTAAAAACATGGTATCTGGCAACTCAAGCCATTTACGCCTTCTAAGCCAACTGGCTGATTAGGAGTCTATAATAATGTATACAATGGTATCGCTAAAAAGTGGTATCTGGCAACTGTCTTCGATTAGAATTAAATGAATACATGGCGCTATCTGGCAACTCAAGCCATTTACGCCTTCTAAGCCAACTGGCTGATTAGGAGCCTATAAAACAACGCCTACTCGGCTGAAGTCTTAATATGCACTTGGCTCCTGCCAGGTGAACACCTCTCCTCCTTTCTCTCCTTTCTGGCCCTTTGGGGGGAATAGCTTGGGGGAGAACTCCGCCTCGCCTCCAAGTTTTCCTTGTTGCACCTACAGCATCCCCCCTTTGGGGTAATTTTTCCCCTTTTTTTTCAACACCCCACCCCCCTTTGCAACAACCCCCACCCCCTTTGCAACAACCCCACCCCCTTTGCAACATTACATAATAACTTGCAACATTCTTGCATTCTCCCCTTTTGCGGCTATACTACTGATCCTGAACCGTCGTTCGGAGTCACACAAAGTAACACAAAGTGTATATATACCTTTCAACCTTCAAAACGTTCCGTGCAATGATTCCTCATTTCACGAAGGTCAAGCTTGTCGCCCCTCCTCTCGAGTTGGCCTGGTGAAGTAGTGAGTTGGTTTCTCGTACTCTCCACCTCACATAGCCAGGTATGCCCGGCTCATCGGGGATTGTTCTGAGCCAGGCGTCTAATCTTCTTTTGAAGAAGTCCACCGCAACACCACTCGTGTTCCTTAGGTCTTTGGGCAGCTGATTAAACAGTTTTGGTCCTCTCACAACAAAACTATTTTCTTTCAGGGTTGAGGATGTTCCCTGTCTCGCCTTTAAGTTGGGAACACGAGGGAGTCTTCCTTTTCTGTTTTCCACTGTTGTTTGGGGAGTTACAGGGTTCAGAGTAAGATTAGGGACTAGTTTCTCCATTATTTTCCAAGTGTAAATGATGGTGTATCTCTCTCTTCTCCTTTCCAGTGAATATAGGTTTAGTTCGCTTAACCTTTCCCAGTAATTTAGTTCTTTGCACCCATTGATCTTTGCTGTGAAGCTTCTCTGAATCCCTTCTAGCTGTCTAATGTCTTCTTTTATATAGGGGCATGTTAGGACCGAGCTGTATTCCAATTCGGGTATGATCAGTGTTTTCAGTAGAGGAATCATTATATTCTTATCCCTTGGTTTAAAGGTTCTCAGTATCTGCCCAGTTATTCTCTTTGCTCTGTTTACTACTATCTTATTTTGTGTTTCAAATTTCGCATCATCAGTCATTACAACCCCTAAATCTTTTGCTCTAGAATTTCTCTGAATTTCATGTCCATTTGGGGTACAATATTCCATGGATTTTAGGTCTTCTGTTTTTTTCGTACCGTAACAGCTGAAGTTTCTCAGTGTTAAACTTTATATTGTTGTCTTCCGTCCACTTGCAGATTTTGTTCATGTCGGTTTGTGGAGTTCCTATATCTTCTGGGTTTCTTATTTTTCTACTGATCTTTGTGCCATCGGCAAAGGATGTTACTGTGTTGTCTCTAGTAATGTCCTCAGCTATGGCAGTTCGCATGATTATGAAGAGTAGTGGAGTTAATACTGTTCCTTATGGTACTGAGCTGAGGACCTCTGATTCTGATTCTGATACTCCTTGTACTGTAACGACTTATATATATATATAAGTCGTTACAGTACGAGGAGTATCTTCATCAGAATCAGAGGTCCTCAGCTCAGTACCATAAGGAACAGTATTAACTCCACTACTCTTCATAATCATGCTAACTGACATAGCTGAGGACGTTATCAGAGACAACACAGTAATCCTATTTATAGAATTTTCATGCACAAGAAATATTCTGGAACATAACATCCAAGGAAGCCATTTCTTCAAAATCCATTTTTAATGGTAACATTTAACAGAAAGTAAGCTAATGATATTTTAAATTTTAGCAGCTGAATCCGATGACTGGGTCTCAATCGACATAAGTATAGTGTATGAATTAAACGGATGTACTTTTAAAGTATAATTAAAATATAACATTGGACTAACTATAACTAATCGACTGATGTTCATATGCACACATTATATATATATATATATATATATATATATATATATATATATACACAGGGTGTTTCATAACATGTGGGACGCACTTTCAGGATGGATTCAGGAACTGGAAACAATGAAAAAAGTTTATATAAATATATGAAACAACACCATACATATATATATATATATATAATTTTAGATATTGCTTCCAAGTATTGTTTTAAATTTAGAAAATGAGCGTAAACAATCATATTTAAATTTAGAGCAGGGATTCTTAATCTGGTGCTCGCGAGCACCAAAGTGCTCTTTAAGTTGTGTACAGTGCTCTCCACTATCACCTAAAACTTTGCTCGCGAGCACTATAGTGAAGCCCTTGACCCCTCCTGCCTCATAAAAAGCAATTTATTTTATCAAACGTAGCAATTAATGTTTAATGTGCATGAAAAGTTAAGGTGCATGAAAAGGTTAAGAAACCCTAATTTAGAGTCTCCACGAAACTAAAATGAACCACTGCTTTCCCTTTGAATATGTATATAGAAATCGATACTTGGGGAAATGTAGGGATGACTGTGTGAAATCGAATTTGACGTCCCTATTATTATTCTTAATCAACTATTGTATCTTGCACTCTTGTCCACCTTTTAGGAATTATCTACGTGATTATAGAGATTATAGTTTCCTTTTCAATATTTAAACACGTAGAAAATAATTCAGTACGTCCTTTTATATATATATATATATATATATATATATATATATATATATATATATATATATATATATATATATATATATAATTTTTGTTCTGATATTTGTATTAGGAAAATAGATTTCGAAATTATTAACGAATTTTATTTAAATTTCATCTTAATTTTCTAATCTAGGGTTATCTTATATATTTCAATCAACAAGCGGTAAAAATTGTATACTCACGAGGTAACATTGTAATTAACATCTGCTTATCTAATATTATTATTATTATTATTATCATCATAGCTGTATATATATATATATATATATATATATATATATATATATACACACAGCTATGATGATAATAATAATAATAATATTAGATAAGCAGATGTTAATTACAATGTTACCTCGTGAGTATACAATTTTTACCGCTTGTTGATTGAAATATATAAGATAACCCTAGATTAGAAAATTAAGATGAAATTTAAATAAAATTCGTTAATAATTTCGAAATCTATTTTCCTAATACAAATATCAGAACAAAAATTTTTTTAAAAATTAAATTTTAATTCATCAATTTTTGTTTTGCTTTAATATTATTGCGTAAATAAAGAGATAAAAAATGAAAATCATTACACTTAAAGACGAATATTGGATTAATTAATGATAAAAATATAATCTTTTGAGAAAGCAATAGCTTTCGCTTTTGCATGCTGTATATTTTAAAGCTCGACCTGCTCTCGTATCGGTCTGCTAGATTCATTAGGTTATAACTTCTCTTTCATTCTCTTTCTGTCTGAATTATGAAATTTTATTTAATCTTATTCCGGTTCGAGCAAACAAACTGGTGAGTTTGTTATTTGTTAGGTCGGCACACTTACGCTACCTGCTTTTCACTCGTTTATCTTTTTCTCGGAATGCTGGCGGATCGCGCCGGAACGCTGGCGGAACGCGACGGAACCCTGTGTAAAAAGAGCCATGAAATTGCTTTCCTACTCAACTCAACATCCTGTCAGGGAATGTTTGTTTGTTTGTGGGTTTGTTTTCTTGTTTGTTTTGTTTTGTTTTTGTTTTCTTTTCTTTCTTTTTTGTTTTACCTACAAACAGCTTTCATGAAAGACCGTAAAGCATCATAAAGGACGGTGAGGATCCCAAGGAGGACCCCTCAAGGGACCCAAGGAGGAAATTCTCAAATTGATCCATTCTGCTTGTTTTTCTTGTTTTTTTAACTTTTTTTAACCTTCAAATATCTCTCATGAAAGACCATGAAACATCATAAAGGAAGGTGAGGAACCCAATGGGGAGAGGGGCCACTCAAGGAGGGACCCGAGGAGGAAATTCTCAAATTGATCCAATTCTATCTCCCTTTTTGCCATCAAACTACTTACATAAAATTGGCATCACGCAAAAAAAATAAGGAGCTATTGAAGAATAGGGACCCCAGCCTTCTTTAGTTAAGCTTATAAGGCTAACTAACGAAAATATCACGACCTAACCTAACCAATCGTTAGGTTAACTGTACGCCCTTGACGATTGGTTAGGTTAGGTCATGATATTTTCGTTAGTTAGCCTTATAAAGCTAACTAAAGAAGGCTGGGGTCCCTATTCTCCAATAGCTCCAAAAATAATAATAATAATAACAATAATAATAAACTTAACCTTAAGTGTTATCGACGAGTTATATCCTCTATCATTGCTTGTAGGAGGCTAGTTTCTGCAGCCATTATGATCTAATGGTTGTATGTCTGATTAATCCATTTTACATACTTCGAAAATTTTGTCATTGACAATGGTGGCTACGCCACCAACAAAGCACAAAAGCCTTTTCATTTGGGGAAATTGGCGAACCTCTACGTTATTCGGATATAGCGAGGGATGATCACCGTTCTATTTAGCGATAAAAGTATTTTATTCAAAATGAGCCATTTCTACTGTTTTAAAGGTGATTTTTTTATCAGGTGCATTTATTATGCAAAACATAAAAAAAGAATAATTAATTAGTAATTATTTCACTTGCACTGTCATTTACAATTTACTTTTTAAAGCGAGAAGAAATTTCAAATTCATTGTCTAGTATAAATAACTATATACAGTAATTTTATTTAAACGCAATAAATAATTTAGTGCAAGTAGCGAAATTATTCCCTTGCTCCCAATTTGTGAATTTAACAAGACTTCACATGTTGAACAGAACTTGAAACTTGAATATTGAATTTACGGTGACTCAGTTTCTCTAGTTGAAAGTTAATGAATTTCTAATTTCTGAGCGTCTAACACTTACGATAGGTATAGTAATAACTCACAAACTCGGATAATAATTCGGATTCAAAAAGATCATTTATATATATATATAATATATATATATATATATATATATATATATATAAAAGCAAAGAACGACAGGGAAAAGGAAAAGGAAAAACGAAGTGCGAGCGCTTTCGTGATATATTCACATCTTCAGGGACAAGAAAGAAATAGACAGAATTTACAAAGTAAATGAGTTAAATACACAAGCGAAAAAATTCCCAAAAGGCAACTCAATCTAAAAACAATAAAAACAATCTAAAACTTCCCCAACAGATAACTTAATCTAAAGGTTACTAAATTATCGAATACATAAAAACTATATAAAGGAAATTATACAATTAACATGTACACAAAAAATTATAACAGTTATTAGAAATACTTTGTAAATTCTGTCTATTTCTTTTTTGTTCCTGAAGATGTGAATATATTACGAAAGCGCTCGGACTTCGTGTTTCCTTTTACTTTTCCCTGTGGTTCTTTGTTTATTAAAAAGATCACGTGTTGCATTTTGATTTCTTTGCATATATATATATATATATATATATATATATATATATTAGGGTGGTCCATAAAATCGCACTTTTGATTTTTCCAGCTCCCACCCGCCTAATCTGTGTCACTATAGCAGAAAATAAATTGTGAAAATTTCCACTCACATCGATGCATAATAATTAGTGGTCGCTCATGGGGTTATATGTTCTTCTCGGAGTCACTCATTACTATGATCTATTACCGGTGGTAATTAATGCCGTTTTCTGCTCTTTCACAGGTTGAAGTGTTAAATACAGCTATATGAAATAGATTTTAATAGATGTTGGTATACCATACATTGGTTTATATTGGTTACATTTACTTATGGTGACGGTCATGTCAAAAACACGTGATTTTTACTTGGAGAAACCGGACCAAAAGATTTTAGGCAGTAAACTGCCTTCAAATGGCAAGGTCCTAGGTGTTTTTTTGCACTATCATCTTGTGAATAAAAAAGACACCAAAGAAAGCGCCGAAGAAGTTCTGGAGGAAATTTTTCATTTTCAGAAAGAGCGTGCATACCAACACGCCAGAAGGACCACTGTTTGGAGAAGCTTTTGGTCTTGTTCAAAGAGTGGCAGGCTTTGAAAAAGAACAAAGGAAGGCGAAATCCAAAACAAGTCCAAAACGAGACGTCTTTCAAAAGCAAGCTGAACAACTTGTTCGACATTGCACATTGAAACGCTCTCCAGATGATCCAATTTCAAGAAGATCGCAACTTCCTTCTCGCTCAAAGAGAGCCCGGTCGGCGTGGCACAATGGGCTTCGTCGACAAAAAATTGGCGGAGAAGGAGCAGAAGGCTGCAAAGCGGAAAGCAGAGGAAGACGTCCGAAAGAGGAAAACAGTCAAAGAGCAAGCCTTGACATCCCAAACAGCCGAACTTGCTTCTTCAAGCTTTCCCGATGAAGAGTTTCTTGAGGGAGCCACTGGAGGTTGGTCTTCTTCCCTCCAAAAAAGAACACGCCAGACCAAGAATATTTTCAACTCAGAATTATCTTCAGCCTTAAACAGGACCGGGGTGAGTGACCGGATGGCGCTTTATATTGTATCAGAAACAGCTCGCAGCCTTGGCCAAAACCTCGAGGAACTGACTCTCAGCCGATCCTCTATGAAGCGCAGCCGAAAGCATCATCCCAGGCAGCAGGCTGAATCGGTCCAAAAAGGGTTCCATTCCGGACCAGTGGTGGTGCACTGGGACGGAAAGCTTCTGCTAGACCTTACCAACAATGAGCAGGTGGACCGGCTTCCCGGCTTAGTGTCCACCTCAGATGGCAACTGCCAGCTCTTGGGAGTGCCAAAAATAGTTTCGGGAAGTGGGCAACAGCAGGCACAAGCGGTGTTCGATCTCTTGCAACTTTGGGGACTAAGTGAAATAGTGGTGGGGATATGTTTCGACACTGCCGCTGCTAACACTGGCCGTCACTCAGGATGTTGTTTGCTCCTAGAGCAGAAGTTGCAGAAAGAGCTGCTCTACTTTGCATGCAGGCATCATATCATGGAGCTAGTTGTCGCCGCCGCGTTCACGGTGTCATGACGAAATTTCTGCTCCTAAAGTTCTGTTATTCAAGAGATTCCAGCAACAGTGGAACTACATCGACAAAAGCAAGTTCCAAACAGATGTCGACGACCCCACTGTTGGTCCATCCCTATTACCAGTCAGAGAAGAACTTCTGAAGTTCGCCAAAGACCAAATCCAGCGCGAAACGTACCGAGACGATTACAAGGAATTTTTGGAACGCGCCCAGGTGCGATGCAAGGTCCTGTATTCTATCAAGATGTGGATGTTCCGGGAGCAATTGCAACATCTCACACCGAAAGAGAAAACATGCTTGCAAGACGTGAGCATCTTCGCTGTGACAGTCTACCTGAAGGCATGGTTCACTGCTCCGATGGCCGCTTCCTCTCCAGCCCAGGACCTCTGCTTCTTGGAATCCAAAGCAGCCAGTCAGAAGCTGGTAGGACAGCTTTGGTACCTCTCTCAGGAAATGATTCCATTGGCCTTCTTCTTCGATGCCGATGTTCCATCTGCAACGAAACGTCGGATGGTCGCAGCCCTATACAAGAAAGAGGGTGGAGAGCAGATTCCAAAGCGTGTGAACCCGCCTCTCAGTTCGTCTTTGGAGAGCCTTGTGACGAAAAATTCGAAGAGGTTCTTACTCTCCACCTCACATAGCTAGGTATGCCCGGCTCATCATGGATTGGTCTGAGCCAGACGTCTAATCTCCTTTTGAAGATGTTCACCGCAACACCACTCGTGTTCCTTACAATTACATTAAATAATTAAATATATTGAAAATAAATATACATCAAAATACATTCGTGCTACTGCGCTTAACTAAAACACTAAACTCGCACGTAATCGAGTCTACAGTCACATCATTATTGCTTTGCAGTACGCAGTAAATATGATTTAACATTATTTCACCGCCCAAGTTATAAGGATACCTATACTCGATGTAAATGGCCTTCATATTGTTCAATACTATTTTTGTGCCCACTTCACATTCGGTTGGCAAGTTATCTTTAAACACGGATATAATACATTCAAAAGCACGCACAAAGAGGTCATCGTTAGCCACCACATCATTATTAAATACAAGTTTATAAACACTCCTTTCCAATCGAGGGATTTTTCTTACCGACCCGAGCTTTTCAATTGAAATAATCTTCCAAGTCGTAACGACAGCTGCTCATTATAAAGAGGTACAATTCTTCAGGGTGAACAGTGTAGGCGAGCTCTGCCCTGTACCGCTCAAGTCCTTTGTACCAAAGTTCATGATATTTCTAAGAGTCTAAACCTTTTAAATAAGCATCCAGCTCTAGACCGTACTCGCCTTGTTCATTCCTACATTCGATAAACCCGTCGAGCAGAGCAGTGTATGCGCATTCAAGAACCGTGTCAAAATAAATCATATTCGTAACACGCGCGTCTAATATAGGCTTCAGCTTCCGGAATCCGACGATTTCAAACATTCTGTCGAGGATGAATCGGTTTCGCGTGGGGACAAGAACGTTATTATCAGATGCATTCTTCAACATCAGTCGTATATCAATGCATGGCTGCTCGTTATTTATACACAACGTACAAACAACGGCATATGAGGGGGCATCACTAATCTGTTCCCTTCTTGTACCTACACCTGCAGGTATTTTATAACGGTCCACACCCCACTTCTCAACTATCACGAAGACTCTATTCATCTCCTCAACACTTAAATAAATAGCATTACGTTTACCAGAGTTTGCTTGTCTACAAGTCGTTTCAAGTACATAGTTAATGGTACCGGTTTCACGCCTGAACACGCGCAATGACTTCGTCACGGACACCTCGTACGCGGCATTGAGAATGCTTCTCAAAGGAAGTTCCATCGTATTCGAGGAGTACACGTCCAGTCGGTTCAAGCTCTAAGATGACTATAAGCCACGGGTGGGCGGATCGGCGCGACGGGGGCAGCGAGTCACACCATAAGCTGTTGAATCGTTTACGGATTTGTTCTAGCATGAATCATGCGAGTATTTGTAACCATTATACCGGGCAGTTTTCCAACACATTGGGTAATTTCTGTTTTAATGTTTTATGCACACTAGACGTTTTCCACACATTAACAATCCGGTGCACTATTTGAGAGAAACATGTGACCGTATTTAACCTTCTTGTTTAACAATCGATACTCGTCTCTAAACTCTATTAAAAACTCACACAGGCCTTTAGCCACAACCTCACTGCGAACCTCGTCATATATATGAATGTAGTTTAAAAGTACTTTAGCTTGTCCATGATGAAAAGGTTTACATTCTCAGCCGCAGGTTATGCGTACTCGGTATGATGCAGCAGGACATAATACCGCCTGTCACACCACTCATCAACAAGACCCATTATCCATATCCGTTGCCTCTCTTCTGAACGCGTTGTTTCTTTCATCTCACGGTATATGTACGCTTTTATACAGTTTAGCCCTACAACGTAGTCCATTACATCATTTATGCCGCGAAATCAGGCAATACTCTCGCCAGAATATCCATAGAATATTTGAACATTTTGTTCCTTCGCGCGATTCAATGTAGCCTTAAAAGTCTCAAAGGGGAGGGGGTAGGTCGTCTTTCAGTATTCACCACATCTTCCGACTTTACCGAATACCACTTCATAAACGTCGAACACGCAGTATCAAAAGTAGCCATCACTAATTTTTGTCTACGTGAGAAAATACATGTCTGAGCTCCAGGGCTTGCAGAGGTCAACTGGGCACGCAGGGGTAGAGATATGCCCAGGTCAGGTCTGCCACTGACTTAATGAAAGAAAACCCAGATCGTACACTAAGAAAACCTAGATGGTCCTCAAAAAAACCCAGATCACCAATACTGGAGCACCAATATCATTTTTTTTTAATTTAGTACCAAATGAAGCAATTTATTGCCAAATTGTATTTAGGTATATATATTCATTGAAATTTCAATGCAATTTACTGTGACACAAAATATAAATCAAGCCAAAATTGCACGCACGCGCAATGCAGACTAATGCCTGCCCATGACTAATGCTGCCAAATAATAAACTACATGATGTTCTTTCGATTTGTCTACAATTATTCAGAGTAAGCTCCAAAGTCAGTTAAACAGTAAATTTATAACTGCGATTTGCTTTAAACATCAGTATCGTTTTAACAAATTTGTATCAGTATGTATAAATACTCAGAACTGAATAATTAGTAAAATTGATCGAAACGTTTAAGCGATGATTTGTTGTAACCTGTTTCTAACATGTTTATGGAATGCAATGTTTAATGCAACTCAATTTTTCTCACATTCTTATTTATGCATTATCAAATTTAACTCATTTCATTACCAGAATACCAAATAAATTTTTAAATACAAAATTGCTTTTTCATAACCAAATTTGCTCAGATTTCGTTATTAATAATACCAGATGGTAACCCTGGAGTCGGGAATTTTTGCCAGTTTTGCGCAACTGACATCCTCCTTACAAACATGAAGCTTTACTCTCATAGCATTTCAAAAAACGCTTTATGATATTACTAAACAAAGCGTTGTTGCATTATATTTTATGTAGAGTGGTAAAATTCGGTACATTTTATTTGTCTGCCTTACTTTAAGCCTAAAAAACCCAGATTTCATGAAATTTTTAAAATTAAAACCAAGAAACCCAGGAAAGTGTTGAAAAACCCAGATCTGGGTAGAAAAACCTAGCAATGGCAGCCCTGGCCCAGGTAGTAGCAGGAGTCACGTGACCGAGCTTACACTAGGCGGAGCTTGGGATTGTACATACGCACGCACACAAAGGAGAAAATAAAACCCTAACTGAAACAAATATATTACGTAATAAATAAACATATCGTTAACAATACACACATATATATATATATATATATATATATATATATATATATATATATATATATATATACACACACACACGAGTATATATATATATATACACACACACGAGTATATATATATATATATATATATATGTGTATATATATATACATATATAAACAATCAAGGATTAAGGTATCCAAAGGGTAAGGTATCATAGGTACCAGGCACCTGGTAACATTTCCTATAGGTGTTACGGCTCACCTTCGTGCCCCTAAGTTCCTTCACGCCCCCCACTTTCTGCGCCCGAAAATTGTGGGTCCCCAGAGTCAGTTGGGTTGGCTGGTCGCCCTCATCTTCCAAGCGCACTAGATCCTTCAACGAGTCAAAGTTAACGACTCGTCGGTTCGAATGGTTAAGCGTGATACCCTTAGCCTTCACGATATATTTCATATCTACTCCCACCCTCACCCGTACCCCATAAGTTTTTGGCCCTGTTGATACAAAGGAGTCTGCGTATGCACCATCACCATACTCATCCTTGATCTCGTCAGACAACTCCGAGGAATTCCCCAATAGGAGGCATGTATTCACCCTCCCTCTCTGTGAATATTACGTTATCTGTGTCAGCGTACAGCACCCTCCGCCCAAGAGAGTGCAGTAATCCCCAAAGCTTGATGCGGGCGTGGCCGTTGTGAAGCTGGCTACAGGTATATTTGTAACACGTGCGGTCTCTGTGGCCAGTTCGGTGATGTACTTTATTACGTAAGTATTACCTACATTCACGATCTTCATAACCTCTTTATCGGGAGCGTTGGCATAATCCCAGACTTCACTATAACTTTGCGCCAAATGAACGTTCCCTTTGCCAGTATTCTGTGCAAATTTTCGCCAAAGACTGTTTAGACACAACTTTGTACTAAAGCGCTTGCCAGGATTTTTAACAATTTGGGAACGGTCAAGCTGTATACCTTCGCGGGCACGGTAACACTGAATATAAGCCGATTTTCCATCTTCGGTATCAATTCCTCGCGGATACCAGAAACCTCCACACCACATGTATCTTCAATATTCTGTATCCATGGCGAACGGCTAGGTCCAGCTCAGGGCTTGTATATACACCTCTGATCTTATGCTGGTTGGGTGTATGATTGCAATCCCCATTGTTCTCCTCTGGCCACTTCACGCACAGGGGAAACATGAGCTTGTGAGCTATAACGACGGGTAAGATCGGCATCCATAAATCGCGAGGGGGGAGCACGTCAACGAAAGAGAGTCTAAAGTAGCGCTCACTCAAGTTAGCTGAGAACTCCTGAATGGTTGGCTAAGGCTAACAAAAACCCTAAGATCCACTCTTAGGTTAGCCCGAGAGAAAAGAAAGAGTAGGGGGTAAGGAGAAGAGACTAAGGGGATAAGTAAGTAGCAACACCTATCACTCATAGGTTAACATTCATTAAGAAAAAGAGAAAAAAGACTCACCATCATCATCCGCCGGCCACTGCCGACAAGTCAGAAAAGTAGTCGAAGAGAATAGGAGAGGGGTGAAAGATGAAAAGAAGTAAAATAAAAACGCTTACAAACCATACAAACACAGTCTTAACTCACTGTCATACCATGCAAACTACAGACAGGCGAGTAAAGAAAGTTACAGACATGCAAGTAAGGAGAGGATAAGGAGAAAAAAAAAGTAGGTAAAGTTAAACAAAAAGTGGGTTAGTTTACGTGTTAGTCTAATTTTTTTTTTTATATAATTTTTTTGCTGCCATATCACATGCTGGCATGTCACAAGCTGGCATTAATCGTCAACAGACTCATCCTCGACCACCACCCCCAGACCTCCTCTTGCTAATTGTTTTTTTATTTTAAACGTTAATATTTTTAAAATGCCTATCTAAACGGTTCTTAAACATATTAACGCTGGTAGAGTTAACGACTGAAGCGGGAAGATTATTCCATTTATCAATTACTTTAAACGTAAAGAAGTTTTTAGCGATATTAGTAATGAAACGTCTGCCACGCAACTTGAATCCGTTTATTGCGAGTATTACTATTATCGAAAGTGAACATTTGTCAAAATTTACGTTATCGATGTTATTAACGATTTTGAAAACTTCAATAAGCTCCCCCCTTATTTACACTTGGAAAATAATGGAGAAACTAGTCCCTAATCTTACTCTGAATCCCATAACTCCCCAAACAACGATGGAAAGTAGAAGCGGTAGACTGTGTCGTATCCCAAATTGAAGGCGAGACAGGGAACATCCTTAACCCTGAAAGAAAATAGTTTTGTAGTGAGAGACCAAAACTGTTTAATCAGTTGCCCAAAAGAACCTAAGAAACACGAAGGGAGTTGCAGTGGAAATCTTCAAAAGAAGACTAGACGCCTGGCTCAGAACATCCCCGATGAGCCGGGCGTACCTGGCTATGTGAGGTGGAGAGCGCAAGAATCCAACTCACTACTTCACCAGGCCAACTCGAGAGGAGGGGCGACAAGCTTGACCTTCGCGAAATGAGAAATCATCGCGCGAACTTTGTAAGGTTGTAAGTAAGGTACGGTATATATATATATATATATATATATATATATTATATATATATATATATGATACACACATACCGTGCATGGAACAAGGAACTCTTCTGGGATAATTAAATCCACTATGTCCGAATAAGTAATGGTAAATGACAAATACCATAGTTTTTCTTTTTCATGATGCGAGCCCGACGTGGGCAATGGTCACTCGCAAGAGGTCCCATAATATAGCTTCCTCACCAGCTATCTGCAAAGCAGACAGGATCCAGCTTGGGACATTGGGACCCTAGATCCATGTCCCAAAGCTGGATCCTGTCTGCTTTGCAGATTGCTGGTGAGGGAAGCTATATTTATGGGACCTCTTTGCGAGTGACCCATTGCCCACGTCGGGCTAGCATCATGAAAAAGAAAAACTATGGTATTTGTCATTTACCATTACTTATTCGGACTATAGTTGATTTAATTATCCCAGAACGTTCCTTGTTCCATGCACGGTCTGTGTGTATCATAAAAAACTCAGGGGACCATTCGAGTTATCATTCCCATATATATATATATGTGTGTATATATATATATTATATATATATATATATATATATATACAGGGTGTCCGAGAATTATCTGTACAATTTTTGGCTGTTATTAAAAGTCAACCATGAAGTGTAGAAATTCCAGTGTTGTCCCATTTTAAAGAGAATCTCATTAAATTTTTTTCTGATACCACGTTTTGACAAGTTTTTTATAAATGTACGCGGGTGACAGACATTGATGATTTAAAAGCAAGAATCACAGCTGCTATTGAGCGAATTGATGTGGATATGCTGCGGCGTACATGGCAACATTTGGAGTATCGATTGGATGTTTTGCAAATCACATGGTGCACATATCGAATGTTTGTAACAACGTTACTTTAATAAAAGAAACTTTGAAAATACAGATTCTAAATAATCTTGTTTAAGAATTTTACGTGTGTTATCAAGAATTTTATTAAAAGATGAAATTGTACAGATAATGTTCGGACACACTGGAATTTCTAAAAAAACTTGTCAAACTTGGTATCAGAAAAAACTTAATGAGATTCTCTGTAAAATGGGACAACACTGGAATTTCTACACTTCATGGTTGACTTTTAATAACAGCCAAAAATTGTACAGATAATTCTCGGACACCCTGTGTATATATATATATATATATATATATATATATATATATATATATCAGTCTTTCCTTGTGGACAGACGTTTTTTCTCGAGTGTCAGTGTTACCAAGTGAATAAGTGGTTTTAAGTGTCTTTAAAAAAAAAAAAAGTGTTTGGTGCATTCTTAGCTAAATTACTTCGTGTTACTAATCATTCATTAACGAATATATTTTTTATTGAATTTATTCATTACTATATTACTTGACTAAACCAAAGCTATTGCCTTGTTGTTCCCGAATCTGTTTACTACACGAGGTTTCATAAGGTTGAAATTCCCTTGGTTTGCCTTTGTTGTTTTCAAATCTATCAGAAACGTGGTTTCTTAAGTTCATTTTTCCTTCACACTACCTGACCTCCAAAGGGTCACCTACCGTGGGAAAAAAGGGATTAAGTCGTAAACAGCGGCAGATAAGTTTCATTTAATACTTTTCTTTAACATTCTTTCGTCGGTAGCTTAATTATATATTCATTTAGCATAAAATTGTGTTACAAGAACCTGTTTCTGCGTTTCAAGAACAATTTTGCGGGTTTTCGCAGTGACGGCACAATAAGCACGCGGTAGACGTACGTTGTAATTTATTAATTTCCAAACGCTCGTTTTGTGTTTTTTGTTTTTTAACTAATTAAAAGCATGGCACCCCCGTCAAGTACTTGCAGTAGCTGTGAAGGGAAATTTGCCACTTACACGTTTACAATGGCTAATAATAATGAACAGTTAGTTTGCAGGTGGTGCTCAAGCTGGAAGTCTGAGAACGAATTAGACCGTGAGAGGAGGCCAGGGTGAGGCTTCAAGAAAGCGTGATGCTTCTGACGGCAAAATTGGATTCCCTTGAGACTCCAGTTACGACCCCTCCTGCCTCAGTTTCTACTAATAATATAAATAGTATAATAGCCCTCTCTCTTCCCTAGTTCCCAACCCTTCGTTCGAGTGCGAAATGGAGCCCCATTGCGAAAAGCAAAGATTGTCTACCAGTAATAACAAGCAATAAGTTTTCTGTTTTAGGTTTCGAAGATGCTGATGAACCGGAAATACGACTCGTTGGCGATTCCATTGTTCGAGGGCAGCTCGAGGAATTCTGTGGGAGAAACCCTCGTCGTAGGCGCCGTTACTGCTACCCTGGTGCAAGGGTGGAGGATATAACTAATAGTGTTGACCATTTTACAGACGGTACCGCCGAGGACAAACGTATGTTATTCATGTCGGTACTAATAACGTTTTAAATTCTAGATCGGAAGAACTGCTGGCTAGGTACAGGGACTTATAGAGCGACTAAAGGAGAAAACTAATAAGATTGTCTTAACAGGTATACTTCCTCGAATTATCCAACGTAACGATTTCTACAGCAAGGCGACCTATATTAACAATAACCTAAAGTCTCTTTGCCAACAGGAAGGAGTGCATTATGCGAATTTTTGGAACAGTTTCTACGGCAGGAGGGACTTGTTCCTCGAAGATGGACTTCATCTTAATGACGTTAGGAGCTGCGCGTTTAGGAAGACTATTTCATAATACTGTCTCTTCTTTTCAGGCTGCCGTAACTCGAACGGTCCCAGCGTAAATTCTACAAATTTCCCTGCGCTCGCGAAGGTGTCGTAATTACAAACAATTTGAAGGTTCTATCCTTAAATGCTCGTAGCCTACGAAAAAAATAAATGAATTTTTTTCTTTAATTGCTTGTAAAGACTATGATTTAATTGCGATAAACGAATCGTGGCTTAGCACTGAAACACGTGACTTTGTAGGGGAGTATCAAATTAAAGGTTATAGACTTTTTGTTAAAAACAGAATAGGTAGGCGAGGAGGCGGTGTTATGTTGTATATCAAAGATAATATTGCGAACGTTATAGAAGTAAAGCACTCAATTCCAGAACCGATAGATCGACTATAGCAGAACTTAAATTAAACGACTTCAAACTTCTTGTTGCGGTTATATATAGGCCCCCTAATCAAACAGCTGATACGGACGAAGCGTTATATCGTGAACTAAAGAGAATAATCGGTAGTGAGCAGGCTTTAGTTATGGGTGACTTTAATTGCGCCAACGTGAATTACGATACAATGCAGGGAGACGCGGAAGGTAATCGTTTAGTTAATTTTCTCGAGGATAGCTTTCTTAGTCAAAAGGTTGGGGAACCTACGAGGTTGGACAGTATTTTAGATTTAGTAATAACTACGGATGATAGGCTAATTACTGATCTTCAAGTAATAGAACCGTTAAGCAATAGCGATCACAATATGGTAGAGTTTGTCCTCTCAGTAAGTCACTCGAAACCAACTAACTCGACTAAAATTCTAACTTCCAGCACGCAGACTTTTGTAAATTTCGGATAAATTGTCACACGTCAATTGGGAAAACGTGATGGGGAACTCCAACGCAAAACTAATGTGGGAATCGTTCGAAACAGTATTTAGGACTATAAATGAGGAATGTGTACCGTACAAAATTAAGCGTGCGAAAGTAAACAACAAGCCCTTGTGGTTTACTTCTAGAGTAGGAGACATTATAAAGAGTAGAGATAGGGCTTATAGGCAACATAAGTGCGATAAAGACAATTTGTTGTTACGAAACAACTACATATCTCTGAGGCGTGAAGCGAAAAGTGTAATAAAAAAGTCCAAGCGCGAATTTGAAATCTCCATAGCTCGTGACGGTAAAGAAAACCCCAAGCGATTCTTTCAATACGTCAATAATAGAAATCCAGTAAAAAGTGTCTTGGGTCCATTGAAAAATGTAAACGGAGATCTAGTTTCTGAAAACAAGGAAATGGCTACCTTGCTAAACGAATTTTTTACGTCAGTTTTTATAGAAGATGTAACGAATATCCCTACGGTCATAGACATAATACCTTTTGATAATGGTAATATTTTGGATAATATTGTCGTTAGTGAAGGGGAGGTAATGCGCTATATTGATAAAATGAAAACGCGTAAATCACCGGGTCCGGATTCCATATATCCCATACAACTAAAAGAATTAAAAGATAGCATTGTTGTGCCGCTAACAAAGATTTTTAATGCGTCTATTTCTGAGGGGTGCGTACCAGATAATTTCAAGTTAGCAAACGTAACACCTATCTTTAAGAAAGGCGATAAAGGTGCGGCGGGAAATTATAGGCCAATCAGTTTAACGTCTGTTGTAGGTAAGCTACTGGAATCAATAATTAGGGATCGTATAGTCGAACACTTAGAATTCCATAAGCTAGTTAGAAATACGCAGCACGGATTTAGGCGAAACAAATCTTGCTTAACTAATCTTTTAGAATTTTTCCAAAGCGTGGTTGACGTTTACGATAGACATCGGGCGGTTGATGTAGTGTATTTAGATTTTCAAAAAGCGTTTGACACGTGCCGCACAAAAGACTCATTGAAAAAAACTAAGGCTCATGGAATCAGGGGTGTAGTAATAAATTGGCTAGAAGAGTGGTTGCGAGGTAGGAAACAGAGGGTGGTCGTTGATGGAGCGGAGTCGTGTTGGGCTAATGTAGCGAGTGGCGTTCCTCAGGGTTCTGTATTGGGCCCCTTGCTTTTTC
>JAJOZX010006639.1:0-5000 GCA_023014485.1 Bathynomus jamesi | reverse complement strand
ATAATATCTAAAAGCATTGTTGCTTGGGTTCTGTCACCTTTAGTAATGTTGCCATGAAACTTCTCAACATATATAACTTCGTCATTTTTCTTCCATGATATGAATGGGAAATTAAAATCTCCGAAAATTAGAATATTTGTTGCTGGAGTTTCAAGTAATTTTAATATGTTTTCTATTTCATTTGTAGCAAATTGTAATTCACTTTTTGTGGTGTTTGGTGGTCTGTAGATGTTCATAATGGTTAGGTTCAGTTCTTTTACTTCTAATATAATAACTTCAACTGTGCTGTTTGATTTCTTTACCCTCACTTCACATGTGTAAGTGTTTTTCACGTAGATACAACACCCTCCTCCTCGTCTAGCCACTCTACCTGCTCTGTATATGCTGTAGTCCAGCAATGCTATTTCAGTATTCTCGATGCAGTTTTCACAGCCTTTTTCGCACTTTTGTAAGTGTGTTTCCGTTAGGCCTATGATATCTATGCTGGTTTCCGTAGCTAAATTTTGCAAGTATTGTAATTTGCAGTCTGCATGGTCCGTATAGAGGCCTTGTATATTTGTGTATAATACATTTACCGGGTTTCTTCTAATCTTCGTGTTCGATTTTCTTAAATGATGGTCGTTTCCTGGTCGATGTCGGTTCCTGTTTGGTATTATTGGTTGGGCCGCTGCATTTGGGAGTATTGGGGTTGCTGCCCGTGATACCACTGTTGTTGTTGTATTATTGGTGGGTGGTGTTGAATAGGGGGGTGATGTGCGTAATGTTGTGGTGCATATGTTTGCGGCGTTCTGTCTCTCCTTGTTAGAAGGGCAAGCTGAGCTTTTATTATTCTCATTACTTCTAAAAAATATGTTTCATTACTTTGCTATTTCTACTATGTCGAATATGACCTGTTCTTTCACGTTCTCTTCTTTGCGTACCCTTTATGTGAAAAAGCGGGCACTCTATGTTCAGGCATTTTTTCTCAGTAATTCACTGTCTGCACACACACACACACAATATATATATATATATATACATTCAACTGCAAAGAACACGCAGTATAAATAACGTAAAGAACGACGCTTGTATAGGAGATATTCCGCGCAAGACGAGAGAGAGAAAACGGAACAAATGAAAAAATGAAGTACCACCTGGGAATCGAACCCGGGATCTTCCGATTGCCGGTCAGACGCGATACCATTACACCATGGACTTCACTCTTCCAAATGCCGTAATTCTTCTACATACTCGCAGAAACCAATGCCCCAAGGGGGCACCTCCCGCATGCCGTAACATTATATACATTCAACTGCAAAGAACACGCAGTATAAATAACGTAAAGAACGACGCTTGTATAGGAGATATTCCGCGCAAGACGAGAGAGAGAAAACGGAACAAATGAAAAAATGAAGTACCACCTGGGAATCGAACCCGGGATCTTCCGATTGCCGGTCAGACGCGATACCATTACACCATGGACTTCACTCTTCCAAATGCCGTAATTCTTCTACATACTCGCAGAAACCAATGCCCCAAGGGGGCACCTCCCGCATGCCGTAACATTATATACATTCAACTGCAAAGAACACGCAGTATAAATAACGTAAAGAACGACGCTTGTATAGGAGATATTCCGCGCAAGACGAGAGAGAGAAAACGGAACAAATGAAAAATGAAATACTACCTGGGAATCGAACCCGGGATCTTCCGATTGCCGGTCAGACGCGATACCATTACACCATGGACTTCACTCTTCCAAATGCCGTAATTCTTCTACATACTCGCAGAAACCAATGCCCCAAGGGGGCACCTCCCGCATGCCGTAACATTATATACATTCAACTGCAAAGAACACGCAGTATAAATAACGTAAAGAACGACGCTTGTATAGGAGATATTCCGCGCAAGACGAGAGAGAGAAAACGGAACAAATGAAAAATGAAGTACCACCTGGGAATCGAACCCGGGGATCTTCCGATTGCCGGTCAGACGCGATACCATTACACCATGGACTTCACTCTTCCAAATGCCGTAATTCTTCTACATATCGCAGAAACCAATGCCCCAAGGGGGCACCTCCCGCATGCCGTAACATTATATACATTCAACTGCAAAGAACACGCAGTATAAATAACGTAAAGAACGACGCTTGTATAGGAGATATTCCGCGCAAGACGAGAGAGAGAAAACGGAACAAATGAAAAAAATGAAGTACCACCTGGGAATCGAACCCGGGATCTTCCGATTGCCGGTCAGACGCGATACCATTACACCATGGACTTCACTCTTCCAAATGCCGTAATTCTTCTACATACTCGCAGAAACCAATGCCCCAAGGGGGCACCTCCGCATGCCGTAACATTATATACATTCAACTGCAAAGAACACGCAGTATAAATAACGTAAAGAACGACGCTTGTATAGGAGATATTCCGCGCAAGACGAGAGAGAGAAACGGAACAAATGAAAAAATGAAGTACCACCTGGGAATCGAACCCGGGATCTTCCGATTGCCGGTCAGACGCGATACCATTACCATGGACTTCACTCTTCCAAATGCCGTAAATTCTTCTACATACTCGCAGAAACCAATGCCCCAAGGGGGCACCTCCCGCATGCCGTAACATTATATACATTCAACTGCAAAGAACACGCAGTATAAATAACGTAAAGAACGACGCTTGTATAGGAGATATTCCGCGCAAGACGAGAGAGAGAAAACGGAACAAATGAAAAAATGAAGTACCACCTGGGAATCGAACCCGGGATCTTCCGATTGCCGGTCAGACGCGATACCATTACACCATGGATTCACTCTTCCAAATGCCGTAATTCTTCTACATACTCGCAGAAACCAATGCCCCAAGGGGCACTCCCGCATGCCGTAACATTATATACATTCAACTGCAAAGAACACGCAGTATAAATAACGTAAAGAACGACGCTTGTATAGGAGATATTCCGCGCAAGACGAGAGAGAGAGAAAACGGAACAAATGAAAAAAATGAAAGTACACCTGGGAATCGAACCCGGGATCTTCCGATTGCCGGTCAGACGCGATACCATTACACCATGGACTTCACTCTTCCAAATGCCGTAATTCTTCATACTCGCAGAAACCAATGCCCCAAGGGGGCACCTCCCGCTGCCGTAACATTATATACATTCAACTGCAAAGAACACGCAGTATAAATAACGTAAAGAACGACGCTTGTATAGGAGATATTCCGCGCAAGACGAGAGAGAGAAAACGGAACAAATGAAAAAATGAAGTACCACCTGGGAATCGAACCCGGGATCTCCGATTGCCGGTCAGACGCGATACCATTACACATGGACTTCACTCTTCCACCAAATGCCGTAATTCTCTACATACTCGCAGAAACCAATGCCCCAAGGGGGCACCCCGCATGCCGTAACATTATATACATTCAACTGCAAAGAACACGCAGTATAAATATACGTAAGAACGACGCTTGTATAGGAGATATTCCGCGCAAGACGAGAGAGAGAAAACGGAACAAATAAAAAATGAAGTACCACCTGGGAATCGAACCCGGGATCTTCCGATTGTGCCGGTCAGACGCGATACCATTACACCATGGACTTCACTCTTCCAAATAGCCGTAATTCTTCTACATATCGCAGAACACCAATGCCCCAAGGGGCACCTCCGCATGCCGTAACATTATATACATTCACTGCAAAGAACACGCAGTATAAATAACGTAAAGAACGACGCTTGTATAGGAGATATTCCGCGCAAGACGAGAGAGAGAAAACGGAACAAATGAAAAATGAAGTACCACCTGGAATCGAACCCGGGATCTTCCGATTGCCGTCAGACGCGAACCATTACACCATGGACTTCACTCTTCCCAATGCCGTATTCTTCTACATACTCGCAGAAACCCAATGCCCAAGGGGGCACCTCCCGCATGCCGTAACATTATATACATTCAACTGCAAAGACACGCAGTATAAATAACGTAAAGAACGACGCTTGTATAGGAGATATTCCGCGCAAGACGAGAGAGAGAAAACGGAACAATGAAAAAATGAAGTACCACCTGGGAATCGAACCGGATCTTCCGATTGCGGTCAGACGCTGATACCATTACACCATGGACTTCACTCTTCCAAATGCCGTAATCTTCTACTACTCGCAGAAACCAATGCCCCAAGGGGGGCACCTCCCGCATGCCGTAACATTATATACATTCAACTGCAAAGAACACGCAGTATAAATAACGTAAAGAACGACGCTTGTATAGGAGATATTCCGCGCAAGACGAGAGAGAGAAACCGGAACAAATGAAAAAATGAAGTACCACCTGGGAATCGAACCGGGATCTTCGATTGACGGTCAGACGCGATACCATTACACCATGGACTTCCACTCTTCCAAATGCCGTAATTCTTCTACATACTCGCAGAAACCAATGCCCCAAGGGCACCTCCCGCATGCCGTAACATATATACATTCAACTGCAAAGAACACGCAGTATAAATAACGTAAAAGAACGACGCTTGTATAGGAGATATTCCGCGCAAGACGAGAGAGAGAAAACGGAACAAATGAAAAAAATGAAGTACCACCTGGAATCGAACCCGGGATCTTCCCCGATTGCCGCCCGTCAGACGCGATACCATTACACTGGACTTCACTCTTCCAAATGCCGTAATTCTTCTACTATACTCGCAGAAACCAATGCCCCAAGGGGGCACCTCCCGCATGCCGTAACATTATATACATTCAACTGCAAAGAACACACGCAGTATAAATAACGTAAAGAACACGCTTGTATAGGAGAATTCCGCGCAAGACGAGAGAGAGAAAACGGAACAAATGAAAAAATGAACGTACCACCTGGGAATCGAACCGGGATCTTCCGATTGCCGGTCAGACGCGATACCATTACACCATGGACTTCACTCTTCCAAATGCGTAATTCTTATACATCACTCGCAGAAACCAATGCCCCAAGGGGGCACCTCCCGCATGCGTAACATTATAT
>JAJOZX010006638.1:0-258997 GCA_023014485.1 Bathynomus jamesi | reverse complement strand
TATCACGGCACGGGAAGGCAAAAGGAAAGCGTGAATACTCGTCGATTACTGTTAGGATGTAAGGTCGCGAAGTTGCGCTCGGAAGCGGGCCTTTAAAGTCGATGTTAAGTCGGTCAAACGGGGACATGGCCCGTATTAAGTGACTAACTTCTGGTTTATAGTACTGTGGCTTACATTTAGCGCATGTTTGGCATTTCGACGTAACTCGTTTGATGTCATCCACTGAGAATGGTAGGTTCCTAGCTCTCACAAAATGAGTCATTCGGCGGACTCCTGGGTGTATCAGATTAACATGCAGCTGGGCGAGGGATATTCTTGGAGTAGCAGCGCAAAAGGATCGCGACAATGCGTCTGCGGCTCGGTTCTCGGGGCCCGGTCTGTATTTTATTGTGAATGAGTAGCCGGCTAGTTCTACACGCCAACGGAGAATCTTATCGTTCTTAATACGACCAGTAGCTTTTCCATCGAACATGAAAGATACGCTCCGCTGGTCGGTGACGACAGTAAAGTGTCGATAAGCTAAGAAGTGCTTCCACTTGCGAATGGATTCGATTACAGCGTATGCCTCCTTTTCAACGATGTGATAGCGACGTTCTGTGTTATTCAGAGCGCGAGAAAAGAACGCCACCGGGCGGCCGTTCTGGGTGAGGGTGGCTCCGATTGCTGAAGAGGAAGCGTCCGTCTCCACAGTGAACGGCAGTTCTTCATCGATTGAACCGATGACAGCTTTCGAGATATCATCTTTGAGTGTTTGGATCGTTGATACTTCCTCGCGAGTTAATGGGAATGATGAAACGTTGAGCAGAGGTTTGATCTTGAGGGAATAGTTCTGAATCCATTTAGCATAGTATGCGAATAATCCGATTACGCGTTGTAGAGACGACTTGTTGCGAGGAGTTTGAGGTTCTTGTAGTGGCCGGAGGCGTTCGGGATCGGGCCGCAATACGCCATGAGAGATAGAATATCCGAGCAGGTGCACTGATGTCATCGAAAGCTTGCATTTTTCCTTGTTTAGACTCAGATTTACTCGTTTAGCGGCTTCCCAGAAATGTCGAAGGTTCTCATCGTGCTCTTCCCAAGTGGTTCCGCAGATGGTGAGATCGTCGAGGTAGGCGTATGTTGATGATAAATTGTTCGAAGATATGAATTCGTTCATGACGCGCTGGAAGGCCGCGGCTCCGTTAGTTACTCCCATAGGGATCCTTCTGAATTGGTATAGATTTCCGTCAGCCTCGAATGCTGTGAAAGGTCGTTCAGACGGATCGATTTCTACCTGGTAGTATGCGCTTGACAGATCAATTACGCTGTAGTATTTGTGTTGAGACTTTGTTGGCTATATCATCGATTCGCGGAAGAGGATATGCATCTAGCATGGTAAATCGGTTGACGGTTTGAGAGAAATCGATTACCATGCGTTTTTTTTTTTGTTTCGGTAGATGTGATGACTACTTGAGCACGCCAGGGTGAGTTACTGGGTTCAATTATCTCATCCCTGAGTAGCTTTTCGATTTCTTTCCCAATGAAAATTTTGTCTTCAGAGCAAAATCGTCTGGACTTCGTGGCGATGGGACGACAATCGGCAGTTAAGTTGCCGAATAGTGGTGGGGCTGAAATTCTTGATCGAGTAAGGCCGCATATATGGAGTGCTGGCTCCGGACCTCTGAAATTGATGTTCAATTCCTTGTGTTTGATTAAGAATGGGGTACCGAGTATTATGTCAGCGCACAGACCCGACAAGACGGATAGTTCGAGCTTTTCGTAGTCGCGGTCTCCCATCGTAACCTTCACTGTACATCGACCTGAGATGGCTGCGGATAGATTAGGCGAAGCCATTGATACGCCCGAGTGCGGAAGAATGGGCAGCTCTAAGTGTTTGGCTAGATCCTCACGAATGAAGTTGTCCGAGCTGCCAGTATCCAACAAGGCGAGACACGAACGGCCGTTGACGAGGATATCGACTGTTGAGTTGGTAGGCATGGAGGAGCTACACGATAGAGTGGTACTAATGGTCGCTAATGCTGCGGCTGAATGAGACGCTGTGGTTTTATCCTGTTTTTGACGTGCCGAGGAAGTACTTGAGCGGCAGACTTTGGCCCAGTGGCCGGTCTTTTCACATTTCGCACAGATAGAATCCTTTGCTGGACACCTGCTTCGTGAGTGGCGTCGAGATCCGCAGAAGAAGCACAGAGCGGCTTTGTTGTCGAAATTCGTAGCGGCTGAAGAGTTTGGGAGATCGTCTTCTTGGACGCAGCAGGCCGGGCAGAGTCAGTAGTCGGCGACGGTTCGTGGCGAGAGCCAGTGGCTGCAACAGCACCGTAATGAGTGAGGTACGATTCTGAGTTTTTCTGGGCCTGATCTAATGTTCGAGCCTGGACGATAGCCTTTTCCAGTGAGAGTGTGTCATTTTCGAGTAAGCGGGTACGGATGGCGCTATCTCTAATTCCTCGGATGAAAGCGTCTCTCACAGATGAACTCCTGTTTTCGTCGGCGGAAACCGATTTGAAGTTGCAGTCATTGGCTAGTTGTTGAAGAATTTGCAAGTACTCATCGAGGGTTTCCTCGGGCTTTTGGTGACGGGTGGACAACAGGTGGCGAGCGCATACCTCGTTTGGCTTCTTGACGTAGGTGGCCTCTAAGGCTGCCATGGCATCCTCATAAGTAGAGCAGTCTTGAATGATATCAGCGACATCGGGGCCGATATGTATGAATAGAACCTCCAATTTATTGGGGTTGTGTTCGGCGATAGTACTCAAGAAATATTTGAATCCGCGCGACCATAATTTCCATAGTTTCCCAGCTTGGGGAGAATTCGGAGAAGTAATAAATTTATCCGGGCGAATCACCTTCTCCATGATATAGTAAGATTACTGGATGAATATTTGCTTGCTGTATCTGAAAGGCCGACTGAATGGCTGATTGAAATGTTGAATAAATTGTGGTGCCGCGTTTGTTAGCGGACTAGAGATAAAGTAAAGGCCAATTTGAGGCTTTATTCAACATAAACATAGCATAGATCTGAAACACAGAAAACAATAATTAGTAAAGACTTGTTACACAGAAAACAATAATTAGTAAAGACTCATTACAACCTCCATATACTGTACATAACTCTCTAACGAAAAAACATAGGGCTTTTATCGTTAACTCTCCACTGAAATCTGCTGGAAATTTCCAACGGATGAGAGTATCAGGCAATCAACCCATAGCACTATATAGTTTTTTCACAAGTGGAGAAAAATCCGTCGCTAGCTACATTCTAATTTACTCTGCTTGATTTTAATAATTATAAACAGTTTTAACTTATACCTATTTCATTGCTTGTTTAGTTTAATGAAATAACCTTTTATTTAGTTTTATAAATTGATTTTTACAAGCAAATTCGATACCTATCATCAAGGATAAATATCTATCTCCAACCGGGGTTGGTGAGACCGTGAGTTGGTAAATTTCTCGAGCCCTGGACTGCAGCCTGTTTGAGAAAGAACAAAAAACGGGCGTGCTATGTCGCCCCCGCCACCAATTGGCGCCCTAAGCGGGCGCCTATATCGCCTATGCCCAGGACCGCCACTGTCTCTTGTAATAACAATATACATAAAATTGTCAGATAATTAATCAAACAGTATGCCAGTATGCTAGGTTAAGTGGCTATGTTGGCCTTATTTTTGTATTAAGTTCAGTGTATACGTAAGATTGTAGGCCTACTTGTATGTTAGGTTAAGTGGCTATGGATTGTGAATGATCCGCGATAAAGATGTTTTGTTTGTTTGTTTATATACATGAGGACTATGATTTGGATTAAAAACTTTCGCCAGAGCGGCCTGACGTATGGGATACAATGGAAGAAGAACGCGTACCCTTGTCGTTAAATTTGAGCAGATTATGCAATCCTTGGGCCAAAATGACATGTGATTTATGATAAATAGGTAGATTACCATACCCCTACGGCTAATGTAGAGAAAACCCCGGGGTAACGATTTTTTAATAAGAAGTGGTATTTCTAGAGGTACTTTTGCTCCTGAATCCAGTGGTGATATTTATTTTGGGGGGAAATGGCTAAGTTTGAAGTTATTAAATTTTTAATTTTAAGTCCAATGAAAAACTTTTCCATTTTGCAGCCAATCAGCGCATTTGTTTCTTGACGATTAGCCGGATGCGCATCAATTGTTGTTTTGTTTGTCATGGCATGTGACGGCTGCAATCTCTCGCTCGTTCAAGCAGTTCAGAAGTATTTACAGTAGACAACGATGATTTGGCTATTAAACTATTCCAGGAACACGGTGTACTTCGAACTAGTAGGAAATATTAGGTTAGTTTTAGTGTGATCCAGATTGTTAGGATAGAAACATATCTCGAAAACTAGCTGTTAGAAAATCTAGAAGAGGAAGAGCCATTGTTGTCCCAAGGCGATATGATGACTAAGCTGATTGATGCAGCATTGCTTGTATATATTAAGTTAAGGTGTATATATGTCCATCTCATAATTGTAAGGTTAGTGAAAAATTCACTTAATTTAGAGCTAGCATTTTTGTGCTCTTGTGGCATCATTGTTTGGGCACTCTTGTGGCATCATTTGTTTGGGGCGCTGCGCGTCCTTACTCGTTTGTTGAATGCGGCACTTACAGGGCGTGGTCTTATAGAGAGCTCTCTTGCAATTCAGTTTGGTTGTTTAGATACAAGATTGTTGCATCGTGCAATAGTGCAGGTTGTGTTGTTGTTATTGCAAGGTTTAGAAAGACCATAAATAGTGCCCCTTGTGTTTTTTATCTTAATTTTATGCAACTGAGGCCTAAGGTAGGCCCACATCGAGTCAGCAACCCTGAGGTAGGACCTAATAGGTCCTCCAAGTCCGTAAGTTTTTAGTCTAGCTTAACTTGGGCTGTAGGTTAAACTGGTCCTTCAGAGCTTGGCCGTTCACGGCTCCGTTCATGGCTCCGTTCATGGCTCAGCTGGGATTCTGAACCCAATAAAATAAAAAAATAACACTAGCCATTTCCCCAAGAATTGAATATCACGGTTATCACCACTGAATTCAGGAACAAAAGTACCTCTAGAAATATCACTTCTTATTAAAAAATCGTTACCCCGGTGTTTTCTCTATATTTACCCTACCTACAATATACTCGTACATAAATAAATTGTGAAAATAATTTTTAATAATTGCAAGGGCATTATCCTATGGCGTAACACAGTGTAGGTATATTATACAGTGTTGGGCTTCCGGCATTTTCAGCCTGCGCGGAAATCCCCCAAAACAGAGTCACTTGTTCTCCGTTTTCTTTTTACGTCACTGCCGACGTCATTATTCAAATGGAAGTTTCTATATTGTTGCAGAGTACTGCAGCACACTTTAAAGGCATTTTGCATTTATTTACAATTATACAACTTTAATTAACATTGAATGCTTTGAATATCATTACCCAGTAAAGCCTAAAGCTTAAGGGCCAAATTTGTAATTATTTTATTATTAATAAGGGTTATTCAATTCAATTCTATAAGACGCCATTAATTTTTTGTTTACAGTTGAGTCATTACGTAATCAACCCCCCCCAGCATCTTTGATTGGCTGCAAAAATATCCTCCGTTCGAGTTGCACGATTATAATATTGCAATTTTTAAGAATATTAATTAATTAATTAAGAAATTATAAATTAAATATGTAATTTTATAAAAATAAATTTTGTACGTTGAAATTACTGATTTGCTTGATTCACCCTCATTTTAATAATGCATATACTGTACAGTACTTTTGGTTTATATTCTTTTCATTTTTGTTTTCTTTTCACATACTGGAAACCCCAACCCACCGTCCCACACGTATTTAGTTGCTGATGATGCTTCCGAGAGTGCTTTCGAAGCTTCGAAGGTAGTGACTGTGGTGACACTATCCCGGATTGTTCCCAGTTGTATATCTGAGTTTGTTGGGTTGTATGGTATTTTCTCTAGATAGTTATTTTTTTTATCCAGTGGAAGGTCTGCTTCCTGAATTTGCTCCTCGAATATCGTTCTTTTCTGTCTGCCCCAACGCTCATACCCTGAGTACTAGGAGCAGTACAGGATAATCTCGATAGTACATGTACTACGCTCATAATGGCGCAAATTTCGGTGCTGGATCAATCGACGTTGGTGTAGCGGAATCCTAGGGTAATCTTCATTGCCTTGTGGAAATTCAGCCTGGGGCTCTCGGGTGTTTAAGTGGTGCCTCCCATGAGGGAGCTGAGAAGAGTTGGGACTAGTACCGTAGCTTGATAACGATCGCAGAGTGCCTATCCCTGCACATCCCTGCGACCGAGCCTATTTGGTTACTATATATATTGACTATTGTCGAAGTCAATGTCGTAACTGTCTACCATTGATCAACAATTAAGCGACGTTTAGCACCCAACTGGTGACTTGGGTAAATTTGAAATAGCTGTAACTTTTTTTATTATTTGCGGCAAATTTGGATTCTATATTTGGAAAGGGGAGACAAAACTACACTAGAAACAAAAAAAAAAAAAAAAAAAATGGGGTCACCATCTATAAAGGTGAAGGTTATTTAGTTCCTGAAAGGATTTTGTATGGAATTATAGGTATAGGCAGTGGTGGGCACCGTTAACCAAAAAGTTAACTTCGTTAACCGCTAATCCGTTAACCAAAAAGTTAACTTCGTTAACCGTTAATCCATTAAACATGTAACGGAAGTTACCGATAAACCGTTAACTAACTTTTATTATAAAAAAAATGAAAAACACAATATATATTTATAATTTAATTTTCCCTCTTCTTATCATTCTCCATTTTGTCCATGAGATGCATGTTGCCCTTCATGAAAATTAGCATATCAAAGTTTTCATCAGACAGGGATGATCTCTTGGCCCTTAGGATGTCCTTGCCCATAGAGAACAAATGCTCCACTGCAGCACTGGAGGGGATGGCTGTGTTGAACTTGATGAACAAGTCCACCAACACTTGCTCACCCAAGAAGGCAGCATCTGTCAGCAAGTTCTTGGAGTTGGTCTCCAGCCAGGTCTTGACCAAGTTCTGGGCCTTGCCCTTGAGTGACCTGTGGCTTCTGCTGCTCTCTTTTGTCTGGATGGCAGCACTGAAGAATCATCCTCCTCCTCCTCGTTGTTGCTGCCTCCACTGTTGCTGCCCACTTTGTTGGACTGCTGCTTCATGGCCTCCTCGACTGTACCCTCCATGCTTTTCCTCACCCTGGCGACCTTGGTGTTGTCATACTTGTCCAGCCAGGACATAAAGGGTTAAGGTGAAAATGCTCCCATTGTAAGACATCAATTGACTTAATTTATGTCATCAAAGTGACATGAGAATTGAAATCTTACCTGATCAGTTTTATGGTCTTGAAATGTATCAAGGAGATGACTAATAAGGTACTCAGACATATTATAAATATACATGACTTACTTGACAATGATTATTTTAAATATTCACTAGCACAAACATGTTGCGCAAGAGACAGACTGCAATGAACGAATGTAGTTATTTGTTGTAATTGTTTCATATACTATTATTGAAAGTGCCTTAAATGCTCGTGATATTTCTTGAAAGAAGTTGAAACATTCAACTCAAATGGCAAATCTTTCCGCCTGATTTTACAGTCGACCATGTTTTTCAAACCAATGCCATAAATAACTACATTTTGTAAACACAAATTGTGGCGACGGAAACAAATATATCGCCTGATTTTGCACTGCGGAAATGGAAATTCGTTCATCACTATTAACAGTGGCGGATTAATTGTGCACCTGCTCAGCACTGAAAATAATAGAAACTTTTAAACGTTTATTTATGAATTTTTTGGGTTATGGACTTAGTTAACGGAAGTTAATTAGTCCGATAATGATTTTCAAAGTTAACTTAAAAAGTTAAATCGTTAACGAAAAGTTAACTTCGTTAATTAACGATTAATGGATTAACGGTTGTGCCCAGCTTTGGTATAGGGTATGTAATAATAAATTCTTCTAGCTATACAAAAATTAATTTACAATTTAATTTATATTCTTTTAATTAATTAATTAAGATAGCTTTTTTACATTAATTTACATCCAGACTTCATTTTTCCAAGGTGACTGGTGACATTTTTTCAGATTACCAGGCACAAATTAGTAAAATAACAAAACTGACCATTTATGTGTGAAAATTTTAGTCCTTAAAGTAGTTTGATAAAATAGTGTGTTTATATTTGTGTATGTACTATGTAGGCTATATAGTTTCATTATTTGGTTCACAGGGGGGATTAACTGTACTTGGGGCCTGAGGCTAATTTGATTTTGGGGGCCCTTTTCTATAGATTTTATTACAATGTACAATACCATAATACATTTACACAAATTACAAGTACAGTGCTTAGGCTATTGAGAAACAAACGTAACAGGACTTTAATACAGTGTTAAATTAAATATAAACAAAATATTTATAAAGATAAAATTTTAGATTAAGAATGAAGCCTTCAAATATAATTGAGGGTCATGCAATATTTGGCATATTAACACTGAAATAAGCCCTGTTGAAATTAACATAGTCACCCTCACTTAACTATATCCACTTTGATTGGGATTTGGGGCCCCTCCCTCAAGCATGCAGCCTGAGGCTTCAGCCTCAATTGCCTCAATGATAATCTGCCACTGTTGGTTCATAACATTACATTTGGAAAACATGAAGCCACTGTGGCCTATCAAAGTTATCCAAGTCATGAGCTATATTTTATAACAATAAAAATCTTGCAAAATGTCAGTCTCAAGTCAGCTAATTAGCATACAACTATTTATAAAACCAAAGTAGTCTACGTAACTTAAGCAAAATGTACACTTTACAATCTACAACTATGTCATTCCAAAAATCAACTGCTCTATGACTGACAATGTATTTTTGTAGATCAAGTTTACAAATCTCTCTTCTAATTTTTGGTTAATATTCGTTTTAATGCTCCTTTGTTTTCGATAGAAGGAGACATTCTATGACATTTACATATAAATTCGTATTCAGGACACCTTGAAACCTCAGGGAAACTGATAAAATTCAGGAAATATAATAATTATTTTTTATGGAAAAAAAATAATTTAACATCGTAAGCAGCTATTACAGGCTATTGACCCAGTGTTTAGCTCTTTGCTCAGTTAAAATTTTGCCACTCTCCATCCTCTCCAGTTTTATGGGGAGACATCTCGTGGCAAAATTAGGAAACATAGGTCAAATCAGCCAATTAAATCTGGTTTTGTTTCATGTGACCTTATCCGACCAATCAGAGATGTGCATTTTGAATCTCCCATAATGCATACTCATTTTAAAATGCTTTTTTCAGTTTGCTTTTCGCTATGGTTTTCTGGAGGTTATGATTTGGATTACTATTACTTAATACAAGATAGTTATAAAAAAGATGATGTGCTGAAGTTTTCTTTACCAATCACAGTGTTTTACTACTTGTGTTATTTGTCTGCAGTGTGGTCATGAATGTAATTATAGACAAGTTGCTGACCAATATTATTGCAAAAGGGTTAGGTTAGGTAAAACTATTTTTCTGGTGTTTTTTGTTCAAATCCGAACTTTATTTCTTTGGGAAATGAGCCTTTTTGAGAAATTTTAAAATTGAAAATTTCCTAAAGAAACGAATTTCAGATTTGAACAAATCACACCAAAAAAACACTAGAAAAATGTGTTTTGGTTCAGAAAGGAGAGGGAGTACTAAAACGAATAATTACCTAATTTTCTTTTATGCCCTTGGTTATTCAGTAGAATCACAGTTTAGTATCAAAAACTTTTGTTGAGAATCATAGTTTAGTGTCGTAAACAAAGTTTTTTGGCAATATCCTATTTTGGCATTGCAAATTATTCAGTCAATTTGTAGTTTTGACCAACCACAGAATTTTTTGATGAAAAATAGGTAATTTGAGAGCTCTTCAAATGCTGAACAACTTTTTTTAATTACCATTTTGCTCTCAAATGAATGACAGTTGAACAAAGGGACCCGTGGGAATTTGGTTTTTTGGTGGGGGGACTGCGGAAACGAGTAATTTGCGACAAATGAGAGTAAATTTGCAGTTTCGTACAACTATGGAATCTTAGGAATTTTGTCTTTACAATAGGTAGTTTTGACAATTCTAGACACTTTTCTTCAATGCAAATTTATCGAATGAATATTAAAAAGTTACAGCTATTTAAAGTTTACCCGATATTTTCAATAAAACTAAGGAAAATATCAAGACTTAATCTAACCAATCATCAAGGGCATCAGTTGACCTAACTGGGCATTTATTTTACCTAACCAGGCATTCAGTGCCCTAACCTGACATTCAATTAACCAGGGGCAACTCACAAGTAGATAGATCACCTTACCTTATCAGATTACCTTATTGGTGAGATGTCGATGGTTGTGGTTTCATTGAGGTTCCGAGGGTCCTGGATGACTGTCAGGGATGGGGTTAAATACGTATTTGTATTTGTATTTACAAATACACAAAAAATGGATATTTGCATTTGTATTTGTATTTGAGAATTTAAAAGCTGCATATTTGTATTTGAATTTGTATTTGAGCCTTTTATTTGCCGTATTTGCTTCAATACAGTCAAATACACTAATTATGTAATTTAAGTTAAATGTTTTAAATCCATTGTACAGACAGTAGATATCTTAATGTTACTTAAAGTAAGTAATTCATGAGAGATACAGCCGGGAGGGCACACAAACCTCCAGGACCGAGCACATACATTGGAGCGTAAAAAGCCCCAATGTACAGTGCCCGCGAAAAGTATCCGATCACCCTTGAAATTTGTATTTTTTACATAAAAAACAATGTTTAAATGTATACTAACCTTATATTAGTATTTTTGTCATCTGTCCTTTGGTTTGGATGACTTGTCTAGACGTTTTGGCATGGATTTAATCAAGTTTTGACAAACTTCCACTGATATTTCCTTGCACCATACCTTTTTGATGGCCTCTTGTAATTTTTCGACTGAGCCAGTTGTGGCATTCAACCTTATTTTTTATTATTAGCCACAAGATTTTCTATCGGATTGAGATCTGGACTATTACCAGGCCAATCCAAAATATCAAATTTATTGTCAGTAATCCATTTTGTCACTATTTTGGCCTGTGACATGGTGCACCATCATGCATGTATTTTTTGTCCTTTGGATTGCCATTGCCATTGGAAGTTTATCCTGTAGCATTGCTAAATAACCGTGCACCATTCATAGTTGTGTTCTTCGAAGAAATATAAGTTTCCACGCCCATAGTAACCGAAACAACCCCAAACCATCACACTTGGAGGGTGTTTCATTGTCTTTAGGGTGTATTTAGGGTCCATCCTATTTGAGCCAATAGGCCGGCGAACTTTTTTGGACAACTTCTGAATGTCAAAAATGTCGACTCATCGCTAAATAAACCTTCTTCCAGTCATCAACAGTCCAATGAATGTATTTTTTACAAAATGCGACACGTTTTTACGCATTTTTTCATTAATGAACGGTTTCTTAGCAGCATGGCGAGATGGTAATCCGAGTTCTTTTTGGAGCCGCTCCTGGATAGTTCATTCAGAAACACCAGATAACAAATTATTCATATTAAATTTTATTTCTTTCGCAGTTATTGTTGGGTTTTTCAATACTAAACGTTTCATAAGTTTGTCTGTTCGCGAATTTGTTTTTCTCGGTCTGCCAGATCGTTTTTTAGGGACTGGCGTGGTTAGGCCACCATTGTTCTTAGCCCGTGAAACCCATAAATTAACGGTACTTTGGGATATGTTAATTCCTTAGCTATCTGTCTCTGTGATTTCCCACATGCATGCAAGCAACAATAGCACCTCGACAATCACTCTTAAGTTGTTTTTTAGCACACATTATATATATTTTATTTACACCACTTTCTGTAAAAAAAAAAAAAATCAAGAAATTTACACAAACAGTGAAATCTGACAAATTTGAGACACAGCCACCGCAACGAAGTCTACCAGAACACTAATTTGAGATGCGTTGGATAGCTCTCATATCAGCGAGCAACCTCAAAGTTACCAGATGTCGCTAGAACAAATAGAAAGTGAATTACGTGTCTCTGAATATCAAGGGAAAATATTGTTTTTCTTGAGTGATCGGATACTTTTCGCGGGCACTGTACATGCTTGGACCCCCTTGCGGGGATGCATTATAATAAAACAGTCACATAGTGCAAGGACCTGTGCATATAACTACAAATTGATATGAACAGTAAAAATCAAACATTGAGAATATGAATTTATTTTCTTAATTATGCAAAAGTGCAGAAATATCAAGAAGTGTGAAATAATTTTCTCTAATAAAAAATAATAAACAAGAGGAATTTGTTACTTTTCTTGCCTTGGTGTGAAAATGAAGTCTACTTTGATAAGAGCCAAAGTATTGCAATGTTAAGTTTTATACAATAAGTACTATACCAGTATTGTCTACTTGAGGGTAGCCAAAGTCAAGTAAATATTATCCATTTATATTTAGGATGAAATTGGTACGAAATTTACAAATACAGTAAAAATTGTATTTGCATTTTATTTGTATTTGAAGCTTCATATTTGTATTTATTTTGTATTTGGGGATTATAAATTCGAATATTTGTATCTGTATTGAATTTGCCGTAAAAAAAATAGTGTATTTGTATCTATATTTGTATTTGGGCATTGTATTGACCCCATCCCTGATGACTGTGTGGTGTGTCCTCGTTGTCTGATTGATGGTCAGAGTTGTCATCCTGCAGGAGTGGGATGGTGGGAAGGCCAGCTGGTCACCTCCTGTCTGACTGTGGGTGGTATAATCAAGTGGCCTTGATGAAGAAATGGTGATGCAGCTGTCCCTTGAAAGTATGGAGAAATAAATACCAAAAAAGTACTGTTTGAAGTACTCGCTCCTCAACCCTGGCCACTTGGTCCACTGTTTAAGGTCCAGCCACAGCTGCTTGATGTTCTGAGTGTGGATGTTGGGGTTATTTGGATCAACAAAGTGATCAGAGTGATTAATCATAAAGTGTGTATACCCCTCATTGCACAGCTTCCAGTATGCCCACCAAGAGTCACTGTAAATTACACTACCAGGATGGATGTAGTACTTAATGATGGGTACTAGCATGGCAGCACTCCTATCCTGGTCAAGGAGGGACACAATAAAGCACTTTTTTGAGATCCGCTCAATACCCCTGAAGATCCAAACTTGCCTCACCAGCCGACCACAATCGTACTTACGCTTCACAAATAATGTTTTGTCAATTTCCACCTCAATTCTCTGACCACCAATTGAGTCTTGATTATCAAACCACCACTTAGTCACCTCAGAACAAAAACTTTGCCAGTCAGCACTCATGTGTGAAGCTCAGTTCAAACACTGAAAAATAGTGTTGTGATTTCACTCTTTCTGTAGCCAGTGGTTAACAAAACACACTATTTCTGATTGCTTGAGATGAGTTTTGTCAAGC
Organism: Bathynomus jamesi; assembly: GCA_023014485.1. Classification (NCBI taxonomy): domain Eukaryota; kingdom Metazoa; phylum Arthropoda; class Malacostraca; order Isopoda; family Cirolanidae; genus Bathynomus; species Bathynomus jamesi. The sequence goes on along the minus strand of JAJOZX010006638.1, from coordinate 245,565 downwards.
AAAGTTCCTTTGTAGTCAGAAGTATAGAAATTGCACTGCCCTCTCCTCTTTGTCTTGGCTATATTGGTCCACTGCCCACAATACCAAGAATGCCTGTCTTCCCTATATGTATAGGGAAATTTGCAGTCCAGGCACTGTACAGAAGAAGGAAGGACACCATGATGTAAAAATTGCAGTGCAGCTTCGTCATCAAGATAAAATTTCTTAATAAACACCCAGTAATTGTAACTGCATCCACTGCACAGACTCACCATTTTCAAACTGATTTCATATAAAAGCGCTGTGCATGTGTAGCGATCTAGGACAAAGCTGATTGGCTAAAATGGTTCTGTTAATTTATTCAACTGTCATTCATTTGCGAGGAAAATGGTAAATAAAAAAGTTGTTCAGAATTTGAAGTTCTTGAATGACATTTTTCATCAAAAAATTCTGTGGTTGGTCAAAACTACAAATTCACCAATCAACCAGTGGTGTAGTAGTCGTAATTTCTTCAGTGGGGTAATGCAACAATAATTTTTCTTATATAGCGTTTCTATAAAATTCTACAGCGTTTTTACATTTTATGTACATTCCCAAAAACATGTTGAAATTGAAGGGGTTAAGAAAGAAATATAGTTAAAAAGAGTATGTATTACAAAAATGTTCAGTAGAAACAGCAAAAAATATAAAGTAAAATAAAATCAGTAAAGTAACGCTAAAAGTAAAATAAAACCAGTGGGGTAACACTGTTACCTTGCATTACCCCCGGACTACACCACTGCAATCAACAACCAAAAAAACTGAGATTTGTTTATAAAAAACCTCTGAACAGGTAGCAAGAACAACATGAAAAAAGTGTTAGCAGCTGACGAGGAATTTCTAAACAGTGGCTGCATCCTCCAGCGCAGGACACATCAATGCGAAGAGGCGACGTGAAACCAAAACATCAACACGCTGGTGGCCAAACTTCCTCAAATCTCCATGCAGCAGGCTGTCTACGGTTGGCCAGACTGGCAGTCGACGGCCTGTTGCATGGCACAGTCAGAGTACCAATTGGCTCCCAGGGCTGGACCTATTCTCAGCGTGCTAGTTTTTCAATTACAGGGAGCAATTGCGGCTCCCCGAACTACTCTTACACTCTGCCGACATTAATATTAATCCAGGCCCCACTACAACTTACACATGTCACCATACACAAAGACATAGACATAATAGCACCATGAGACACATACAGAAGTATAATATTAACATATTACAATACAACGTAGCTGGCCTCACAAACAAAATCATGCAGCTTAGGGAATTCATACACAAACAAAACATTCACATAGCACTTATACAAGAAACAAAACTAAAACGCACACACAAAACACCCCCATCCCTGACTTCACGGCGATCCATCAAGATCGTACTGGGGGTAATGGGGTGGACTCATCACTTACATACGTAAAAGCATTAGCTACATTGCTACCCAAAACATTACAAACACAATCCAAGCAGATAACACGATAGAAATACAGGCAGTTAACATTAAAACACACGCAAAACACAACACAACACCACACTAATCAACATTTACATCCTACCAGATAGTTCACCTCAGGTGCCAGCCAATTACAATCCACAGTTACACAATCTTGCCTCTCTCACTAATGTCATCTTAGGAGGAGACTTCAATGCCAAAGACACTAGTTGGTACCTGCACAACAAAACAACACACAGAGGCGCCAACATAGCCACACAACTAAACAGCCTCTTCATTCTTAACAATACAGAAGAACATACACACATACCACATCAAGCAGGATACTCAAACTCCTCCCCAGACATAACACTGTTCTTCCCCTCACTAGCAACACATACACAATGGAGAACAGAAAAACAACTGTCATCAGACCACCTGCCCATCATCATTACAACGCATTCTACACTCTGCCCCAACAGCCTTAGGCACACTTACAGAAATTACAAGAAAGCTGATTGGGAACAGTTCAAAATAGAGACTGAGGAACAATTCACCATATTAAACAGCACACCCATCATAAACATCAATACAACACTCAAGACATTTAATCAGATTATCAATAATGCAAACAAATACCCAAGGGCAACATTAGGAAATACAACCCAAATTACTCTAGAGAAATAGCCCACCTCATAAGGCAACGTAACAACCTCAAATATAACACACAAACACCACACACAAGCCATAAAACAGCAGATACAACAGCTCAACACAGAAATAAACAACAAACTCAAAGAAAAACAAACAGAAACATTCAGGGAATTCATAACAACACTAAACCACTCCACAGATACATCCAGGCTATACAAGACTATAAACAGCATTACCCACTCTAACAGCGGCATTCACACCTCACACACGGCTATCTGTCGTAGCCAAAATAATATCCCAACATACACACAACAAGCTAACATTCTAGTTAATCACTACGCAAAGATAAGTCACTTAAACAGAGACAACAACCAGAAACATGCAGACAGACAAACAGCCAGACACAAGAAAACCTACAGACTTGACACGACCATTACACCCTTCAATACAGACCAGACCACCAAGATCATCAAAAACATTAAGAATTCGAAGGCTACTGGACCAGACAACATATCTAACATACACCTTAAACACTTGGGCCCACAAGGAATACTAGCTCTCACAAATATCAGCACATATTCATACCAACACTGTATTATTCCTGACATATGGAAACAAGCTAAAATTATTACACTACTCAAACCAAACAAAAATCCAACAGAACCAGCTTCCTATAGACCCATTACTTTACTATGCCCACCTTCCAAAGTAACCAAAAGACTAATCTTACAAATCACCAACCCACACATTCCACTATTGCCTACTCAACATGGATTCAGACCTCACCACTCAACCACGACATTACTCACTAACCTCACGCAGCACATCATGGATGGCATCAACTCCAGACGACCAGCTCAACGTACACTATTAGCAACAATAGACATTAGTAAAGCATTTGATGCTATCCCACGCTTCCCTCTCATAAACAAAATACTCAACACAAACATGCACAATAACACCAAAAGGTGGCTGAGCAACTATCTCTCAGGAAGATACTCACATGTCACATTTAATGGCAAGTCATCCAAAAACAAGCTTTTCCGAACGGGGTCTCTCAAGGCTCTGTTCTCTCACCAACACTCTTCAACTTATACATGCATGACATTCCAACACCCATAGATAACAAGCTTACCTTATCATCATATGCAGATGATATCACTCTAACATCCACCCACAACAACATCGACACCGCTACAAATAACCTACAAACATACATAAACAGTATACAAGACTGGCTCACACACAATAGACTCAACGTAGTGCCCACAAAATCAACTATCACCTTGCTTACAAGCAACACAAAAGAACACCAGGTAATTCCACAGCTTACACTAAACAACATCAACATTCCACACCTCACAGAACCAAAATACTTGGTGTCACATACAACACATCATTATCTTTTGCAAACCACATTCAGGACATTAAAAACAAGTGTACGTCAAGACTTAACACGCTTAGGGTACTAACAGGCACAAACTTTGGACACCAGCAGGAAACAACATCACTCATATACAAACAATATATTCGCTCAGTTATGGACTATGCTAGCCCATGCTGGGCACCCATTATCTCAAACACACACACAAACACCTTACAAACAATACAAAACAACGCACTTTGTATCATTACAGGATGCACTCAAACAACACCAATAGAACACCTGCACACAGAAACAAAAATACTAAAAGTTAGGGAACATTTAGACATGAGGGGAACACAATTCATGGCAGCAGCAACAACTAACTCACAACACCCTTGCCACTACTAGTACATGTACAATCATGCACCAACACCTCGCACCATTAAGGTAACACCAGAGAGACATTATAACCAAATACTCCATTCCATACCGTGCCCCACAGACATCACACAGTACAGAAAACACACACACACACCTAACCCACAAAGCACTGACATGACTCGGTCCGAATGCGGTCCTAGGTGCGAAGCCACCACCCATTAACAGGTCAGAGATCAGCTTGAGCAGATTGGATCGAGTTAACTTAGCACGATTCCGATGTGGACATCACCCCAACTTACGGACATATAAACACAGACTAGACAACTCCATAGATATAGATGACACCTGCCACCTGTGCCAGGACACACCACAAACAATTGAACACATTATGACAGACTGTACCGCTCTAGCACAACAACCAACACAACATCACTAGTGCGCTGAACCTCTGGTCCACTCCGGAGAGGGCGATCGGTTACCTGCGTGCCGCCGGCTTGCTTGATCAGGGTGGGCTGATCGGCTAAACAACAACAACAATAACCAACCAAAAATAAATGGCACTCCAACACTTTCAAATTACTTATTTAGGTTAATTGAATGCCCAGTTAGGTCAACTGTATGCCCTTGATGATTGATTAGGTTAAGTCATGATATTTTCATTAGTTTTAATGAAAATATCACAATTACAGTTAACTTAACGGGGCATTCAATTAACCTAATTAACATAACCAAGTAATTTGAAAATGTTGGAGTGCCATTTATTTTTGGTTGGTTGATTAATTTGGAATGCCAAAATAGGATATCACCCAATCATCTTAGATTAGGGATCAGTGTTACCACTGCTTGTAAGATTTTACTAGATCTTGAAAAACTTATACCCACCTTGAAAGCTTGAAATAAAAATTTTAAAATCTCCCAAATCTTGAACATTTGTTAAAAATATATTTAATTTACTTTTTGTTTTATATTTAGGAATACGAGTAATATCAGGATTAGTAATGCATGATAGAGGTACCCTAAAGTGGGGCTATTGGGCCTGGTTTTTTTATATTATTGGAAGATTACAAAAAGATATGCTGCACAATTCTGAGTTTTATTTCACCATTAAGTAGATTGTTGCTGGGGCTGTGCATGATATAAAAGAAATTAAAATATCTTTAACAGTAAATGAACAAGACCATAAATAAGACCCAGGCCCATTTGCCCCACGAAATGGGGCTAATGGGCCCAGAGGTCAAAATATGGCTTTAAATTAGTAGAGATGAAACAAATGGTTCCAGAAAAACAAAATATGTGACAATAGAACACCTTTAACACAGTAGCTAAGCTGTAAATAAGACTTTAGTATAATAGAAAATACCACTCTTTAATTAATTAATTCTTCCTTGACAATTTTTAATTTATTAGTACTGTATCTGGTATATGGTATAATTATTTCTCTTATTTATTCTCCTGCAATATAAATGGTTTTAGTCTTCTTATAGAAATAAAATATATTTGTTTCCTGAACATTAACCTAGCCTGGTAGTCAGCCTGCCCACTACAATATCACCCAGAACCTATTGGGCCTATTTACCTCACACAAAGTGGGCCCAATAACCCTGAGGGTTTTATTTAAACCCACAATTAGTAGACAAAGTTAAAACTTCATTGATGGCTACTTCATTATATTTATAGTTTATACAAAAAAAAATTACGTACATAGCTACTTTCCTTCATGTTGCACTAATGCCTAGTATTTCCCATGATCCAAAAAGTGAAAAATTTTGAAAAAAAGAGAAAAATACTGTATGCTCCTGCAAATTCTTAAAAATTGTTAAGATGCATGTTATTTCTGAAGTAATTATTAGATAGTCCAGGCAATTTGTAGTTAGACCTGGGCAAAATTGCTTCAGAAGCTTTCTAAACTGTTTCCAGCTCAGGAACCATTGCCGAATAACATATCCAAAATCCGACAAAATTGGACCCCGGGAACACCCCCAAAAATGAAATTCAAAATGGCGGACTGGATGTTTCCTACGAAAAAAAAAATATATATAATTTACGCTTTTATTTATAGAGATACATTTGATGCTTTTTCTTTCAGTTGTAATGTTTTAAATAATTCAACAATATACAACACAACCAATTATTACGCAAATATAATGGTATATAGCTTTTTACAGATTTTTATAATCAATAATACAACAATTATTTTTTTCCCAGTTTCAAGTTATGTTCATTACAGAAGAAGTGATACCTGGTCACAAACATACAGAAATTAATCCTCTTCATCACTATCATCGGATAGATTACCGGTACTTGGGTTGTTATCGCAACCACTGATTTGGCACTCCCACAAGCGGCTGAACAGGGCATTCCATTACGCTTGCATCCACATCTTGAAGTAGCACATTTCGTCTTGCAGGAGCAGTGGATCATGTTGAGTAGATAATTTGGAGCTGGTGGCTTGTCGCAGGCTGTAGGGTAGTAGGAATTATTCTTTACATACCAACCCCACTGTTCTGCATCGATCTTCTCTTCTGTAGACTTCCAGATTAGTATTTGAAAGTATGTGCGAAAGCTGTGGTACTTTGTGGACGCATCGGTAGGTGGCAAATGTTCGGGTGTAACAAAAGATTTAGCTGTAGCTACCTTTTCAACTAACATTCGATGACGTAGTGCGTTAGTGGATTCAAGTGTTTTGCAGCCATACAACAGAAGCATTGCCTTTCTTCCAGCGGCTTCAATGTCAGAGTGTTGGCAACAATCAGAACAGAATGTATTTGCAACTGAACGGAGTTCAGCCACCTTCATCAGTGTGTCGAATGCTTTGGCTTTACCGATGAAAAAATTCTGGATGTGCTATCACAGCCCGTGAAAGCATGCACAAACAGGAGATACTTGCAGATGTCATTGCCTAACAATGATTGAATGCTGAGAATATCATACACAGGATTAGGAGATGGTCCCCGTCTTATATCGCTGCGATAGTACAACTTGAAACCACTGTCCTTGGCATGGTACAGAAGGAGAATCAGCAAGTTGGTGTCTTCCCCTATTACTGTTGTAGTTGCATTTTCTGATGAGGAAACTGCTGCACGAACGATGTCCACATCAGCATCCCCATCTGCGTTGTGAACAGTACATCCGTGCTTCAACATCTCACCTACGCGGGAAATAAATGCTTGCTTGTTGTTTTCATTAGCCAAGAAGTGTTCCTTCTGGCCAACAAACTTCATGCTTGGACTGAGATTCACATTTCTGCTTGTCTTGGTGCTGCGTCTTCTGTGGGTCATGTCCTTGATCGTAGGAGAGCTGCTGTAGCCATCAAAAACAATGATAGCTTTTCCATATGTTTTCAGAGTGAAATCGGCATACGAGTTGGTGATTCTATCATATGTTTCATCTTGACGCCAGGAAACACGATGTAGTAGAGATCCACCATCCAATACGTACTGGTTTGTGCACTGAATTTCTTGAACTTCTTCCATGCGTAAAGTGTCAGTGTATTTGATTATTGCATGAGCTAGCTGAGACTTATCGGGTTTCCTCAAGATACTTCGTGATTCGAACAATGCAGGAGGATATGCACACAGTTCGTAACACATGACATCTTCAAGATTCATGTCTCCGCCAGTGGCAACAGTCATCATTCTCTGAAACAGTAGTGCAGGATCTACTTCTATATCTGAAGCATCAGTGATCACAACAGCAGAAGCAGATCCTAGTGTTTTCATTTTGTCAGATCTTTTGGCAGAATATGTAAAGGCTTGTTTCCCAATCATTTTTACAACAATGTTCGTACCGATTGAATGCAATTGATGAACGTTAACTCCAGGATCAGCAGTTAGCCCTGTTACAATGTTGCAGAGACCCGAGGTAGAATGGAATGGGGATAAGGATTCCAGACGTTCAAGTACTTTCTTCATGTCATTACTGTCCCTGATTTGTCTACTTCCCCTCATTTCCTTGTGCTGTTCACTACTTTCCAACAAAACTCTGGTGTATTCCTGCATTGCTAAGTTATAAGTGGAACACAGAGGCATAGAAAAGAGCCACGTTGTCCTTTGGATGTCTGTAAATCCACTTCCACGTGTCAGTCCGCCTCTGCTTTTCAGGGAACGCATTAGTACTTGTTCTATCACCAGGTCTGTGCCGAGTCCGGCCCATAATCTGTCGCTTCTTCTTACCACAAACTTACCTTCCTGGAACATTTTGTTAACGGCTGGATTTTCAGAAGGCAAACTTAACATTTTCTGCAGGTACAGGTATATCGATTTCAGGTAATTGTGATGTCCGGCTGCTGCAATTATGGGGATGGTCTCCAGCATAGCTTGCAAGTGCAAATCCCACGAGCCGGTTCTGTCTGCTGTTATCAAGGAACGTGCAATGTTGATCATTCGCTGATATTCCAACCAGAGTTGACTTGTTTGCGAAGTAGATTGTAGGTCAGTTTTCTTCGCATCCAAAGTGGTAGCAATCTGAGACAATGCATTCGAAGATTCCACATCCTCAACTGATTGTTTGGCGGTCATAACATCATCGAGCAGGTCACAAGCTTCCTTATGGAGGTCATGAGGAGTTCCATCTTCATTATGAGGGAAAACGTCTGCGACTAGTAAGGTACTAAGAGCTGCATCTACTATCATATGACCACGTATCGCTTTTGAAACAGCTTTTCCAGACATCATGTGTTGCACGGCATTTGGTCCGTATATTTCTTGAAGTACTTCAGACAATCCTGAACCATTCATAAGAGTACCGACTGCTCCCAAAAGATTCATCAGAGTGTGAAATGATCCCTGCATTAAAACAATGTCCTGCAGGTCTCTCTGTTCATTGATGATTTGGGAAGCTTTCCAGAACAAAGGCTGATCAAAGGTAATAATGCATGGGACTTTTTGATCGCGTGCTATCTTGCTCAAATATAGTAATGTCGAAAATATGCAGGTCATGTCAGTTGGTGACATATCTATGATGGGAAGGAACGTGATCGACGCCACACCTGGATGTGAGACACTTGATCCACCGTGAATTGCCTGCATTGTTCTGGACCAACTTGGACCTGATCTTTCTGCTGAAGATATCTGCCAGAGAAGACTAAGTCGACTTATGGTGGCAGTGGGTACTGGAAGTTCGCGGAATGAGATGTTCCTCAACATGCTTCTCGCGTGTCTATATTCCCTAATGTCAACGGTTGCAATCTTCTTAATGTCATTGTCACCAACATTACGCCTGTGAATAGAAGGGTGGATCTTGATCTTCGGAGTTATTGCGGCAATCATACCCATTCCATGAAAGGTATTCTTCCCATCCAAAGTGCAGACATCATGATTGACGTTATCTGCTGCTAGAAGGACTGCAGTGTTTTCATCAACAGTAAAAGAGCCAGACCCACTTGCCAGCGCCGCGTTTCTTTCGAATCTTGTTACTTCTGCATACGACGAACAGTAACCAGCTGATGGAGAATGTCAATAAGGTACCTTGACCTAAAGTTGTGGTGTAGCTGAACCGACAAACCGATCTGTAGTGGACATAGTAATCCTCTAGGACGGGTTGCTTGCATAATGCTCTGCCCAATTGCACCTATTTTTCTTGAAGCATCCTGTCCCGCAAATGCTTTTGATAATAGCAATTTCAGACTGTTGGGAATGTAATCAAGAGCACTTTCTGCAGTGATGTCATTTGGAGATGGATACACATCTTTTCTAGGCGAGTCGACAGACTTGATATCACTTCTGATTATTTTTGCAGCAGCTTCTACTAGGTAAATCTTCTGTAGCTCTATATCTATATCACATTCTTTCGACTTTTTGTGATAATCTATAAGAATTTCATTAGCTGTCTCTCGTAGTGTTACTACATCTGCCTTCCCACTTTCACCTGATATTATGATCTTGTCTTCGTAATGTTCTAAAAGCTTTCTCTTCATGTGCCTGCGTTCGTAGACAGAGCTCTGACTTCCTTGAAGATATTCCTCCATTTTGGAAATTAGGTCTCCAATCAACAGTTGTTCATCATCATTCTCTTCCAGATAAGCACAGGTCTGAAGGAATGCTTGGTGTTGCTCTTCATTAGTTGGTCTCCCTTTCTTCGAATCATGATCGTCGGAGGAGTATGCGCGAGGAATGTTTTTTCCACTTCGAAAATTTACGCTGCAGGTGTGATGGTAGACACAATCTGCAGCAGGAAGATCACGAAGATAATACTCCAGACGGCCTTTTACATTAAACGACCATTCATCGCAGCGGCTTTCACAGCACCTTTTTATGGTTTCGGAGAACTCTGTAGTTCTTATTTTGACATGCTCTGATTTTGGTTTGTGTTTGGAAAAAAAAGTCCACAAAGGTATCACAAAACAAACAGTGAGTAGCACTGGAAAATGCGTATTCATGAAAACGAGCACTTTTCCTTGGTATTGCCTCGGCTGCGGTCTGTCGCTTCTTTATTTCAATGGTCTTTTTGTCTGTAAACCTTTTCCTACATACAACGTGAACACTTATTTCAGCTGTTGCAACAACATCGCTTCCACGGCTGCGGCTGGATGCATTTATACCATCTGCTCCTTTTTGCGAGATGTGAACCACTTCCTGTCCGCTGTCCAATTTCTCCTTACAAATCACGCACAATTCTTCAGGGGTCTGCATTCTTGAAGGCGGATGCACACCGAGTCAGTCTGAAACAGAAAACACAAATTAATAAACTGTGTTGCAGTATTTAAAAGGAGTACATAATAACAGTTTTAAAGAAAATGACAAGCACAAATACGTAGATTTGATAGTGGGTAGTAGGAATTAAAGAGTTGTATATAATATAAGTTTATAAAGATGTAGCAATGTCCATTCTCACATACACTCCATACAGTATATTTTATTTACATTACGTGATGTCATAGTTTAATACTAGCCGCCTAATACAATTTTTAGTGTCATATAGTTAATTTAGAAACGAAAATGTGTTTTAAAACATTTTACTGATCAAGAAAAACGTCATAACTCTCTCTACAAAGCGAAATTAAAATTTATTGTATTTCGTAGGAAACTGCCAGTCCGCCATTTTGAATTTCATTTTTGGGGGTGTTCCTGGGGTCCAATTTTGTCGGATTTTGGATATGTTATTCTGCAATGGTTCCTGAGCTGGAAACAGTTTAGAAAGCTTCTGAAGCAATTTTGCCCAGGTTGAAGCTATTTTTGCTCTAGATTGCCTGGACTATAAGGATTCAAATGCATATCTAAAAACATAAATTGAGGGAGACGTACTTAATCTTCCTATAAATTCTGAGTGAATACCTCATAATTTAAAACTAGTAACTCAAAAGTATAGGCCTATTCCTTCAGGTATTTAAGTGTAGTGAATGCCTATATTAATAACTGAATAAAGTCATTGTGTAACTCCATTGCCTACATCAAAAGAGAGCCACGCACCTTACAACCAGAAGTGAGGCCCAATGAAATAATAAGGTATGGTAATTTCTTTTTTTCATTAGGTAGTGCTAAATACTGAAGGCATATAAACATTAACCAAAAAACCACTACTTAATGAGGTTTTTTGAAGACCTCCACAAACATAACTTTTTGATGAAAAAATGTAGGGTTTTTGCTGTTCAATTCTCCACCGATATCTGCTGGAAATTTCCAATGGATGAGGGTGACAGCAATAAACCATAACCCTATACAGTATATAGTTTTTTTTTTACTTTCAAATTCCTCAGTATTACATTTGTGAATACCTAATACCTATTTCTAAATTACCAATGTTGAAAGCTTTTCATGGTAAACATGGTAAAAATTTTATAGTGGGCACTAGGGACCCTTCAGCCCATCTGGGTGGCTCCACTGTTAATATAAACAAACCATAAATACAGTTACATGCAAAATTAAGAGCCAATTGATCTCTGCAGATTGTCACACATCTACTAGCTGTACATTAACTTCAAAACTTTGGATCTTGTGGATCATTCATCAGTACCACTACTGTACTAATTGTAGACATCATATGGTTATCTCATCACAAGAAGTTTTACATGGATCTATATAGCTATAACCTGAATAATATAATATAAGCTCTACAATTAAGATGAAAGGAGTAGGTGGGACTGTAAAGACTGTATAGAGCAGTGATGCACAAACCCTGGCCCGCGGGCCAAATGTGTCCCCCACGGGTCTTTTCAGTGGCCCCACAGGTCTTTTCAATTCAATGAAAAAGTTAGAATATAAAAGTGACCCAATTTATGACTTGGAAAGTAAGTAGGCTAATACATTTAGTTTTATTTCTTCGCTTGGCCCTCGCATCAAAAAGTTTGTGCACCACTGGTATAGAGTATTTGAATGTACACTCATTCAGGGTCTCCCATTTAAAGGTTCTATGAGGCAAGTGAACATAATGAGTCTTTCATACATCACAGTGCTATGGGGGGGCACTGCTCAGCAGAGAAATCTCTCTAAATGGGGGGTATAAAGACAGAGAGTATCCCCTAACCCAAGATGCTGCCTCCCTATATCCCATCACTCTGTGTGGGTGATGAGATTTACCCAACTAAAAATAAACTATATGGATATGTGGGAAGTGTTCACAAACCTTTCTCCACACCATTACCAGTTCCAGCAAAATGTCATTACCCAAATACCTCTTTCAGTCATTAATTTATCTAGTTTATTCTTAAAAGTCTCCAAAGTATGGGAACTCACAACTTCTTCATCTAAGCTATTCCAGAATTTTACTATTCTATTTGAAAAACTATGTTGTACTAACTGCGATTTACATCTTTGCTGAAAAAAGCTTAAGGCTATGGCCTCTTGTCCTATCATTGTGATCCTTTGTAAAAAGAGAGTGGAAGTCTATATTATCTAACTCATTATTATTTTATATACTTCAATCAGATCACCTCATAACCTTCTTCACTTAGGGAAAACATGTTTAGGTGCTGCTCCAATCTCTCTCTGTAACTAAGGTGTCTCTGTCTTTGTCTTGCTCTAAATAAGGACTACTGAACTGAATGCAATACTCAAGAAGATGCCTCACGTTGAAGTGTAGAGCCTACTTATAATTTCTGGTGATTTATATTCTATGTTTGTGCATTAGGTTCAATTTAGCAGCCTTATTTCTAATTTCAATACAATGAGTTTTAGGTTTAAGATCATGATTCACAATGACACCCAGATATATATCCTTTTTTTTCTTTATTTATCCAACTTCCATCCATGTTATACCCAAATTCAGATGGTCATGACCAACATGCAATAACTTTACACTTTTCCACATTAAATTTCATCTCCCATCTGTCTGCCCAAGCAACTACTTTATCAATGCCATCCATTGTGGTTAACAACCTCTGAAAGCTTCATAACTGGCCAAGACATAATAAAAAAGTTACATCCATTCCAATGAGACCATTTTTTGTCAAAAAATATACCATGCCACTGAGTGCCAATTTTCAGAAATTAATATCTCGGTTGCTGTTGAACTTTAGAATGATGTTTTTAACATCACCTTGTAGATGTCATGAATATCTATCATCTTTAATTACTCTATAGAAATTCTTGTATAACCAAAAATTACAGTGTTATCAACTAATTATAGGAATTTAACCTCTAAAAAATTGATTTCTTTTTTTTTTCAATTTTTAGAAAATATTTTTTTTAGCTTGCAAATAAAATCTAGTCCATTTAATATTACATTATACCAAATCATTGTATCCAAAGTTTAATTGAAGTTTTGGGCCATAAATATTCAAATACTCACTACATTATGATGAATTCATTAAATGTTAGAAATAAATTTTATTGATATGATAATTTAACTCACCTGTCTAAATTTTTGAAGTGTTCCTCGGGGTATTTGCTGCTTTTCTTTTTCCACATTTGTCAGAATGTAGGTTCTTCCAGTTTTTGTTGTTGGTTCCACCTTCGTTAAAACATCACATTGGCTCATTATTAGTATGTCTGGAGGTTGAGGGTAAATAAAAGATGGGTTAGATCCATGTGGATGTAGAAAGCTCACTTCAACCTCTCCATCAGGTTGGCTTTCTGTATTTAAAATTACTGCCAACCACCAATATCCATCATATACAACAGTGACAACTATTATATCCCTTGATGTTCAGCTTATCTCTTCAAAAGATAAAATTTCTATTCTTGTAATTGGTGAGGAAGAGTATTCTCTCACTTCTTGGGTGGTTTGAGAAATTGGCTTGAAGTAATGGAGTTTGAGTACCAGCAATTGTTTTACATTGTGAAAATCTCTCATCCAGAATTCTTTTCTCATCCTCATATTCTTTTACATTTGTATATTGACACTTTGTTTGGGATCATTTCATTTGCAAATTGGTGAAGCTGTAATGGGGTAAGAATATGGTCATCATATGGGTGCTGCAGACTTGCTTTGTGGGCTAATCATTTTACAATGCCTCCCAACACCATCACAAGGACCTTTTCCATGGCTAGTAGCAAAAAAGTGCCATTTGACCTCAATATTAAAATCTTTCTTATTATGACAAAGATTAATAAAATTTTTCCTATTTTTATACTGTCCAGCACATCCATCAGAGAAATATATGATTTTGCTGGGATTGGTGATGTTCTCTTTGATGTAGTTTATTAAGTATTTTTGAAACCGGTGTACTGCTACTGTCATGAGCATTGCATTCTGAAGTGATCATGAAACTTTTGTGTGCAATGTTATCCCTTGTTCCATCCATGTAATACATCACAAAGGGATGTATGGTAGCCATCAAATTATTCCAGTGAAAGCTTTGCACTTCATCTTGCATTACAAAGGAATAGTTTTCTGCAAAGTCACCAATGACTAAAATTTCACCTTGTTTAAGAGATTCCTTTAAGGTGCGATAGTGAGAAGATTGCATTTTAGCGATAAAATTATGCCATTGGTACAATTTCAATGTCAATGTGAAAGTTTCAATGAATTCATCAACATTCAGTTACAGTGATTTGAGAGTTGAGTGGTTAGTGGTTGTCCATTTCTTAAACTCGACAAAATCTATTTGATGATCATCAAATACCTTTTGAATGATACATCTAATTTCTGTGAAATCTCCACAGTTTTGGCAAGCACCTAGATGACAAGTGCATTTGGTGGAGAACATTGGATCCAATTTATCCAATCCCTTGGATGATCAATTTTGTAGTCTGTATCTTTGAATAATTGTTGAATCTAGCCCCAACATTCATCAATTTCATATTCTGATGAATGTTACAAACACATACTGAATGTGTTCCTGCAGAACCTGCCAACCTGCCTACTTTAGCAGCAGGATTCCTTTCTTTGAACAGTTGGTAAGCTTCTTTCAAGTTGCGCAGGCTTAATTTTTTTGGAAATGTTTCCATTTTCCATCAACAACACAACTAAGCTTATGCAATCTTTCCTACCTGGCATAATTCTACTACTTCAGAAAGATGAAGGAAATGATGATGTCAGTCACATTCTGTTCTAATCTTTTCCCAAGCTTTGGGTTAGGGTCAAACATAATGCCGCCATCTTCAAATATGGTACCTTTCTAGCCACAGACGCCATATATATAGTTGCGTCAAATTTAGTGGCAATTTTTTTGCAGGCTCCAGCTACTTGGTAATACAGTGAGTATTTTGATTTTTTCACTCCTCAAAGATACTGATTTAAACTTCTCTTTAAGCTGATCCATGATTTCATCAAAATCATTTTCTTTTGATTGAACTGAACTTGTGTTTGGTTCTTCTAAACTAATGGGTGAGCCTTTTAAATGTTCAAATTTTGCTTTCACACTGGACATTAATCTGCTGATCTTCTTTTGTGCATATGATTTTCTCGATTGCAGTTTGTCAACTTTTAGTGGGGATTCACCCACTGCTTGCAATGATTCATTGAGAAAACATGCTTCATGTTCTTTTGATTCAGCTGGTGATTCATCTGTGGACATCTCAATTCCAGATTGCGATGATGTAGGATCATCGCTAGTTGATGAGGTTTCAGGAGTCACCTTATTCTTCGCCATTTGCTCTAATTTCTCTCAGCATTGTTTGCAGAGTCTGTGGTCTTTGGAAAGATTCATAGATGGTAGCTTTTACAGAATTAAATTGGAGACAATATGTAGATCCTTCATTCTTCTCCTTCCCTTGTGACATTCCAGTGGATCTGCACATTTCAATTTCAACTTTCGGTGATCAAATCCATGACTGGCCTCCATTATGAGCCAATAAAATGAATATATCTATAATTTGGTGCAGGCCTATGAATTTAATACTAAAATAGCATACTACCAATTCCTAAAAAAATAAACAAGGATATAATAGTAATATAATATAACATATATAATATAGAATATAATATAATATAATAGCTCTGAAAAAATATGGATTATATTTTTGGGTCATCCCATGTGAAAGACACTTTCTGACCATTTTGGGCATGACTGTCACCAATTTCTTGAAAACCAGAAAATAATTTTCAGAAATGGTCTCATTGGAATGGATGTAACTTTATTATGTCTTGACCAGTTATGAAGCTTTCAGAGGTTAACCACAATGGATGGCATCCAAAAAGAATTTTGATTTAAAAATCAGAGATGGGCATTTTTTTTATAAAGGTCATCTTCAAACTTTTTAATTTTAGAGGATGCTTTGTTTAATGAAAGTGATAGAGATTTCTTTTCTCTTTAATTTGACACCCAAAACCACTTTTTCTATCTTTTATTGGTTCCTGAGATACATGCATTTGAAAAATGGCACTCGGAGTGCCAGTGTGTGTCAATATTTTACGACTCCAGAACATGAGTGCCAGGGTCAGCCAGATCTGAAAATTATTTTCTGGCCATATCTCATATAGCCCTCTATACAAAAAAAAAATTCAAGATAATCGGTGATGGTCATCATGCCCAAAATGGTTAAAAAGTGTCATTTCACATGGAATGACCCACATTATCCATGGAAACCTCTTAAGTGCGGGGACTCAGATAATGAGGACCCCCCTATACAATGTATATTTATCAGAGAATGGATGAGCAGGGGGATGGTTTGATCTTATACATTAAGAATGGTTTAACTTCAGTTCAGAATGATAGTACACTCAAACCCCATTAATTTGCACTCCATTATTTCATACTTCAGGTTAATTCAGACATTTCTTTGACCCTTCAGAATATCTGAGGAATTTCAAACTTTTTGGTACCACTGTAGGTACAAATAATCTGATAGTTGTATGAATTGTACCCACACAGCTCAGGGTGGCCTTCATGTTGTCACATGCAGTCTTTGTGGGTGTGGGCCAACTGAGGTTGACCCATGTGTTGCTTTGTCTATCCCTGACATCAGTAACTTCAGTAGAGGTGACCCCAGATTTCCCAGAGATCTACCTGGAAAGTGACTCTATGGAAGTTGAAGGTGAAGAGTCTGTATTTATCTCTAACAGTTCCTAATACAGTATGTACAAAATAATGTGCAGTAAAATATAAAAAAATTACACGTGATGTTTAATATTTGTACCTGGAATCTGAAGAAATTAATTTGTGGCTATTCAGAATAAGATAGTTACCACCACTACAACATATCATAAGACCAATAACAAAATTAAACATTAATAATGTACATATTATACAGTATTACAGTAATAAAACTGTGCAATGTTACTATTGATATTATGAAGAAATAGTTTAAAAACGTCGCATTTAATTTATACAAGATATGTTCCACTAGCTCACATGTAGATGAGAATTGTGCAAATGAGAGTGATATGATTACATGTAAAATAGGGGATAGGTTTCAAAGCAAAAAACAAAGTTGATTAATTAAGGTATATTATCAAAAATACATTATTAGCAACAATTACCAGCATGCCCCGTGGCCATGGATGGCCATTGGCTGTTCTTTGTGCTGCTGCTCCTCCAGTATCCCTTGCATCCCTGAATTTAATAAATCCAGAAATAGAAAATTTTAACTTACCTTGGGAGACAGAGGTAGATGAAACTGGCCAGAAGAACGAGATGATATGATGCTCATCCATTTTCACTCATTCATCCTGTTGCGGGGAGAACGATGAAATTAACTAGAATACCGTAACTTGACTACTTCTTGATGATGGGAAAAAGGAAGGTCCCGGGTGAAGTTTTTTTTCTCACCTCCACTGACTGTCACTGAGGGGCAAACGAGACTCCCACACTGCTGAACCAAGAAATGGACTCGACCCGCTAGCTATCTCCAAAGATTAACCCTGTGTCTGAGTCGGGTCCACTTGAGAACCTGGAAAGCCCTGGCTTCAGGAAAGGTGTGTGCAATGTACACCCAGCAATACTTGAGGACTTCAACCAAATATGGGCATACACAACAAGCAAGCAAGATTTTAGCAGACTGATCGTGAAGTAAACCAAATGTGGCTGGATGAGAAAAGCAGATATTACCCTCTGAATTGTTTAATAGAGAATCTGGAGGTATTGTATTCAAGGACCCTGGGCTTGTCACAAGGAAATCCTTGAAAGTAACGACCCCAGTCTATAAGGACAAAGGCTGAAAAAAAACTAGTTGGTAGAATTCTAAGGGTTTATTAGCAATCAACTTGAATTATTTACAAGAGCTAGAATGGGTTATGAGCTTGAGTCTAAACATGGCTTAAGATCAAGAAATGGAAATCCAAAAACCCTGAAAGGGTATGTATACAATGGTGCTTACAATTACAATGACAAAAATACTGGACAACAAAAATGGAATTTCCAGAAAAAGATAAAAAATTAACCTATGCTAGAATGGTACAATTAGACAACACAATAGACCTCACTGGACCTAACATCCTTAAGCTAGACTTGAGGTCAATCCAATCACACCTATCTATTATAGTTAAGCCATGGAGAAGCAAAACCTGAAGCTATTGACCTACAAATACCTTAGCCTGCACACGTTATGCACAGGCAATGTCCATTATCACAAGGCACTCTGTTTTTCTTGAATTTTCTTTTTCTTAACAAATTGAGTTGGCAGGCTAGAACTTCCACAAGCGGAAGCCAACTGTGACTTTGAAAAGAGTGTTTTTCTAAAATTGAAGGCTAAGTTTACTGAATCAAAAAAACAAGATCAAAATCTAAACAAACTACTGAGCTAGTCAGGCATTAAGCAAGACTAACTCCGTCAATATGGGGGTTACATAGTGGCCATCCTGAAACAAGAAGAAAACAAGATGTTAGTCAAGACAACCCCACTACACTCCCCCCTCCGAGCTGGGTACCACCACTCAAAAAGTGAGTGCAGCGAAGCCCTCTCCCACATCCAGTCTTTCAAGGAATTGCCACCTCCCCATCCTGACACCAAGCTCCAAGTTTTCCTTTCTCCATGGCTACTAAACACTAGACAATTATATATACATACATGAATCAATAAGAAGAAGGTACTATTACCTTCAAAACCCTACCTATTTACAATCTAAATTTACACAATTAGTACTGGATACATTCAGTTTTAGCACTCCTTTATAGGTCCTTTCCTTAAGAGGCTAATCACAATCCTCCTTGCTTGAAACTGAAGCCACCTGCATGACTATTGTCCTTGATTAATATCCTCACTAGCCCATCACTATCAATGTACCCTGGCCCTGGTCCACCCCATCCATACCTCCTGATTGGTAGACATCCCTACCAAAGGTGGGGTCTGCTTGCTCCAGGCTAGAGGTAACTGCGTGGGCTGGCCATGCCCCTCTTGATGAGCAGTCCTCCAGAACCCCCTCCTATGTAGACAAGAATGGTGGTGCAAACTGGAGCAAGGCCTGGAAGACCCCTCAAGCCGATTCTTGAAGAGTGGAAGAGCCAATAATGGCTCACCTCCCATGAAAGTAGGAAGCGTGATTGGGGGTGACTGGAGGCAGGTAAGGACAGGGACATGCACTGGAAGCTGTATGCATGACAATCAAAGCAAGTACAAAGTGGGTGACAAGTGAGGGCATGTGCATGAGTCAGGCAGAGGCAAGCAAACCAAAAATTACCGCACTTAACCAAGCTCAAGGTATGGTATTCAGTATCACTATGTGCAGTCACTTTGTTCTAGAAAATTTACACTAGCTTCCTCCATGGCTTTACTAGCTAGGCCCTACCTATACATTATGGTACAGCGAGATATACCTAGTTTTATATATATCTTAACCAAGGCTCCGTAAAGCCATTACAAAAACTAGATACACCATTACATTAAACCTAGAAAAACTTTTTACATCAAAAATATAATCATAGTACCATCAACTTAAATACAATACATAATAATCATATATACATAATTAGACAGGGTCTAGAAAATCACTTGAATTAATTAAATTAATCATGAACATATTCCAGAGGCCTAGAGGGTACTAATGGTAACTCCATTACAGGACTTCTGGAATGAGTTCATGGAGGAGAATCACCAGCCAACTCTCGAATTACTCCCAACCCCCTCCTAACAGACTGGAGTCATTTACAGCTAGTTTACTGTTAGCTTGTAATAAAGCCCTAGCTTCTGAACAGATATCTTTGACTGGGGATAAACTTAATCTATTGGGAGTCCTTGAACCAGTTACCGGGCTAAATTGCCGCTCTTGAGAACTAATTGCTGGTCTAACAGCTGGTAAATCTGCTCCTCATCATCCTGCACATGTTCTAAAGTGTTCTCCAGAGCTTCCACCAAGGAAGAAAGTTCTGGAGAATCACTATTGGGTTAAGGTTCATTCGGACATGGAGAACTCTGTCTTGGATCTATTGAACCACCACCTTCTGGATCTAGACTCCAGGAAGTTCCTCAGGATCTATCACACCTTAACCGACAGCACTTGAAGGAGCACTATGAGGAATAGGAGACAGATCCTCAATTTCCTCCACTGGGGAACAAGCTTCCTTCTCTGAATCACTACCAAGGTAGTCTTGAACATTTCTAAAAGTGACATGTTTTGGTTGAGAATGAGACCTAGACAGAGGTTTGGGTGAACTAGACAGGATACCTGGAGGATTCACTTTGGATGGCACCTCATCCGGGAATCCAGAAAAGTCAAGTTCAAAAGAACTTGAAGAGCATTCAGAGGAATCTGAAGAACTTGAACTTTCACTCAGATCAGCAAGCCATGGTCTAGAATTGACCCTATTCTGATCTGGAAATCCTAGAAACTCGCTTGAATCACTACTAGAATCAAAGAGATCAGTCTCATCTTCTGACAACTGTCCCACAAACAAGAAAAGCCTGGGGAACAAACTGGAACATTTGGGGTTTCAAACCCTAGAAAACTCTCATCCTCCTCCTCCTCATGCTAGCCCAGGGAACCTGAACTAACCTGGAATAACTAGGATGATTCTTCAAGAAATTGGGAGCCTCCTTCCAGCTCCTCAACTGAGAATGATGAACTCGACTCATGGATAAGTGTGGCTGCAGATCTGGATAAGCTGGTGAAATGACGTAGGTCACACCATTCTCTGCTGCTCGATCAACTTGAAACGGCCCACAGTACTTGGGCAGAAACTTGTTAGAAACTAGATTACCTTTTGGAACAACCTTTCGAATGACAAGTTGCCCCTTGGTAAAGGGACAAAAACCAGGATGTCCTGGATACCACTGTTCTTGAACTGGAGTGGGAATAGAAACTGGAATAGGATCTGGATGAGCGGACGATAACAAGAACTGGGCTGGAGACATAGTCAACTCAGAATGAATCGTACCATTGTAGGTCATAATGGCCTTTGGAAGATTCAAATCCCACGAGCTAGAATCTTGAACAAGATTCCGTAGAAGCTCGCCAATGGTACGGTTGGCCCTCTCGACTGCACCATTGCTCTCTGGATGGTTTGGGGTCATGAAAATGTGAGCAATCCCATATCGAGATAACATCTGCTCAACCTCCTGACCCCTAAATTCCGGACCATTATCAGTTAACAACCGACAAGGCTGGCGCAAAAGAGTGGGCAACACTCGAAACTCGAAAAGATGAGCAACGGTACTGGAAGTCTTGTTGGGAAATGGAACAGCCACTACCCACTTGGAGTAGTGGTCCACCACCATCAAACATCCTAGATTCCCCCGAGGTGTTCTGGGGAACATTACTAGATCCACAGCCACCAACTCAAATGGTGCCTGGGTCACGATCTTCAGGGTAGGCGGAGCCCTGATCTGGCTGGAAACCTTATTGAGCTGGCACTGGGAACAAGATGTGACCACCTCTTGCACAACTTGATATAACTGAGGATGAAACACTTCCCCAGACAAAACATCTAAGACCTTGTTTCGGCCTATGTGTGCCATCTCTAGTTGGATAGTAATGGCCAGCTCAATCAGGAAATTAAAAGGTACTAGAACTTGGGGAAACATTTCTGGTTCATTGTACTTAACTAGAAGACCATTCTCAAAGTAGATATCTTTAAGATAACGGCGATATCTCACGAGCTTTAGGACAATACCTAAAACAACCCTTATCTAGATAGGACTTAAGTTGTCTCAACACCCGATCACTTTTTGAAGAACCTCAAGGTTAACTTCATCTAGAAATGAACATGGACGCAAATTTCCAACTACCAGTGGTTCTTGACAACTGGAAGGTTCCTCCAACTCTGCCAGAAAAGTAGCGAGAATCTCACCCTCCTTCATAACTCTGTCAGTGGACAAATCCAGGTCAATCCCGGCGGCAGACAAGAAATTCGCACCTAGGAGAAAACAACAAGGAATAGCTTGATCTTCAACAAGAGCAAATGGATGATCATTAACAGTGTTTGTAGTCAAGGCCACGACCTCCGAGGTCGAGGCCACAGTGTCCGAGGCCGAGGCCAGTTATTACACACATGCATGTAAAACAGAAGCAGGCAGTTGTGCAGCAACTTTTTTGGTTGCGAAATTGACTTGACACAAACACATGACTCTAACATTTATTTTTCAAAGAATATGCTCATTACATTTTAAAAACATAAGAGTCTCCAACATCTGAGGAGACAGCCTCACCCGATGTGGTCGCATTATTATCCCTCCTTGGCTAGCGCGCACAAAATATTTTTTGAAAGGGTATACAGTGAAGGGTACTTGAGGTTTCCCTCACTTTTCTCCTTCCAAAATGTCACTTCATCCATATTTTAAGAATATTTATTTTAATATCGGGTCATTCTCTGTCAGATCAACCAGTGCCTAACACCCTCATCTCTCAGATTTTGCTGAAATTTGGTTTATAGGGAGTTTGTAGGCCCTGAATCCATTTCTGAAATTATAAGGTCAATCCGACCAACGGTTCAAGAGATATGACCTCGGGAAATTTGAGGTCACTTGCGAGGTCACTAACATTTGGCGACCCATAACTTGGGTAATAATGGTCACAATTATATAAAAGTATATATATTTAGAATCAGAAAACGACAAGGAATCCAAATATGCAAGTTTTAGAACTCTAGGTTGAAAAATAAAAAAGTTACACTGTAACCAAAATTTGAGGTCACGATTTGACCTCTGGGGTATCAAATGAGAATTTCTTTTTTAAATGTAAAAAATGAAGGCATAGGCATTGGCTATTAGAATCAGCAAAAAAAAGTTTGTTTGTTAGTATTTTTCATGTAACTAACATATAAGTGAACACCATATTCATAAGTTGTGCGTCAATTCTACCTATTTTTTCACACTTAAGCTCATAATTTGACCTATAGAAATTAAAATTACATTTTTTTATAGATATAAAAACAAAGGCAAAAAATGTAAAATTGTATTTCACTGCTAATCTACACTGGCAATAATAGTTATAATAGTGAAAGGGGAAGACCTACTTAGAGGATTCATGTGCTAGCCTAATACAATTTTTGCATGCTCGATGCTCTCATCAATTTCTTTTTGTGGAAAAATGTATTGAATTCTGCTGCCTCCTCTTAGGGTAGGACAACTCATTACAGTTAATATATGATGTCCTGGCACTGCACATGAATCCTTGTTTGATGGATAATAATATGCACTTGATCCTGATGACCCAGAGGGATGTAGAAAGTTCACAGTGAAATCATCAAACTCTTCACAATATTCCTCCACAATTCCATACCAAACTTGCATGTCATAAATGCAGCCAACATACTCTCCTGGTTTGACACATTTTAGGTTACCAAGCATTGCAGGTTCATTAGTAAAATGACTTTTCCTTATTCTTTTCTTTTCTCCAATGCCACTTGAAATGGGATACACCATCAGTTCTTCCTTGTTTAGGGGAACAAATCTATGATATTTCTGAGTTCCAGGAATAGCCCTACTATCCTTGAATCGATGTTCCAACCGTTCTTCTGCATCTTTCAAATCAGCTGTAGTTACAAAGAAAAAATTTATCTTCTTGCTCAAGTTTTCTTCACAAAACTGAAACATGTGTTCTGGTGTAAGAATTTGCCTCTCTGTAGTTCTCTGCAAACTGGCACGAGCAGTAGCTCTTTTCACTGTTCCTCCAATCCCATCACATGCATTTTTGCCATGGGATGTAGCAAAGAAGTGCCATTCATAAGACAGACCAAAATCCTCTTCATGGTAACAGAGATTTGTGAAGTTGTATCTGTTCTTATATTGGCCAGCACATCCATCTGAGAAATAGTGCACCTTCTTCAATTGTGGGCATCTGAATTTAACATATGTTATAAGCTTCAATATGAATGAGTAAACCATTATAGTGTTGTGTTTTAGTGATGCAGATAAGAAACAGACACTAAAATGGCTAAGTTCCTGGTCTGCAGATGATCTATAATAGATGACAAAAGGGTGAACTGTACACTGTGAATTGTCCACTGTGAATTGTCCCAGTGAAACCCTTGGGCAGCATCCTGGACAATGAAAGAATAATTCTCAGAGAAATCACCTACTATAACTACCTCGCTCTGAGGTGGTAGTGTTTCTTTCAACTGCTTGAAGTACTGTGATTGTTGCTGAGCAACAAAGTGATGACGAACCATGTGGGATATTTTCATGCTTAGGGATGATAAGTATTCATGAAGTGGCTCCACCTTATCAACCATTGTACAACGGTCAACAGTCACCCATTGCTTGTAAGATATTTCATTTGGAGCTGATTTCACACTGTCAAGTAACTCAAGAAAATCCAGGACACCCTCTTCTCTTGGGCAATCATTGCAAAGTTGCATCATGCAAGTCTCTCTCTCTGTACTGCAGACACTGTAATCCATAAGATCCTTGTATGAAAGACCTCTTTCTCCCAATGCAGCCAGCTGCAATTTTGGATTTTGATGGTATGTGCAGACACAGACAGAATGAGTCCCACCACTACCGGCAAGCACACAATATGATGGCCGTAATTTTGCAAATGTGGAAAATCCTATTTTGGGATTCTTTTCATCATTTTTATATAGTTCAAACATCTCTCTTAAATTCCCGAGGACCAATCGTTTTTGCACCTTCATTGCACCTTCAGCACTGATAACTTTCACACAATCCTTTTGGCCAGGACACATACGACTAACCTCTTCTGACTCATAGAATCTTCTAACTATATCTTTGTGTTCTTCAGATATCACTTTTCCTTTGCTCATTAGTGGAATCTTCGGAAGGATTCCATGTTCTGATTTAAGTGAACGGCTTCTTTTCACCATGTATGTTGTAGTTTGAAAACTAGCTGTTTTTTCAATTGTGTATGGTGAGAGTGTCAATATTTGTAGTTTGTGATGGTGACATTTGCTCTCCAGGAATGACTGTTTCAATTCATTCATTAATTTGTCGATGTTTTTCAGATTTAGTTTCAGGTTTTGAAGTATCACTTACCTCCTCGGTAATTTGAACACCATAACTGAGTTCTAGCCTCTCCTTCAGGTGTTTCTGAGCAGATGATAGCTTACCACGAGCCTTGCACTTTTTCTGGCTTAATGACAGCCCTTCTGAAAAGAACAGAAAAAAAGGTTTCACACACCTGAATATTAGTAATTAAATATTAATTATAGTACCTTAAATGCTATATAATTGGCTATATAGTAGATCAAACAGACCTTGTAGTAAAGTATAAGTTATTATATTAATTTATTACTTACTTTTTTTAACTGGTGTTTGGTCCAGAAATGCTAGAACTGGTTCAACTGAAGTTGAAGGATTTTCCTTTATCAAGCAATCACTGTCATTGTCCAGATCTTGAATTGAAGAGATGTTACTCAAGCCACTGATAGTAGATGATTCATTTGAATCCTGCTCAGACTCATTGTTTTCAGTGGTACTAAGTATAGTGGGGTTTTTCATTATCAGTGTCCAGCAGTTCACACACAACAATGAGTCTTTTTTCACTCTTCCAGCACATTTTTCAACAAGTACATCAGTCACTTTTCTAAGATTGATTGTTATGCATTTCTTGTGTTTTTGAATAGGGTCCTGGCAGTATTTCAAGTGCCGAACCATTGTATTTTGATCTGTAAAGATATAGGATTTACAATTAGGTAATATATATTTTTTAGAAAATATATAGCTATACACACTTAATATTTTAGGCCTTGATAGTCTCTGAGGCTCATTAAAACACCATACCCACCAGCCACCCACAGTGCTGGCTGGAACTGTACTAACCTGTAGACAAGGAATTTTGCAACTATCTGTGTTGATTCTGCACTTAGACAAGTAGCAACATGTTTCAACAGGTTTGTTTAGGCTACATGTGAGCTTAGTCTTCCCCTTTCACTATTATAACTATTATTGCCAGTGTAGATTAGCAGTGAAATACAATTTTTATTAAATTCTTGGAGCTTGAGGTCAAATTGATAGCTAAGATATAAAAATTCCTTGAAATGACAAGCAATTTATAAATATGGTGTTCACTTATAAGTTAGTTACATGAAAAGTACCAACATAAACAAACTTTTTATGATTGTTTCTATTAGTCAAGAACTCTGACTTTGTTTTTTATATCTATAAAAAATGTAATTTTAATTTCTATAGGTCAAATTATGAGCTTAAGTGTGAAAAAATAGGTAGAATTGACGCACAACTTATGAATATGGTGTTCACTTATATGTTAGTTACATGAAAAATACTAACATAAACAAACTTTTTTTGCTGATTCTAATAGCCAATGCCTATGCCTTCATTTTTTACATTTAAAAAAAAAATTCTCATTTGATACCCCAGAGGTCAAATCGTGACCTCAAATTTTGGTTACAGTGTAACTTTTTTATTTTTCAACCTAGAGTTCTAAGACTTGCATATTTGGATTCCTTGTCGTTTTCTGATTCTAAATATATATACTTTTATATAATTATGACAATTATTACCCAAGTTATGGCTCGCCAAATGTTAGTAACCTCGCGAGTGACCTCAAATTGCCCGAGGTCATATCTCTTGAACCGTTGGTCGGATTGACCTTATAATTTCAGAAATGGATTCAGGGCTCACAAACTCCCTATAAACCAAATTTCAGCAAAATATGAGAGATGAGGGTGTTAATTTCAATTTTTTTTGGTTGATCTGACAGAGAATGACCCTATCTTAAAATTAATATTTTTTTCTGTTAAATTAATATTTATCGTTTCATGCAAAGGGGAGCGATCGCTCCATCGCTCCTATACGCCATTCCCCACTGATTAATTATTTGTATTATAAATTAATTTATTAAATTTGTATTCTAACATAAACGACATTGTGTTACTTATTACTTAGTTATAGCTACCTTTCTGATCGCGAGAGAAAGATGGTGTTCTCACCACTCTTATTGAAATAAAAATATCCAATATAAAAATTAATTCAAAACAGGCGGCCTCGACCGGCCTCGGCGTATTTTTCGAGGCCAGAAGGTGTCGAGGACAAGGCCGAGGCATTACATAGCGAGGCCAAGGCCATGGAAAAACGGCATCGAGGCCAGCCTCGAGGACTCCAACACTGATCATTAATAGTTACTCTAGAGCCAAGTGACACAGTAAGTGGTACATAGTTATAAACTACCACTTGCTTTTCAGCCACACCTTGAATGTTAACCAGAATATCTTGTGAATAATCCTTCAAATTTCCTAAAATTTCATGCCAGGCTATTCGAGATATGAGGGAGATCTCAGCTCCAGAATCCAATAAGGCACAGTAGGTTTTGTCTTGACAAGTAAGTGGGACAACTGTTCTAAAGGCACCTGAATGTGGACAAGCAATATCCACATCAAGGGTGGGAAAATTGACTTCACATTCTACTAGACCATTCTCGATCTCCAAACTTGAGCAACCTGTACCAGTGTACCTATTGGTTCTGAATCCAAGTCTCTCTCATACAAAGAATTTAAACAAGTCAAGAAGATGGGACAAGACTGAACATATTTATTGGATTCACTCAATAAATTGAAATGAACACCACCTAGACACTGGACATGCACCCTATCAAGAAGTTCTGAGGGTTCTGTTACACACTGATTCTTGACTTCAGGGTGGTAAATTAGAGGGTTTTCAGTACCAAAGTGCAATACAACATCCACTTGATATATCTCGCAGAAAACTTTCAAGATCTCTGGTGATGCTGGCTGGCCTGGAATTGTCATAAGTCAAAGATGTTGCTTCTGCTTGCTATTCAACTTGATTCTGTACTTTGTAGGATGACTTAGCAGCTCTTCCACCAACTGCTTTCGAAAAAATACTGGACTCTCTGGAACTTCACGATCTAAGTCATGAACAAGAGCATACCACAAACACTCGATCAAGGAATCACCTCCCCCCTCCGGCTTAAATCTTACAAGTAAGCCCTTGGGGAGTTCTGCTGAAATTGCTGTGGTGCCCTCTTCATGTTCAACCTGGAAGTGTCTGGATAACGCATCTGCAGCTTGATTGTCTTTGCCTGGAACATAACGAAGCTCAAAATCAAACTCAGCGAGATCTTCAACTGTTCGAGCAAGCCTGTCATTGACTAATCTCATGTTATGGAGATAGAACAATGCTTGATGGTCCGTGTTCAGAATGAATGGTATTCCATACAGGAAGGCTCTGAAGGTCTTGACTCCCCAGCGCATCGCTGCTAGTTCACGCTCTGTAACTGAATATTTCTTCTGAGGACTAGAAAATGTCATTGATGCATGAGCAATGATTCGAACTTGACCATCCTGAACTTGAGTAAGACAGGCACCTGCACCAATGGCTGATGCATCCACCCACAAGTTCAATTTCTCTGCTGTTTCTTGAAAATCAGGAAAAGCCAGTTCCACCTCATTTTGCATCTCTGCCTTGAGTGTCTTGAAGGATTCTTCCATCTCTGGTGTCCACTGGATAACTGAATTCCTTGATCTTCCTGTAAGTTCTGATAAGGGTTTAGCAACTGCTGAACACTGTGGCAAGAACTTCCTTTGGAAATTCACTAAGCCCAGAAATTCTTGAAGTTCCTTGATGTTCTTGGGCTTTGGGAAGTTCTTCACCTTCTCCATATATTCTGGCAATTTTGACAATCCACTGGAACTGACTATATGACCTAGAAATGGAACTGTGGACTAGAACCATCTACACTTTGGTGGCTTGATCTTGATACCATGTTGTTCTAAAACCTTGAGGACTTTTTCAACTAGCTGGAGAAGATGGGCCTCAAATGACTTTTCCATAATTAGAATGTCATCAATATACACTAGAACCTTCTTCCTTGAAAATCCCTTCAGCACATCTTGCATTTCTCTCTGGAAGACTGAAGGCGCGTTCTTCAATCCAAAACTGAGTTTCTTGAATCTCCAGTGTCCATGAGGGGTCGAGAGAGCTGTATAATCTTGACTCTTCTCCTCGATTGGCATTTGATAATAACCCCGGACTAAATCCAGGGTGGTAAAGAACTTGACACCATGTAGACTGTAGACAGAGTCTGTCAAGTTTGCCATTGGGAATCTATCAGGCTTGGTTACCTTGTTCAGTTTACGGTAATCCACACATAAGCGTATGGACCCATCTGGTTTCCTAATTAGTACCATTGGAGCACTCCATGGAGATGTTGTAGGCTCGATAATTCCTAGCTGGTGAAGTTCTTGACACTGATCATCGATGACTTGAGCAATTGGTTCTGGAAATCTCCTTGGTTGCTGAAATATTGGCGTGTCATCGTATAACTCAATATGGTGTGGAGTCATCTGAGCAGTCCCCACATCAGAATCTCCTCAACTAAGAATGGCTTTTCTGGAATTAAGCAAGTTATAAACTTGAGATTTCTGGTGGGAATCCAGCTCAGGTAAGTCAATTTCTGAAGTTAGACATTCTGGTGTCCATTCTGGAAAAGATGATAATTCATGATTATTCTCTGATTCCATACCTACACAATGTACTTGATGTGTCATTGTATCATTAGTGTCTTCTGGATTTGGTGTAGGATCGAGTTCAACCAGAGTGTAAATGTGTCCCATCATGTCTCCTGCCTTGATTCTACCAATATGTTTCCCTGTAGTGTAGACTAGAATGGAAGGGCAATCTAGATTTACAATCCCTGGAACACCTACCACTTTCTCTCCAAGATGCATGCTTGAAACTGTCCCATCATAGAACCATTCCCCCAAATTTCTCGAACATGGACATGCACCACCATCATCTACTCCTTGATGTTCCCACTGAATTTTTACTTCTACAGGTCCACAATCATTCACCTGCACACCTTCTACAGCCCAACACTTAACCTTGTAACAAATCCTTTTACACTCTTCTCCATTCATACCTAGATAAATTTCCCACATAGAACCATCAGTGTTCTTCCCTGAAACCCGTCTACGTGCCAGACTAATCTGTAATTTGTTGGCCCGCAGAAAATCTAAACCTAGAAAAATGGGATATTTAAAATCCAAAGTGGGAAGGATAAGAAACTTGAAAGGGGACATTACAATACCATGCAAAGAAACTGTGAGTAGGACTGAACCCATAGTTTCCCTCGAAGCATCTGGACCTACACCTCGAATTGTGGAAATATCTGTAGTATCTATTGGAATCCCAAGTTGTTGTGCCAGTTATTTGGGTTCGAGGTGCTGGTTTAGGTGTCCATGAAGATGCTAGAGGATTCAGTTCATTTCCAGTGGTTTTTGGATACTGCTGTTCTGAACTGGGTAATTCTGGATGTCCAGGGGTGGCATCATCACCCACCTCAGACGCTAAAGTCATGTTCTGGTTGGTATTCATCTGGAGAGGTTTTCTGTCATCTTTGGCTGGGATCTCATGATGATAGTCAGGTTCTTGAAGATCGTTTCTTGAAGATTGGACTTCAGCTTCCAATGAGCCCCTGATCTCATTGGAACTGATTAGTTTCCCGACTGTTGTTGATTGTGGTGGGTAGATTCATTATGTTGGTTTCCTTGAGACGAATTTTCTTGACCTTATCTTCTAGAAGGGCAGAACATTCCTGGATGAGGTCCTTGACACAAAGGACAGCAGTAGGAAGGTGATGTCCTGGAGCTTGATTGTCGTTGCTGCTGATTGCGAGGGCAATCTCGAACCACATGATCCAGACTACCGCACATAAAACACGCTCCTTTCCATCTTCTGCAGTCCTGTTGAAGGTGTCCCTTCCTTGCACACCACTGACATATCTTGGACCTCTGTATCTTCTTGGGATCTTGACTGACTGGAGTTTCTTTCACACTCCTGAGAATGTTGTTTTCCTCCCTGCTGATTTCGATTTCGATCTTGAGATTGTCGATGAGCCCTTCCTTGACGTTGACCTTGGGACTTCTGATTTCCATTTTTATTCCTAGAATTGAAGACACGAGTTCCATTCCATTGTCCTTTTTCATGACCTTGGTTGTTTCGATATTGCTGGTTAAGTGTCTCGTGTCTGGATGACTCTCTGGAAGGCTTTGGAGCTGGAGGGATCTGCACCGGGAAAACCTCAATGGTTTCTTGCCTTGGAAGGGATGGTCCATCACTTGAATGCATGGCCACAAAATCCTGAATGTTGGACCAAGTCACCTTCTTGTTATGCAGGGTCTTATTCTCATTGATGATCCAGGTCAGTTGTTGTGACAGCCCAGCTGGAACTGTCTCCAAGAACTTCCTCCTCAACTCCTTGCTTGTCTCGAGTGCTTTATTTGGGAAGGCCTGGTGAGCCAGAGTCTCAAGTCTAGCAGCATATACATCTGGTGTCTCTCCAGGCTTCATTGTCGCATTCTTGAATTCTGACACCTTGCCAGTTGTGAAGGTTTTCTTCATTCTCTTGTAGCACACCAACAATCTATCCTTCATCTCATCATATGCCACACTGCAACCCCCATAAGCATTATACAAATCCCTGAATTTTCCTGTTAGATGTTTTCCAAGTGTTCCAGTCCAGTCTCTCCGTTCACAAGTAAACTTGGCTGAGCAATGATGTTCAAAGGCTTCTAGATATTCAGGAAAAGATCTTCCACTTGACACATCAAATTCATCAAGATCTGGAGCACTGGTAGGATAAACTCCTGGTGCCATCCTTGAACCGTTGTTACTCTTGAAAGTGGAGGAACACTTAGTACGTTTAACCTTCCTCTCAGCATCTGGAAGACTGGAGGTCTTATCTGAAGAACTGGAACTGGAGCTGGTTGATCTATTGCGTTGTGTCTTCATGGGTTTAGGAGATGCCAGCTTTGTCTTTTCTTTCTTGAAGGTTCGTGTTCCTCTGCTGGTACCTTCTTCCCTGTTCGAGACATTCTCTACATCATCCAGATTCTCAAGCTCGGGCATTGAGTCATGTGAATCTCTCTCTAGATTCAGCCTATCCTTCTGCTGCTGCTTCCTCATCAGCTGGTCCACCTGTAGCTGCCAATATTCATTCTGAAGATCCGATTCAGCTTTTTCCCTTGATAATTGATCATACTTAGTCCTTAATTTTGTGTTTACATCCTCAAGTTGTTTCAGCTTATGATCCCATGCTTGATTTGACTCTTCCATGGTCTTCTGCTGCTGGGTCATGAGAGCCATAAGCTGACTGATCTGGTCTTGCAATTCTTGAAACTCAGCCATCTCGGGTGTCTTGCTGGGTGCCTCAGTAAACTAGCCAGCATAATTTCCTGGGTCTGGGCACCAAAAATATGTTGTGGGGAGAACGATGAAATTAACTAGAATACCGTAACTTGACTACTTCTTCATGATGGGAAAAAGGAAGGTCCCGGGTGGTGAAGTTTTTCTCACCTCCACTGACTGTCACTAAGGGGCAAACGAGACTCCCACACCGCTGAACCAAGAAATGGACTCGACCCACCAGCTATTTCAAAGATTAACACTGTGTCTGAGTCGGGTCCACTTGAGAACCTGGAAAGCCCTGGCTTCAGGAAAGGTGTGTGCAATGTACACCCAGCAATACTTGAGGACTTCAACCAAATATGGGCCTACACAACAAGCAAGCAAGATTTTAGTAGACTGATCGTGAAGTAAACCAAATGTGGCTGGATAAGAAAAGCAGATATTACCCTCTGAATTGTTTAATACAGAGAATCTGGAGGTATTGTCGATTCAAGGACCCTGGGCTTGTCACAAGGAAATCCTTGAAAGTAACGACCCCAGTCTATAAGGACAAAGGCTGAAAAAAAAATAACTAATTGGTAGAATTCTAAGGGTTTATTAGCAATCAACTTGAATTATTTACAAGAGCTAGAATGGGTTATGAGCTTGAGTCTAAACATGGCTTAAGATAAAGAACCAGAAATCCAAAAAAAACCTGAAAGGGTATGTTATACAATGGTGCTTACAATTACAATGACAAAAAAATACTGGACAACAAAAATGGAATTTCCAGAAGATAAAAAGTTTAACCTGTGCTAGAATGGTACAATTAGACAACACAATAGACCTCACTGGACCTAACATCCTTAAGCTAGACTTGAGGTCAATCCAATCACACCTATCTATTATAGTTAAGCCATGGAGAAGCAAAACCTCAAGCTATTGACCCTACAAATACCTTAGCCTGCACACCGTTATGCACAGGCAATGTCCATTATCGCAAGGCACTCTGTTTTTCTTGAGTTTTCTTTTTCTTAACAAATTGAGTTGGCAGGCTAGAACTTCCACGAGCGGAAGCCAACTGTGACTTTGAAAAGCGAGTGTTTTCTAAATATTGAAGGTGAAATTTACTGATACCAAAATCAAAACAAAACAAGATCAAAATGGGTCTAAACAAAACTACTGAGTTAGTCAGGCATTAAGCAAAACTAACTCCGTCAACATGGGGGTTACATAGTGGCCAATCCTGAAACAAGAAGAAAACAAGATGTTAGTCAAGACAACCCCACTACAATCCCTCCATGGCTGGGGGTATATGTGGGTAAGCTGAGGAGTCAGGGATGACCCATTGCGTAGTGTCTGACCTCCGGCAGGGTGCAGAAAAGCTATGTGGACTATTTTCGTGTCATGTAGATAAGAACCAGCCTGCATAATTGGTAATTAATGGCAGGGTTGTGGAGTCGGTGAAAAAAGTTTCTGTCTCCGACTCCACCTCCAAAAATTTTAAAAGTATGACTCCAACTCCGACTGTAGTATATACTAACCGTATGGCATATATACTTATATAGTATAGGTATGGTGTAGGTAAATGAATAGTCTGTGTGAATTTTGATAGTTTTAATTTTTAAATCTCAATTTTAATTATTCTTTGCTCCAACAATAATAAAAACTAAAAAGTTATTTAATAGTTATAAAATAATAAAAATATAAGACTAAAGTTGAAACTATTTCAAAATGGTTCACCATATAAAAAAGTAACTGCAATAAATGGAACAATACATGAATACTTTACACACACACACACACACACACACACACACACACACACACACACTGTACTCTTATACTTAAACTTAATTTGTTCTCAGAAACAGGATTGCTTCAGTTAGGTCTTCCTTCATTGCTGCTCTCAAGTTGGATCTGACAATTTGGAGGGCAGAAAACAAACGTTCCGTGCTGACTTGAGTCGGTGGCAATGCTGTGACAGTCAGAGTGGCATCTTGAACAATCTCAGGGTATCGGGATATTGCATCTTTCACTTTCAACTTTGCAGTATGGTCAATTTTTTCTACCTCTCCCAGTGCATGAGAAAAATCCAATTTGAATTTAGCTAGTGCAGTTGGGCTCCTTTCTCTGCTTTTTTCCAAATCTAATCAATGACGCTTTGACCACTCCTGGTCGTCTAGATGTTTTTCGAAATCAAATTCTTCAGAATTTGAATTGGATGAGGACGATGATGGAAGGCTGCCATGTTGCGGCCCAGCTACAGCCTCATCTTCCACTCATAGACCTTTCATACGAATGGCTACTTCACATAAAGCAGCTTTAGCTCTAATTTGCTGCTGTTCTGTCAGTGTGACTCGGTACATGGTGTCAACGTACAGCGCAGCCAATAGGATGTCATTGTCCAGTAGATTACTTTCTCTGCGCAGCATTGAGTTCATAATGCCATTGGCTGTCATGCCACCAATTTGAGAGAGGTGGAAAATGAGGGTCTTCCACTCATAAAACAAACCAGGAGTCAAGTCAGCTGCTTGCAAGTTCTTTGTAACAGTATATGGATGGCAAAGCAAGCTTTCAAGTTCCTTCACTTGCTCCCATTGAACTTCAGTCATCGTGACATCCGGGTTGGCCATGTCACTAAGGAAAGGTTTTAGTTCAAGAACACGCTGAATCATCAAGTATGTACTCCCCACCAAGTTGCTTGATCCAAAATCGCCCCTTTTCCAGCACGTCACTTCAGTATAGCATCTAGTTTTGGTGTTCTAGCAGCCACCACAATGTTTCGCAACTTGTCAATAAGACTGGCCGCATGTTTTTCTCTCAAGCCATCAAGAATTGCCAGTTGTAGCATATGGACACCACAGTGCATGTGATGGATCTTGGAGAGCCTTGCAGCAGCATCCACAAATTCATCATCATCAAAATCATCTACCATTTCATCTTTGTTCAGCTTCTCGATGGTGCTCATCATGTTGGTGGCATTGTTGGTCATGATCGATAAGACTTGTTCGTTACCAATGTCGAACTCTTCCAGAATGTCCATCACTAGTTGTTGGAGATAGTCACTTGTGTGTGGGCTTCAGTGTCCCTTACTGCCACTTGTGTGTTGGGCTTCAGTGTCCCTTACTGCCACTTGTGTGTTGGGCTTCAGTGTCCCTTACTGCCACTTGTGTGTTGGGCTTCAGTGTCCCTTACTGCCACTTGTGTGTTGGGCTTCAGTGTCCCTTACTGCCACTTGTGTGTTGGGCTTCAGTGTCCCTTACTGCCACTTGTGTGTTGGGCTTCAGTGTCCCTTACTGCCAATGTGCGTGTGACCACTTCTTTTCAGTCATCCATGAATTGAACATTGATTGCAAAGTAATTAACACTGGCATGTGCAGGCATCCATCTTCAGAAAAATGAACCATCCATAAAGAAATTTCTTGAGCGCATGCTTCTGTTTTTTTGCCTCCTCCAGTACCAGACTTCAAATACTGTTCCTTTCTAATGAAACACCAAGTTTACAGGCCATTTCCCCATTCAAACTGACAAAAGCTGGGTAGAGAACAAGCTCAGAGGACAGCATTCTTAACCACCATTTCAATGATGCAGCCCTTGAATTTATCTGCTGTCATGGACACACTAACCTTTCCATTCTCAAAATACTTGGTAATGAGAGCTTGATGATTTGAAGAACTTGAGCCAGGAGCATCATTATCCTTCTTACTTTCAGCATCCTTTTCAGTAACAATCTTCAACACCTTGGGATGATAGTGTTGTAGATGACGCTTTAGATTTGATGCTCTGCTTGGGGCACTGGTTCCTTCACCCGAGTAGGTGCTAATTTTGGCACCACAGGTTTTCTCCTCATCACCTTTGGTCACTTGGCAAAAAACTTTCCATCATCAGTGATTGAGAAATATTAAAAAAAAATGCAGATTTCGGCTTCTATTGCTGCGCCATCACAAAGATTGTTCATAGTGATGTGTTTCTGAAAAAGAAAAATATAAAATGAGGAAAAGTAAATTTATGCTGAGAACTTTAATACATAGTACAAATGATGAAGAAAGTCATCTGAGCTGCTATGTCAAGTGAATACAGTTGCTAACGTAATGTAAAATTCTCAGGAATAATCTTTAGGAGAATATTCTCCAAACTGAGAATTTTTTTTTAGAACATCTGAGGGTTTTTTCAACTATTCCAATACAACTTAACTTCAGTTCCTGTCAAAATGGAGAAATTCTAAGCCAGAAGTGAATGATAGGATGAGTGAAGAAATAAATAAATTAACTAATGCAAAAAATTTATTGAATCATTGTATAAAGACTGTATTTCAATTCAAAGTGCAGTATTTACTAGGGATGGCAGTGATTTACTCACCTGATTAAATCAATTGATTTTTTTATGAAAAAATCATGATTTTTTTTATTTTTTTATTTTTTCAAAATTATATAGAAATTAATAAAATATATCAGACAAAATACTTTAGAAACAAATAAAAATATCCCTTGTAATAATTAAGTGTTCAATTTCAGTTTTTCAGTATAATAGCTTTTTTATGAAAAAAATTATTTTTTTTATTTGTTTTTTTTTCAAAATTATATAGAAATTAATAAAATATATCTCACAAGACACTGGAAATAAAAAAATACCCCTTGTAATTAAGTGTTCAATTTCAGTTTTTCAGTATAATAGCTTTTTTATGAAAAAAAAAAAAAAATTTATTTGATTTTTTCAAAACTATATAGAAATTAATTATTGGTTACCCTGGTATTTACTCTGATTCTGACAAAATTATTTTGATTCTGACTCCTCAATCATCATCATCATTGGCTTCTTTGTCTATTTCTTCTTCTTCTTCCTCCTCCTCCTTCCTCCTTCTGCTGCTCTTCTTCTTTTTCTTGATCTTTGCATTCTTCCGTATACTTCTCTGGAACATGAGACTTTTCTGGGCTATCCCCATGTGTTAAAAGTTCTAGATTGTGAGAAATGTAGGTTAACTTGCCCACTCTTTCTATGGTTAATTTGTTCCTTTTTGCCGAATGAACAGTGCTATAAGTACTGAAACTTCTTTCAGTTGCGGCAGTGGTTGGTGGCATGCTTAAGATGTTGATCACTACTTTGCCTAGCTTCGATCTGTAGCAGATACCCTTCCACCATGTCAGTGCATCTACTGTTTAGGCTGATTTAATTGCATATGGTTTGCTATAAAACCCTTCTTTTGCTCAGTACTCCACAAGCTCTGAAACGACTTCAACTGAATGTTCAGTACCATACATTCTGTTTGCTAGGTTATCTATGAATTCTGTCCCTTTGATTTGCTCATCCCTACTCAGACACTCGCCCTTGAATTTTGGGTTGAGAATATTTGCAGCATAGTGAATAACTTTTAGAGCCATATGTTTCCTCTTTGCCAAACTTTCCATAACATCCTGTTCTTCCTTTTTACTAAGTGGGCTGTCAGGTTGTTTTGCAAAATGCACAAAATGAACTAAAACAACTTAAAAATACAGCCACGTATTCAAGCACCATCTACCAATAATGATTTACAATGTTTTAGACCAATTTATTATGACATCACATGCAAAATTATTAAAATTGAACCAAAATCATTGAAAATAAAATTGTGCATAACTTTGTTAATACAAAATTTCCCATCATGAAATTTTGTATGGTGTTATAACTAAATATTATGTTAGTGACAGTGAATTTCTCGAGTGTGTGCATATAATAAAATGCATATTATCCAAAATGGCAAAAAAAAAATAAAATACTTCAAAAAGAACTACCTACCATAAAAAACTCACAAGACAATTATCACAATCACAATTCACAAGGAAATCATATGTAGATACTTGCTCTTGCTATACACAACCACAACTAACCAAGCAAACAATTTGCCATCCTTTATATACTATTTTCTCCCAATTCTGGAGTATTCTAGAATGTTCTGGAGTCATCTAGAATATTCTCACACATTCTAGAAAGTTCCATAAGGTTCTGAAATATTCTAGAATTCTCTAAAAAGCTGTAAAACAATCTAAAAATATTTTAAAACTAAAAAAAAAGAATTCTCAAATATTCTCAACAAATAATATTTTGGGAGAATATTCTCAGAATATTCTTGCCTCACATCACTATATGTATAGTTAATAGTTTACTAAATAAATTACACACACATCAATAATATTACTGTATATATTATAAATATACTTTTAAGAGCTCTGTAGATGTGAAATTATGCTAAATGTGTCCAAATGTATACAGAAATTTGCCCTGACAAACTTTTACCTTCTAGTAACTTTGTGTCCAATTGGATATGAACTAGTGATGTAGCGGATGTCATTTTTTTCACATCCGCGGATGAGGATGTTTGATTTCAACATCCGCGGATGCGGATGTCTACATTTTCGTTATTTTTAGGATATATTCGAGATTTGTTGTGTTTAATGTATATAATAAGTTATTATATAGAGAGAGCTGTAGCTATAATGTAGTATAATTGATTAATTGTACAATAATTGCTGTACTTTTCTCTGAACATATAAAATAATATTAAGCGTCTAACTAATATAGAAATCAATTAGTGAATTTGTCTGCAAATAAATTCGTTATATTTTGTTGAGTTTCAGCCACAATTAGAAACCATAATTGTGTTACCAGGATGCGGGACATGAACCCAACTCAAATGCACCCCACCGACCTCTTTCCCCAACCTCCACCCTTATAGAAAGAGATCTTTAATTAGCTTGATAACTATTTATATTAAGTTTAAAGTTTTATTAGGCATATTTATAAATGAGTAATTAAAATAAAGTAAACTAAGATGTTCATCGTTTAATGTTCAAACTTAATTATAGGAAGGTTATGCTTAAGGAACATTAATTTTTCTGCCTTTTCTGCTGCCAGTCTGTTTCTCTTTTCATCATATATTAATCCAGCATTGCTAAATAATCTCTCGCTTGGTACGTTTGTTGGAGGACAGGCTAAATGTTTCCTTGCAAGTTTACTCAAGTATGGATATTGGATAGATATTCTGCGTATTTTTCCACCAACTAATAGGATTGTCACATGCAGCCAGGCGTTTTTCTTGGTGATAGCTCTCGATCATTTTTACTATATCTTTTGACATCGCGTAGGTCTCGTCATTGCTGCTTGACTCAAGAAACTGAGAGACAGAGTCTGTGATAGATTTGCTTGTTGAAGGTGTTGGTTCTGTCACTGAAACTTTTATTCTTTTGGTGGGTGGTGAAGCGACAGATTCAAGAGATTGAAGCTCTTCAACTGCTTTGCCAAGTGATGATTTAACTCGTTCTAATGTACTAGGTGAAAATAACTTAGCTTTGTAACGTGGATCTACAGTGCCCGCGAAAAGTATCCGATCACTCAAGAAAATACAATATTTTCCCTTGATATTCAGAGACACATAATTCACTTTCTATTTGTTCTAGCGACATCTGGTAACTTTGAGGTTGCTCGCTGATATGAGAGCTATCCAACGCATTCTCAAATTAGTGTTCTGGTAGCCTTCGTTGCGGGTGGCTGTGTCTCAAAGTTGTCAGATTTCACTGTTTGTATAAATTTATTGATATTTTGTTATTTTTTACAGAAAGTGGTGTAAATAAAATTTATATATAATGTGTGCTAAAAAACAACTTAAGAGTGATTGTCGAGGTGATATTGTTGCTTTGCATACATGTGGGAAATCACAGAGACAGATAGCTAAGGAATTAAACATATCCCAACGTACCGTTAATTTATGGGTTTCACAGGCTAAGAACAATGCCGGCCTAACCACGCCAGTCCCTAAAAAACGATCTGGCAGACCGAGAAAAACAAATTCACGAACAGACAAACTTATGAAACGTTTAGTATTGAAAAACCTAACAATAACTGCGAAAGAAATAAAATTTAATATGAATAATTTGTTATCTGGTGTTTCTGAACGAACTATCCAGGAGCGGCTCCAAAAAGAACTCGGATTACCATCTCGCCATGCTGCTAAGAAACCGTTCATTAATGAAAAAATGCGTAAAAAACGTGTCGCATTTTGTAAAAAATATATTCATTGGACTGTTGATGACTGGAAGAAGGTTTTATTTAGTGATGAGTCGACATTTTTGACATTCAGAAGTTGTCCAAAAAAGGTTCGCTGGCCCATTGGCTCAAATAGGATGGACCCTAAATACACCCTAAAGACAATGAAACACCTTCCAAGTGTGATGGTTTGGGGTTGTTTCGGTTACTATGGGCGTGGAAACCTATATTTTCTTCCGAAGAACACAACTATGAATGGTGCACGGTATTTAGCAATGCTACAGGATAAACTTCCAATGGCAATGACAATCCAAAGGACAAAAACATACATGCATGATGGTGCACCATGTCACAGGGCCAAAATAGTGACAAAATGGATTACTGACAATAAATTTGATATTTTGGATTGGCCTGGTAATAGTCCAGATCTCAATCCGATAGAAAATATGTGGCTAATAATAAAAAATAAGGTTGAATGCCACGACACTGGCTCAGTCGAAAAATTACAAGAAGCCATCAAAAAGGTATGGTGCAAGGAAATATCAGTGGAAGTTTGTCAAAACTTGATTAAATCCATGCCAAAACGTCTAGAACAAGTCATCCAAACCAAAGGACATATGACAAAATAACAATATAAGGTTAGTATACATTTAAACATTGTTTTTTATGTAAAAAATACAAATTTCCAGGGTGATCGGATACTTTTCGTGGGCACTGTAAGTAGGTTGCAAGAGAGTAACTTCATACAAGAACAGCCTCTCGTCTTGTCGCTTGCATCACTTTTGCACACAATGAACTAGTTCTATTAATATAGTAGAATTTGATAATTTCCGCTTATTAATGACATTTTATCTCAACGGTCCACATCCGCACGACATCCACAGTCCAAAGTGCGGATGCGGATGCGGATGTGACCTACATCACTAATATGAACTATGCATAAACTATACAAATTATATAAGCAGTCTTAGATAAAAAATAACCTGGTAAAATGCTTCTTTATAATCAGCAGAAGAAAACAAAACCTAAACAGATGTTATATTGTTAAAAAAAAACTTTGAAAATAACGTAAACATTTATTGGGAAAAAAATGGCTTCTGCACACGCCACGCTTCAAATTGCTAGTGACATCATCAATCGCGTGCCATCTATTGAGCAAAATAAAAACTGGGCCTAATGTGTACATCTGGATACAAAGTTATAAAAGAGATGCATTTTTTCTCACTGAAGTATTATTAGGATTTAGGTAGGTTAAAAAAATAATTTAAGTTAGTGTGTCCAATTGGTCTGAAAATATAACAAAGGGTTAAAAAGACATTCTAATCAGGCAGACGTTCCGAGAAATTGCATGCAGTTTCATACCTAGAAAATTACGAGAAACCACGTGCAATTGAAAATTTCAAGGAAATGCGTGTAGTTTTAAGATTTTGAGTCGGAGTTGGGGGATTTGTACCAACTCCGACTCCACCCAAAAATAACGACTCCATGACTCCAACTCTTGACCCTGACTCCACAACCCTGATTAATGGGTGTAATTTAGGGTGACACAAATCAGAAATTGTAAATGGAAGACTTTACTGTATCAAGCAAATAGTATAGTCAGATAGGAGCAAAGTTCATAGGATATTAGGGGTCAGTTATAAATTGGGTAAAAAACTGATTAGAAAACAGAGACTAGCTAATTCTAAAAGGTCATGAATGTGGGTGGCTGAAAGTCAAAAGTGGGGTACCTCAGGGATCAGTGTTTGGTCCAGTCCTCTTTATTTTATATCTGAATTATGTTGAGAAGGCAGTAGGTAGTAAATTTTCTAAATTTGCAGATGATACAAAAGTAGTTAGTTGCCCCAGTTACAAATATAGAAAGTTCTTATAAACTATAAAAAGATCTTGATAGATTAGTTGCCTGGACTAGTAAATGGCAGATGGAATTCAATGTTAAAAAATGTCAAGTCATCCATTTTGGTAGAAACAATGAAAACTTTAGTTATGAGATACAAGGAAACTGGTTAGAGTATGGTATATTAGGCAGGAAGATCATCTTGACATAGTTAGTGATCTAAAATTTTCTAAGCAGCGCTTAGAAGCTAGAAATAAGACAAATAAAATGCTGGGTGTTATTAAGAGGAATGTTAGTTATAAGAGTAAGAAGTCTGTAAATTAGAGTATAATTCTTATGTTAAGCCTCACTTAGAATACTGCATTCAAACTTGGTCCCCTCACCTTCGACATGATATTGATATGCTTGAAGGTGTGCAATATAGGGCAACCAACTTATCCTCAATTTAAGAAGATTGAAATCAGGGATGGGGTCAAATACAATTGCCCAAATACAAATATAGATACAAATACACTATTTTTTTTATGGCCAAATTCAAATAGATACAAATATTCAAATTTATAAATCCCCAAATACAAATATAAATACAAATATGAAGCTTCAAATACAAATAAAATGCAAATACAATTTTTACTGTATTTGCAAATTTTGTACCAATTTCATCCTAAATATAAATGGATAATATTTACTTGACTTCGGCTACCCCTCAAGTAAGGCAATACTGGTATAGTACTTATTGTATAAAACTTAACATTGCAATACTTTGGCTCTTATCAAAGTAGACTTCATTTTCACACCAAGGCAAGAAAAGTAACAAATTCCTCTTGTTTATTATTTTTATTAGAGAAAATTATTTCACACTTCTTGATATTGCTGCACTTTTGCATAATTAAAGAAAATAAATTCATATTTCTCAATGTTTGATTTTTACTGTTCATATCAATTTGTAGTTATATGCACAGTTATATTACATTAGTGTATTTGACTGTATTTGAAGCAAATACGGCAAATAAAAGGCAAATATATTGAGTGGCCCTCGTAGTTTTATGTTAATTAGCTGACTTCAGATTGACCTTGTGCACATTTTTATTATAAAATATAGCTTATGACTTGCATAACCTCAATAGGCCCAAGTAGCTTCATGTTTTCCAAATGTAATATTCTGTAATTTAATGTTACCAATTTATTCCTTTTGGCAGTAAAGGGTTAATCTCATAGACAACATGCAAA
Organism: Bathynomus jamesi; assembly: GCA_023014485.1. Classification (NCBI taxonomy): domain Eukaryota; kingdom Metazoa; phylum Arthropoda; class Malacostraca; order Isopoda; family Cirolanidae; genus Bathynomus; species Bathynomus jamesi. The sequence goes on along the minus strand of JAJOZX010006638.1, from coordinate 201,847 downwards.
TTGCTGCACTCTGAATGGTCACACATCCACTTCTTCGCATTAACCCCTTCTATATATAACCTCTGAATCATCATACAGTACATCACCTCATCATCATCACATCATTGCGCTCACATTTTCCTGCGTCTTTGAGATTTTAGATGCTCATTGCACATCTGGAGTTTTACTACGGTACTCTTGCATTATGTACAATTTCATCCACAATTAGGGGCCTATGTTCATGTCAAGTCTTAAGGTAAGTACACTGTACAGCACTGGTTCTCAAACTTTTTTCCTTGCATACCACCTCAGGAGTTAAGAATATAATTATTGTACCACATCATTGTATCAGCAGGTCATTTTCACTATTTAATATTGTCCAGTAATGGAAAATAGTGTCTTGTTTTTGCATTTTTATTTATTACTGATTTATTGATTAGTTTTAATTAAATTTTATTTAGTTTTATATGCCAATCACAGGATGCCCCAACTGACAAAATATTAAATTTAAAAACAATGGCAATTAAGTAAAAAATAAAAGGAATACAAAATGCAAATTAAAGATAGGGAAACTATAGTTTTTCAAGAAAATAATAGTCACAGATCACAAAAACTCAAATATTACAAAACTAAAACCTTTTCTTCTTAGCAACAAAATTACTAATATTAATACAGGGGGACCTTGTTATCCAAGGATAATGGGGACCAAGAAATCACCACTTTAAGTGAATCCACTGAAAGTGGGGACCTAAAACCTACAAGAAATAATGAGAATAAGGTTTAATTGGGACCTTAGCACAATAAATGACTCACAATTATGGTTAAACATTTTTAAAATACACTTTTTAAACCCTTTTATGTACCTTACCTTATAAAATATGTTAATAAAGTATGTATGTTAAACATCACTCCTGCGTGTTATTTTAATCTCAGAGTGCCTTATCATTGTCATAGCTTTTGCTTCTAAATCTGCTGCATTCTTAAGTATGGTATGAATAGTAGTTTTGGGGATGTTAAGAGCACACACACAATGTCTACCACTCATTCACCATTTTTCTTGTGCTTAATAACATCTAATTCTGCTTCTGCGTTCCATGTACAATTGTACATTATCCATGGAAACCTCTTAAGTGTAGGGAATTTATCCATATGGTTCTACAATTATTTGGGCATGTAAATGCGGGGACTCGGATAACGAGGACCCCCTGTACATCATACTAAGCTTGGCTCAGTCTCTGTTTGGTGTACCACTTAATAGTAGCCTGCATACCACAGTTTGATAACTGCTGCTGTACAATATTTTATATTATAATGGACCTCTACATTATCATCACTTTTTGCTTCATCATACACACTATACTTCAACTGCCCCATTAGTGCAACAATTCACAAGTTGTCTTTATATATTTTTTTTTCAGGCTGCTACCATACTGTTCATTTTCATAGCCTATTACTAGCCTTATTAAAGTATGTAGTCATTATGGCTGTGAACTTATACAATGAGTAGTATTGGTGTGGCATATTCCATAGGTGTTGGGACAAACCTAATGGAGGCCAGTTTGAGATTAAACCTAACATCTTTAAGACCTTGAAAGGAATTTCTGGCATTTATTTTGTTGATTATAGACTCTGAAACTTAAGATTGAGAAATCAAATGAAAGTTTATGAAGGGCATGGCAATGTCTCAAGTGCTGCTGCTCTTGAACCAAAACATTGAAAATGAAATTATTGAGAAGTCAAACCCAAAATTTAAGGTAAGTTTTATCTCGATTGTGATATAGGTTGTGCAGATAGAGAAGAGATGATTAGTTGTACTATTAAATTGTTTGACTATTGCTATAGCCAATATAATTACAATATACACATAATACATAGAAGGGCAATAGGCTAAATTCAGAGAGAGCAGTATTTACAGATTCTGATTTTACTGATTTTAAAGTGTTTTTATGGTAGAGCATCAAAAATCCAGAATGTTTGGGACTGAGGCTTTTCAGGATTTGTGAATATTCTGGATTTTACACTATATATATATATATATATAAAATTTTGATTTTCTGATGACAATACTAAGACCACAACAATTTGTGGTGATATCCATCAATTCTTTATGTAAAGCAATATAGGGGTTGTTATAATTGGAGCAAAGTCATCCTCAGTAAAGGAAAGTATTTCTGAATCTTGGAAATTATGAATGGTGCTTGTTGAAGTGCTAAGAACTGATTGTGCACGCTTCTTTGAACCCTTTGTGAACAATTCATGCAATGTCACTTGCTTTCATGTGATGTGCATAAGAAAATTTCATATCCATATATATCTGGAATTTGGAAGTTCTTTTGGATTTTTGAATGAGCAGGCTACCTTTCAAATTTGTCCAGATTTTAGAAGTTTCCAGATTTTTGGTGCTCCACTGTAATTTGTATATGTTGGGTACATGTACAGATGTTTTGGCATATTTTTAAGGTAGCAGTTTTTGGAAAGTACATGCTTAAATATGGTACAGGAAAATTTTTCTCATGCTTTACTCTGAAGTTTCATTGTTACTGAAGCTGTTTTGAATATACAATGAACCCTCGCTAAGCCAAACACAGTTAATCCAAATGTCACTTAATCCAAAGGGTATGTGGGCATCTGGTGACTCACAGCATCGGTGCTTTATGCAATAAATATTGGTTTGATCTTTGAGATAAAGACTCAAAATTAGTGTTAATTAATTAATTACATTTAGTGTTGCAAAAAAAACTGTTGTTTTTTTTTTAAAAAAAAATTTTACAAAAAAAAAAATGTTTGTTTTTTATTTTTTTATTTTTTTTTTTATAAAATTGGTATATAGATATTATCCCTTCTTTATTTTGAAACAAAAGTACACGTATGTTGTTCTCATTGTAACATTGATTTCAAGGAGTAACGAAAACAAAAAAGGTTTAAATCCATTTTTCATTATTTTTCCTTTTAATAAAGGTTGACACTGCCCCTAAAAAGACTCCAGACACAAGCCCAATTATAAAATCCATTGTAAATTTATATTAATTAACTAAAAAAAATACACTTTCAACATTTTTTTCATCATCATTCATCATTTGAGGAGTCATAGAGAGTCATTCATCATACATTGAGTTTTCAGACTCTGCTTCAGACTCTGAATAGAACATTTCATTCCCTTCATGATCATACTCTCTGCTTGATGATGGCCGTTCTTGTGCTTGGAGAGTTGTCTGGGACATGTTTTGCTTCTGCTGAGCACCTGCTTCAGATTCATGGTCTTGTGGTTCATTGTGATCACCCAAAGCATGGTTATGAGCGATGAAAACTAGCTTAGATGCTCTATCAGTTGTCAGTCGGTTCCGTTTGACTGAGTGGATCCATGAGTGGCGACTGAAAGAGCGTTCCACAGCTGCACTAGTTGGGGGCAGGTTGAGAATATTTGCTGCAACCTTGGAGAGCTGGGTCGAACCACAAATTCCATTCCACCAGCTTGTTGGATTCACCTGTGCAGCTGCCTTCCAGACAAAAGGCTTTGCAAAGATATTCTCTCTTGATCGGTAGTCAGCTAACTCTCCCAATGTCTTGCTATCATCCACATATGGAACAGCTACAGATATCTCTTGTATGACTTCCATGGCATCCACCTGAAATACAATTTGTAACACATTAAATATAAAATAATATAAAATAATAGATAATGAATGTCTGCAAAATAAGAACATAAATCAATATTTGGTGCTAGTTGTAAAATCAACAACTTACTATTTCTTCTCCAGAGATGTGGCATCCTTTGTAGCGAGGATCAAGAAGATTTGCTGCCAGGTGGATACTTCTAAGAAGAAACTTTCTCCATTTAGGAATAATTCCCTTAAAACAATCTTCTTCACTTCAGAATTGGGCTCGAGGAGAGATTCTTCTCGAAGGATTGTTGAAGGTCATTAAATATCTTTGGTACAATAGAGAGGTATTTGTTGTCCCTTCTACTGCAGTGATAGCATCAGAAACCGGCTTCAACAACTTCAAAGATCCATCCAGTTTATCCCAGAAGACTTCAGAAAGCAGGAGTTTTGTGAGTGATTGATCAAGAGAGGCTTTCTTTGCTTCATCATTTATAGCCAGGGTCTGGAGGGGGTGTTTATTGATGTCGATGCTCTCCATACAATGGATGATAGACCCCCATCTGAAAATATTGGCAATATATTTAATATCAAAATAAGAACATACAATGTAGATACTGTAGTTTGAGACTGTTTGAAATACTACAAATTCAAGACAGAAATGCCTGATTTTTTAGAAGTTTAAAATGAATAGTAAAAATGTCTAACGAATCAACTAAGACCCTCTTACCTTGTTTTGACAGGCAGCTTCAGTGTGTGTTGATGCTTCGATGGAGACTGCTGTTGATGTTGATTTAGTAATGCAGTCAGCTTCTGTGACTTTTTAATAGTCTTAACAATGTTAGTACACTCACGCTGGATGCCCTCTACAGTCTTGATCCTGTTGATGTCTGTAAAGATCAAGTGTAAAGTGTGAGCCAGACATCCATAAGGTTGAATGTGTGGATATTCCACTTGCAACAGCTCCCATGCTTTCTTCATGTTGGTGGCATTGTCAGTGCAGATGCCAAGCACTTTCATAGGTCCAACTTCCTCAACCACTTCCTTAATTTTATTTGCCATGTACTCTCCTGTATGGCTGTCTGTACCTATGACAAGAAAACCATAACAAATTATAATCATAAACTCACAGACTAAAATGATTACCATTCATAATCATGATACCTAATGCAAACATGTTTGTACCATGTTAAAATCAAATACATATGAACCCCTTTATACCACGGTCCATGGGATCCAAACTCCAGAACAGCTTAATATTCCACGGCTTATCCCACTCAATGAAAATTAACTCTATCGTCACGAAAATTACAGAATATATAGTTCTCATATACCTGAACACTGCCATCCATAATTTTTCAACTATTTCTTTAATTAATTCATTATTTCACTCAAAAAAATTTCTATTCAATAAATGAGGTGGGGATGAGGGAGTTTTAGTCACTTCTACTTAAAAAAGTAGAAATATGTTAAATTAATTTAACTATAAATTTTAAATGAAGCTTACTTAAATTACATTAGGTCAGTTTAGCATAGTTTCCATAATAATTATATTAAATTATTACTTTTTTCACTGGGTCCACAGTGTCACCATGGCTTAACATGAATCACAGCTTAATGGTCAGTGGCTTAACGGGGTTCTACTGTATATGATTTTAAACATACCTGTTGCAATGCTGCTCCAAAATATGGGCCTGGGTAGTTATGATGAAATTTATGATTCCCTCATTTCTGCAAAATAATACAGATAGTAATATTTGTAAATAATGATTTGTGAGTTCAGATGTAGGCTACATCTGATTAAGCTACATCATGTAGCTAATCAGCCATAATTTCTGACTGATTAGCTATATCTGAACACAACTTTGAACTTGTTTTTGCAATGATATCTGTAATTCAAAATATAAGAAATAACATACACTACTCTATTAATCAGTACCATACTTTAGCTCTCTCACAATCTTACCTGATATTGCTCCAGCCATCACAGAGTATTGCCACACTTGAAGCAGATGCCACTAGTCCTTTAGCTGTTGTAGCAGTTTCTTGGTACACTCTCTCAAGAAGAGAATTTGAGATCATATCCCGGTTTGGCACTACAAATGATGGTCTCAAAGTGGCAAACACTTGTAACCATAGCTCATTCTCTATGATCCTTAATGGACATCCAATAGCCCGAGCTAGGTGTACTTGAGTTTGTTCCTATAACAAAAAGAAGTCATTAGATTGTTGAATGATAATTTTTCGTATGTATAGAATTTAGCCTCACACAAAGGATACCATGTTTTTTATAGATTAGCAGACTAGGTTGCTTCACTAATACTAAGCAAAAAAGTAATTTCATTAATTAATGGTCCAATTCTAATTGTGAAATGGTGGTTCATGTTAGGAATTTAAAGATATATATTCACTGGCATCACTATAATATGATAATATATAATGTACTTACAATCTCTGCATTTGACATGTAATCCATGTATTTGCTAATTTTATTCTGTTGGGAGTCTTCTTTCTTCCTGGCATTTTATCAGTTTATCACTAATCTAAATAATTACTGGTATATAAGATATAAACCTGAAAAAAAACATACAAATTAACAATACAATTTAAAAAAACGAAATAAAATAGGTTAGGTTGGTAAGTAATGGTAAAAGCTGTATCTCGAAAAAGTCTCCAGTCAATAAATGGGGATGGGGGCGTTTTAGTCAGCTGTATAATAACCTAAATAAGTATAAGTGTTAAATTAATGCAAATTAAACTTTTAGACGAAACTTAGTTAGGCTAGGTTAGGTCAGTTTAGCTTAGTTTTTATAATAAATATATTTTATATATGTTTAAGGAAAAAGCCATCGCTAGTGGGGGCTGGAGACTTTTCCCATCAGATGGCTTATTCCCCCGAATACCGTTAGGTTAAGTTTAAAAATAGGTTAGGTTTAAATTTTTTACAATCTCCCCATTTATTTGGTAAGATTTCTCGTTATTTAATTTCGATATTGTTACACGACAGAATTAGCTAATTAAAAAAAAAAAAAAAATTTTTTTTTTTGGTGTTTTTTTTAATTAAAAAACATGTTTTTTTTAAAAAAACTTCCTTGTTTTTTTTGGGTTGCAACACTAGTCGTGACTGAATATAAAAGCTCGGACCAGATGTGATATATATATATAGTAGTATATACTAGTATATATACTACACTAGTATATATACACAACAGAATTAGCTAATATCAAAAAAACAAAAAAACAAATTTTTTTTTTTGTTGGTGTTTTTTTATAAAAAAAATCATGTTTTTTTTGGGTTGCAACACTAAATTTTACATTGTACATAAATATTAGTGCATATTACTGTATTTCACTCTCCCTCACTGCTTCCACACTACCTTCAGGAGTCAGGAGCCCTTTGGATTTAAAGGTAAGTAATTACTATTTAAATAATAAACTATTATTTTTAATTCTATTAATCAACTTTATTATTGTTTTACAGATTATTTTGATGCATTATTTCTTATTACATGGGTTTAGTTTGGTTTATTTATATGTGTTAGACCATGTTCTATTTTTCCCCCTGATAATCCATAGTTTGAACTAATCCGAATGACCCCCCCCCCCCCCCCCCCCCTCCCAAAAATTAATTCAGATTAGCGAGGATTCACTGTACACTGAATTTTTTAATATAGCCTAGACATAATGTATTCATGAAACCAGTTATGCTGAAAAATGTCCACTGTACAGTACCATATTACTAGACTTCATACTACACAAAATAAAGCTCCCTAAATTCCTCTTTTGTATCTACTAGTAGCAGACATGGTGCTGAAGCCAAGCCTTTGGCTTCAAAGCCAAAGCTGAAGCTGGCCATTTAGAAAGAAGTTCCATAGTTAACCTATTCTAAGTTCTGATGATGGACGGATGGCTTCGATTAATTTTATGAAAAAATATACATTGTATTAATAAAATAAAACTGTAAATAACTTATACTTCAACATTTCCTTTTTTTTAATTAGCAAAACTAATTTGTTGGCTTTTTTTTCCATAAGGCTTGGGGGGGGATCTTCTACCCCAAACTCAGATCTTCCCTCCCTAACAAAATTGCCCCCAAACCCCCTTTTTTGTAAATAATGACAAAGGCAAAGAGAACAAAGGAAAAAGTGAAATATTCAGATCCATATCATAGACTTACATTGAGCTACTATATATACAGATACTGTATACCTGTATTATCAGATAACAACAAAAATGGTACATCATACACTTTACAGATATCTGTGAAAGTTATATAGTGTTTGTGCCTCTGTATTGTGTACGCATATGTGTGGCCCCCTTGCCAACGTATCTTACCCCCCCCCCCCCAAGTGAAATTACTGAAAAAAAGCCTTGTTTGTAGTTCAATACTGCAACCTTTAGGTAAAACTTGACATATTTTCTAATAATAATTTATAGGTTAGCATTGTGTGGGTATATTAGTTTTATTAAAAAAAAAATTCATAGGAATCTGATAGCATTTGTAATCTTTACTAATTTTAGGTAACATCATTTGATGTATGTGGTTCATACATTGTCCTTGGCTCGAACTCTGGAACACTGTACTTCCTCAGTTGTAATAATTTAACTGTTTTGCATAAACTCCCCACCCAAGTAAGTAAATATTTATTATTAGTCTTAAGAAGCCTCATACTTTTTAAATTTTAAAAATACACTGTTGAGAAATTAATAGGCTTATTCCAGCTCTGTAAAAGGCCAATTTTGTCAGTTTCAGTAAATGTAGAAACAGGTTTAGAAAAAAGTGCTTATAATTTGTTGTCATAACTCCTGTATCATAAGAACATGAATTGGATTGCCTAAGCTATTTCAGCAGACGTAATGAGAGTATTTTGAGATTGATTGTATTCATGAGATTACTTGCCAAACATTATTATTGTGCATAAATGCACAAACTTAGACATAGCTGTGACAAATAGGTCACCATTTAAAATTTCTAAACAAAATGTTACCCATTTGAAAGTTAATCATTTCTTTGTGTCCTTAGAATGGCAGAACAGTTCGGATATCAATATCACCAGATGAAGCTTATTTGGGATATGCTTCAAGTTCAGGATTAGTCTATGTCACAAAGGTAAATTGATGAAATGAATGGCCCATATAGTATTTGAGGGATAGGCCAATAAAGAAGTATTTCATTGTGTGAGGTTGACAACTTGTGGTATTGTATATATTAATTCAGGGATTCCTCTTAATTTTTAAGGATTCAGGCTTGAGAGTTGTAACTTGTAGATACCTAATTTGTTATGCCTTGCTGGGGAAATATTGCATAGTGTATATTTGAAAAAGGAGAAAAAATACATAGGAAAGAAATGTATATATCAAATGGTTATGATGTCTGAAGGACTGTGAAGTATTACCAGGTATATAGTATAATTTTTCAGGGTGGACTAATTATTTGTTTCAATTCAAAATAAACTCAGCACCATACAGTACCTAGTTTTTTATTAATGAGTTGAGAGTATGTGTGTATATATATATATATATTACTGCAAAAGAAATTATTTAAAATGTTTAATGTTAAAAACAGGAGCATATAAAGAACAAACAAGGTAATATACATACTCAACATAATTTAATTCCCTCACCTTCCTCTTGTTGGGACCAGTATAGAGATCAAACAATTTAAACAAAAGTTTTAAGTGTAAAATATTCCAATATGTATTTGCATTCAGTTTGGCATGTGTTTGATCAGTAGCCTACTCTTTGCAGTATACCACATAGCATGTATAGCATAAAGTGACAACTTGTCTTATGTGCTATACCACAAAGAGTAGGCTACCAATCAAATGTGTGCCAAACTGAATACAAATACAGTGGGCCCTGTTGTTCGTAAGGCTCTCTGTTCACAATTTTGTAAATTTGTGATGACCCATTTTACTACCATGTTTTGGTAAATTCATGGCTGACTCCACAAATTCATGATTTTGTCACATGGCATCTGCAACACTGCCATGGCCCCACGCAGGTCAACACAGGCTCAGTTGCACTGTCTTTCACTGAGTGCAGTTGTCATTTCATGCTCTTCAATGCCAGTGTACTATATTTAGTGTTATTTAGTTGTTTATAAAATATTATTGCCTTATATAATTGTTTATGTAATAATATTGCTTTATATTACATACAGTAAGAAGTTTAATTTACATAAAATATCATTGTTTATGTAATATTACAGTAATATTATTGGTTTTTATTAGTGTTTGATGTGAATCATTGGTTAATAATATGTATTGCTTTAGTATATTCTGTGCAGTGTTTTATAAAATTTGGCATGCACCTTTTACATGCATCTCTGACTGACTGATGGCTCTACACTCAATGGTATTGAAACATGTCATAGAGTGTATGAAACATTGTAATTGGCAAGGCCATACATGAAATAAATCTTGTACACACTCACAAACACTGGTGGCAAGCAGTGTTGTGAAAAGAATCGCTGGAACACAAAATGGGCTGTAACTCGGAAACAAAGCAATTTCAGGCATATGTTTATATAAACATTTTTCATTGTTTTCAGGCCATGAAACCATCCTGAAAGTGCGTCCCACATGTTATGAAACACTGTGTGTGTGTATATATATATATATATATATATATATATATATATATATATATATATATATATATATATAATGGTACCATTAACCCTTTAATGTCAATTTTTTTGTAGGGTTAAATTATAAATACGTATATTTCAAACGTTACCAATTTGTGGCAGTCATCCTTTTAGGGTTAAACCTGCTTGGTATAGATACCTTTTGTTGTAGTTACTCACATGCTAAAAAATTTTCATGTATTGGTGACTGATACATGCAAATTTTTTAGTTTACAGTATCTATATTTGTTGAATATTCAAACTTTCTGCTGTTAGTCAAAAAGACGTTATCTGAATTTAAAAACAGTAAAAAATATAATTTTTTTACTCCATATTTTTCACTGAAAAATGTGTGGTAAATCTATTCATTTATCTAATTTAGTTTACACTAGCTGTAAATAAGGTTTTGTCAATACATGAATATTAGGGTGTGACAGTTGCCCCAACTTTGTCCTACAATGCTGTTCAAAATTTTGGTGTTGCATATTGACATAAAAAATACCCACGTGCAATTTTTTGAAGATTCATGCATATTCGAGTGAGCACCAGCAATTTGAAAAATAGCGATTTTGCTTATACGGCATACGCGCCTATATATGAGATTACACAACCATCATAAGGGATATTAACACAAATCATTTGCCTGTTTTAATTAAAAGCTGTTATCACTAACACAAAAAAGTTAATCATTCTTATTCTCTCATGGTACATTAAGGGGTTTTATCATATATTCACAAGGTATTATTTCTCTAGAGCAAGAAACCATGATTTCTGTTTGGAAACAGATGATCGTTTGCGCTGATTAGGAACGCGGAGTCTGTCATTTTCAACTACTTGAAGGACTTCTTGAAAGCGCTCCTCATCCCTGGCAACATTAAGAAAGTCATGGCAAAGTTTTACACCATGCTCTGCAGCCTCATTGACGACCTGAAGCTTGTCCACAACCTGTTTCATGTTCAGGTAGTCGTCATGATCCGCCCATTCACTGGCTAGACTGTGGAGAAACTGATAGGGCATGCCTAAAATGGTGAATAACCGGCTTGAGTCAGGCCCAATTAGGTCCACCAGGGCAGTGCCACTTTCTGGGACAGGGGGAAGATATGACTTTCCATAGCTCCCATGATTGAGCCCCACTCTCTTAGTAACTTCAGTGCCTTCATGGCAAAGAAGGGCCTTCCTCATCTCCTCTTTTGTCCTTTCTTGTACTTGGGACGAGAACAAAGCCAGTGGGGCCAATCGACCAGAAGTTGTTTGGTTGCTGTTGATATCAAGTCTCCTTGAACCAGGCCAGCTTTTTGAGTCAAATGCGGAAGAGGTGGGACTCCAAGAAGCTTTGTGCCATTGACACCAGACACAAGAATGGGCAGGCGGTCATCAGTGCCTTTGGAATCCAGCGTGTCCATAAGTTTACCATCCCAGTACACCAGTACTTTGTCTGATGGTTGCCATTCATCCATGATTTTTAAACTTATTTCTGACACGATGGAAGCTCGGTATCAGTGGGCCGTCCTTGCATTTAGACTCAGCTTTGATGTATCTCCACCACATGCAGATACAAGGGAGTACACAATTGCATTCAGCTGGGTCGGTGAGATGTTGTTTCGAACACTGCATGAAACAAGTTCTGCCAACTTCAGAATATCATGGGGCACAAAAATTGAAACTCCCTCTTTCACTGTTCTCCAATGTTTTCTCTTTGGTTCAGCAGTGCTGGCCTCATCAATGTCATCATCCTCATCAGAGCTAATAGGTGAATCAATATCAGCCTGTACATTCTCAGCATGATCACATTGCTCTCTCTCTTGTCGCTTCTCTTCTCGCATCTGCCTTTTCTGTTTACCCCAGAGTAGGTAGCTACTCTGTCACTTAGCATGCTTTTCATAAAGAGTATGTCAGTATCGATGGCATCTTGTTCGGCCTGAGTTTTCCCCTTTTTCGCAGCTGCCATGTCTTTCAACACTGTGTTCTTATAAAATTTCATCATCAGGCTCAATTCTGATTTAAACTTCATAATTCCAGGATCATCAGCCCGTCTTCTATCCTCATTCTTTTTCATAAGCATCATGTAGTCTTTGTCATAGTAAGTTTTAATCACTCAGCCAATATTGTTCCTGCCTGTAATGGTCGGGACATTCGCCTTCTGGTAATGCAAAAGCACTTTGTCAATGGTGGCAGATAAAGCCTGGTCCCAATGCATATCCCGAAGGTTTGCTAACAGACATAGTAAGACCTGCCTATTAGTTGGCAGTTTGCAGCCCTTTATTTCCTTTTCTTCTTCTCGGGGTACGGTGCCTAATAACATTCTGACATACTCATCATTTTGCCGTGTATCCATGATTAAATTCTCTATTCACAACATCAAATCACTGTCAAGGGAAAAGAAAAGAGCATCATTAAAATTAAATGCAATAAAATAATACGTGGAAAATTTGTGGGTCAGCGTTCCAGACCCGAAAATGAAAATCTGATAAAATGTGCTATTTTCACACTTATTTATGAAGTTCATAAGCTGAAATAGCAATACTTGCTGGTATGACGGTGCTAGCTCAAACATGCACCAATCTCCAAGAAAATTTACAGGGGTGTTTCCTAGATAAATACACAACACTAAAACTTTGAACAGCATTGTAGGACCATTTTTTGATTTTTGGAGGGCAACGGTCACACCCTAATGAATATTGGCTCTAGTAAATGTTTATGTAATATACCCCCCCCCGACCAACTCCTGGGTATGCCCCTGTGACAGATGTGGGAAGATTATTCCATTTATCAATTACTTTAAACATAATAAAGTTTTTAGTGATGTTAGTAATGAAATGTCTACCACATAATTTAAATCCATTAGTGAATGTAAATCTAACTTTAATTCTATCTATCTTCGTAAGACTTGTTGCATTGTGATGGAATTATTTTTGTGGCACGTCGCTGAACCCTTTCCAACCTATCAATATCCTCACGCAAATATGGGCACCAAAACTAAATGGCATATTCTGAGGCCTGACTAGGGCCTTGTAAAGGGGCAATATAATTTTCTTTGATTTAAATTCAAAATTATGCACTATGAAATCTAACATACTATTAGCTTTTGTGCAAGACTCCAGGCACTGGTTCCTAACTTTTAAATCCTTAGATACACACATGAATTTTGACTTGCTGGTCAAGCCTACATCTATGTCATTAATATAGATTAGAAATAGCAATGGGCCTAACACTGAACCCTGAGGGACACTGCTACCTACATCTAACCACCCTGATTCCCTACCATTAACAATGACCTTCTGTTTCCTGGCATGAAGCCATTCCTCTAACCACTTAGCTACCTGACTGTGTATGGGTCATTCCATGACAAAATCATGCAGTGGTCAAAACCACACCCTCATAGATTTTGCTTAAATTTGGTTTATAGAATAGTCTATGCTAGTAAGTACCAAATTTCAAATATCAGCTCAGTCGGAGTTATGGTCAAAAGTTATGCTCCCCCTTTTGGGGGGGGGGGGGGGGTGAAAACTGTAAATATTCAAACCACCATAACTCAGTCCCTAATTGACATAGAACAGTGATTTAAAGTGTGTATGAAAGTAATTGCACACACAACAAATTAGCATAAGCAGAAAAAAATGGCTAAAATTAACAGAAAAAAATTACGACCTTTATTCCATTTGAAGGGGTCCTGCCCCCCTAAATTACAGATTTTTTAAAATTTTCATATATACAAAAAATGAGTTTCAACCTTATTCTATCAATATATGAAAAGAAATATGTGTGTTTGCATATAAAGGTATTTACAGATTTCAAAATGGCTACTTTTACTTAAAAGACTAATTTTTACAAATTCCTGTAAGCTGTTAGGTAATAATACATTGTAATTTACACATGGTGCAATAATTCTTAATGCTAATAATCTATACCTACCTAAGCTTATATATAGTTAATTTTCAACAGATTTTTATCCTAGTTTTGTTCCAAACTCCCACTAAGTTCTTGAACTTGCTTTGGATTGAAGGAGTAAATAATCTTAACACCAGGCTTGATATTTGGTGTCATCATGATAAAATCATAACTTTTGTTTTATCTAGCAAACATCCTCTTTCATTGGAAAATAATACTGAGTGGTAGATCCTGATGAGGTGAGGAAACTGATTTTATATCACTATATTCTTCTGAAGTGTCTAAAATAATTCCAAACCAAACTTTATCATCATATTTACAGGCAACATACTGGCCAATTTTGATACTCATCTTTTTCAACTAGTTGACTGTCTTTATCTGGTTCAGCCCCAGTACTTATTCTAAACAATTTACAATTATCAGAATCAGATGTCTGATAAGCTTGTATTAGGTTTTCTGACTCTGGTACAAACTGTGGAAACCCTGTGTACCTTTAACAGATAAAGCTTCATTAAACCTACTAGAAAGATTGAATTTATCCATGAACCTCCTCCTTTGTAACATACAAACAAATAATTGAATTAAAGTGTTCAGTGCAAAAATCATAGAAAGCTCTTGGTGTTAGAATATGACCAAACTAGCCTTTCTACAACTCTTTAATAGTTCCTCCAATACCATCGCAAGCATTTTTCCCATGACTTGTGGCAAAGAAATTCCACTCAGCCTTCAACCAAAATCCTGTTGCTGAAATTATATTTGTTTTTGTATTGGCCTCCACCATCAGAGAAATAAATTACTTTTTGTACATTGGGGAGTTTCTGTTTAATATCCTTCATTAAATATTGCTGAAAAGTGTGAACTGCTGATGTTGAGTGCTCAACAATTGCTAATAATACAGTAACTAGTATGAATTAATTCCTCATCCTTCATGTGATACACCACAAATGGATGGAGGGTCACCTGGTCATTTGTCCAGTGAAAACTTTGTGGTTCATCTTGAGTGATGAATGAATAGTTTTCTGCAAAATCCCCTAACACAAGTATTTCATCATAGTGAAGATTCTGTTTCATAGTCTTCAAATACTGACGCTTTTTTAATGTAGTGGTGCCTAGTAAGAGAAAAAATGTTTCTGAAAGGTGTTCATTAAATTCATCTGGAGAAAGCTATATGAGTTTCCAATGTTGATCTTTCTGTATTAGTCCACTGAACATGAACATATTTGACAGAATCTCTGCTTGTCAAGGAAGGTATAGTATTTAAGAATTAAATATGCCTCTGCTACCAGACATTCTCGACATCCATGTAACATGCATGTGAAGAATTTATCACACAAACACTTTTCCATAAGTGTGTAATAGGTTAAGTTTTTCTCTGCAATTGCTGATACCATGAGTTTAGATTCTGGTGGTGGGTGCAAACACAAACTGAGTGGGTTCCTTTGCCTCCAGCAATTACACACCATTTAGGCCTCAGATTGACAAAGGTAGAAAACCCTATGCTATTATCATTTTTCTTTATATTTTGGATATTCTTTTAAATTTCCTAGTAATAGACGTTTTTGCTTGTACTCTTTTTCACCATCTTTATTTCTTATGCCAACACAATCAGATTTCCCTGCACTCAAATGACTGACTTCATCATCATTCATCATAGAATCCTTTATTTCAGAGATTATATCTTCAGTTAGTTTTCTTCCTTTACTAGATAGGAATCTGTGGCATAATACCAAATGTATGTTTCAAATGTCTGGCTTTGTCAACCATGTATCTGGTTGCACCAAACAAATCCATTGTCCTAGAAATAGGAAATGGTGAGTGTAAGTATTGAAGCCTCCTTTTGTATGGTGATGTGGGTTTGAAGTCTTGTACAAGATCACTCATGAGGTTTTTGTACATATAAAAAAAACATAACCCCAAATTACTGTATAATATTAAGGATGTAAGTACATGATTTATATTATTCAAGAATTAAGGAAGTACTGTACTTCATGAATTTGAACATATACCAGTATATTTTAGTATATGGGATGATGTCACACTTTAGGAAATATAGCTAATGTCTACATATACAGGGTGTCCCCAAAAAAATGTATACACACTTTAAATAATTATAAAGGCAGTGTTTATTAAAATACATTTCATTTTCAAAATGTAATAGAATCTACAGACATTATTTAATTGTTTTGTCAATGCCTGTTTTCAAACTGACGTCCGTTCTGGTCCAGGCACTGCTGATAACGCGAAGCAATGGAATCGCAAATATCACGAACATTTCGTTTGGTATTTGTGTGCATTCTCGTTCAATGGCTGCTCTCAATTCAGCGACTGTTGCAGGTTTTATAGCGTAGACTTTGTCTTTTAAGTATCCCCATAAAAAAAGTCTAGTGGTGTGAGGTCTGGTGAATGCGGAGGGTATTCTACGAAACCCCTTCGTCCAATCCACATCCACATCGTGCCAAGTACCACTCGCAATATCCACTCTTCGGTCCGGATCATCTTCATTAATAGCATGGACTAATCTGGAATGTAACTTTTCCATTGACAGCGCTTCAAAATGCGTTGGACAGACGATTCTGAAATTCCTACCTCACGACTCGCTTGCCGCACAGATTTTCTTGGACTTTGGTGATACGTTTCCAGTACTCTCTCTTGCTTTGTGGGGCTTGTCGATGTCCGTGGTCTTCCGGAACGCTTCTTGTGGACATTCTGAACAGTTCCATCGGCTTCAATTATCTCTAATTCGAGTGATGGTAAGTCGCGTTGGTGGATCTGTTTGAAACTCCCTCCTAAACTGTCTTTGCACTTCAACTGCGTTTTCACACTTCCAGTAGCATTTTAGAATGAATTTCCTTTGTTCAAAGCTTAGTCTGACTACCATTATTAATTCTAATGGGTTTAACTTGGAAAGAAAGAAACATCAGTTGAGCTATCAGCTGTTAAAGTGTGTACACATTTTTTTGGGACGCCCTGTATATCCAAACATGACAACCTATAATACTGTACCTATATGCAGGTATTTACATAGATACATTAATAGTTCAAAGTCATCTCATTAATTATTTTTAGTTTCTTACCTCTCTGCTTCTTTGAGATGCTGTTTACTCAGTGGCTCACCAACATCTTGAAATTCAGTGGCAAATGCAGTTTCCAACTTCCTCTTGAGGGAGCTTGAAGCTTTTTATTTTTGTGAAACTGCCTTTGATCTGCTTCCACTGCTCAGGGCATCTGAAAAATATTTGAAATACAATTAATTAATTAATAATATAAGTATGACATATCTAGTGGCAACAATCTGAATTCTGAACTGAAGTATATTTTTTAGATAATTTCATATATATGTAGTAGGTATAAGACAACTATATCTGAATTAAATTTCAGCTGATATAAAAATACATTATCTGTACACACATTAATAGCTAGTTACTTACATAATTTCACTGGGTTAACATGAAGTTGCTCCAAAGTTGCATTAAGATCTCGTTGAATATCTTTATCCATTTCTACATTTTCTTGGATTTTTTTCTGGGGATATGTCAGGTGAAGTAGTTGTACTTTCAGTACTACTAGTTATTGCTTCTGGCAGTCTGAATAATTCTTCAGGTTTTGCGTGTTTATTAATTAATTTCAGACAATTTATACAAACTTCTGATTCAACTGAAATTATATTTAGGGTCACTATTTTCAACAAGCTTTGGAAGTGGCCTCAAGTTTCACAGAATAGGCTTTTTGTGCAGTTCAAAAGGGTTGCAACAATGCTTGTTACAGCTTTTGTGTGTAGACATTTTCATCAAACACTTTTACTTATTTAAAACACAGTGTGTATATGTACATAAATCTGTTCAAAATTAAAAAAAAATATATACATTAAATGAGAACACAGTGAATGCTTTGTGCATCACAGAAAACAAAATAAAGATCTCTCTAGTTAGGCAATAGTTACCCTGGGTAGGATGGCCACTTTTTTAATGTCCACATGAGATTTTTTTTTCAACCAATTTACCCAACAATCGAATGGGGGAAGATATTTTATAGTAGGTACTAGTGTTTTATGTTTAGTTCTTAGAATACTAGTTTAACAAGTACACCAATCTATATACCAGAAGTCAATGAGAATGTTGAACAGTGTTAGAAATTATTGTCTCTTAAGCAGAGCTGGGCACTTCCGCAAACACTTACGCAAACCGCAAATTCCGCAATTGCGGAAGTATGTTTTTCGTTTGCGGATTTGCGTTTGCGGCAAAGTCATCGCAAAGTAGTGAAATCACTTACGCAAATCCGCAAACGCAAATTCACTAATTTGCAATGACTTTGCTGCAAACGCAGATCCACAAACGAAAAACATCTTCCGCAATTGCGGAATTTGCGGTTTGTGGAAGTGCCCAGTTCTGCTCTTAAGTGATAGTAGTCATTTTCAAATCTGTAAATACCTATTTTATATGCAAATACACACACATTTCTTTTCATATATTGATAGAATAAGATTGAAACTCAATTTTGTATATATGAAAATTTTTAAAAATCTGTAATTTAGGGGGGCAAGACCCCTTCAAATGGAATAAAGTGTCGTAACTTTTTTTTTGTTAATTTTAATTTCTTCTGCTTATGCTAATTTGTTGTGTGTGCAATTACCTTTCATACACACTTTAAATCACTGTTCTATGTCAATTAGGGACTGAGTTATGTTGGTTTGAAAATTTCCAGTTTTTGTTCCCCCCTCAAAAAAGGGGGGAGCATAATTTTTGAACCGTAACTCCGATTGAGCTGATATTTGAAATTTGGTACTTACTAGCATAGACCATTCTATAAACCAAATTTAAGCAAAATCGATGAGGGTATGGTGCACTTTTTTTTTAGTAATTTGAAGGGTGATGTGCGTAACCTAGTTTCTAGTTTAGGTAGCTTGTCAGGAAGGTGGGATAGAGTTGAGGAAGGGGTTAAGGTCGGTCCAAGAGTAGTAGATGAGGAGGGATTTAAAGAAGTTAAGGATGGAGCTTGGTCACATACGTTAGGTGGTAGGAATCCCCACCCCTATTGAGGTTTCGAACCCTTTTGCCCATTTGGAAAGAGACATGAATGAGGGGGAAACTATTTTAATTGGGGACTCTTTAGTGCGCCACATGGACAAAGAGTTCATTGAACGGCATCCAACCAAGAGGAGGAGGGTCTGTCTTCCAGGGGCCAGGGTTGACAGAATTAGAGACGAAGTGGATAAGATTGACGTTGCCTCCCATCACTTGATGTTGGTGATGATGGTAGGAGGCAATGACTCGTATAGGCCCGATACGAGAGTGCCTGACCTTTTGGAGAGATATAGGGGGTTAATTAGGTCCCTGAAGGCGAGGTCAGATAGGTCTTTAGTTATAGGTATTACCCCTAGGCACAGGTTGGGTCTTAGGATTACGTCAAAACAATATTTTTTAATAATAAATTAGAAGAGATTTGTGCTGAGGAAAATGTACCCTTCGTAAAGCTGTGGTCCAAATTCAGTGATCCTAGCCTTTTTATAAAAGATGGGGGTGCATTTTAATGAAATAGGTAATGCTAGGCTAGGTAGGTTAATAGACAAAAATGTGCGAAAGCTGTATAGGTCAAAACCTTTAAACATTGTGAGTCCGGGGAACGCGGCCCGACATGAAAAATAGTTTAAAACACCAGCCTGTAGTAAAAAATAACTTAAATGTCTCTTATTGTAATGCGCGTAGTATTAGAAATAAATTAAACAAATTTAAGGCGATAATTTATTCTGGCAACTACGATATAGTTGCTATCACTGAAACATGGTTAAATGCCGTGACTCAGGACTTGTTGGAGGAACTTGATATACCGGGTTTTAAACTCTTTACTGATGATAGGTTACGTAGGTTTGGTGGTGGCATTTTGCTGTACATTCGTAATTCCCTTAGGGCTATCAAGGTTAAGATAGATTTTCCAGCAGCAATTAATGTGATATGCATTGAAGTTAGGGCGCGTAGTATTAGTTTTAATTTTGTTGTTGTTTATAGACCTCCCATTCAACCCTTCGACACCGATAGTAGATTTTACTCACTTCTTGGTAACTTTATTGACAATCGGAATAGTATAATTGTCGGACACTTTAACTGCCCTAATGTTAATTACGAGACTTTTACTGGCAATGAGGAGGGTTTGAGATTGATTGCGTTAATGGAGGATAATTTTTTAAGACAGTTGCCAAACCAATGCACGGTGACAATATTTTAGATTTGGTGATGATGAATGGCGAAAATATAGTCAAGTGTTTAGGATGTAGTGATCATCAAATTCTTAGGTTAAGTTATCGATAGAAAACACTAAGGATAGTAACGTAATAGAAGTCCCTGATTTTCGTAGGGCTAATTTTGGTAGTTTTGTGGATAGGATGAGAGTAGTGGACTGGGATAACTTATTTATGGGTAATGACACAAATTTGCATTGGGAAGCGTTTAAAGAAAGTTTTATGAATATTGAAAGGGAGTTTATTCCCCATAGGCCCAAGCACGCTAGAAATCATGGTAGGCCCAAGTGGTGGACTAGGGAAATAGGCGAGTTCATAAATGAGCATAACATTGTGTATAGACTTAATAAGCACAATGGCATGGCAGCTAACTTTAATATATATATTGAGCTTAGACATCAGGTTAAAAGATCAGTTAGGAATGCTAAGCGTAATTTAGAGATACTTATAGCTGCGGATAGTAAACATAATCCAAAAAAGTTTTTTGAATACGTCAATAGTCGTAAGCCGATAAAAGATAACATAGGCCCTCTAGTGGATGTTAACGGCGCTTTGGCTTCTGACGCTCAGGCGATGGCGGGTATTTTCAATAACTTTTTGCAACAGTGTTTACTGTAGAAGACGTAAATAATGTCCCTGATGTGGATGATATCGTTCCATTTAGTAGCAAGACTATTTTGGATGAAATTACTGTTTACGAGGGTGAGATTGCGCATTATATCGATAGGCTAAAAGTTAGCAAGGCTCCAGGCCCTGACGCTTTTTATTCCAGGCATTTGAAAGATGTTATCGTAGGCCCCTTAACAAAGATTTTTAATTAGTCACTCAAAACGGATTATTCCTGAAGACTTTAAATTATCTAACATCATGCCCATTTTTAAAAAAGGCAACTACACAGTGGCTAGCAATTATAGGGCCATTAGTTTAACGTCAATTGTCGGTAAATGTTTGGAATCCGTAGTTAGGGATCGCATCATCGATCACTTAGAAAATAGAAATTTGATTAATAGTAGTCAGCATGGGTTTCAATGCCATAAATCTTGTTTAACTAATTTGTTAGAATTTTATAATGAAAGAGTGCATGAATACGATAGGCATAGAGTGGCTGATGTTTATTTAGATTTTAAAAAGGCATTTGATACAGTTCCGCAGAGAAGATTAATTGCGAAGGTTAAAGCGCATGGTTAGAGGAATGGCTTCGTGCTAGGAGACAGAGGGTCGTTGGTAATGGTAGTGAATCAGGGTGGTTGGATGTAGGTAGCAGTGTCCCACAAGGTTCAGTGTTAGGCCTATTGCTATTCGTAATTTACATTAATGACATAGATGTAGGATTGACTAGTAACGTGTCAAAATTTCGCAGATGATACTAAAATAGGCGGTAAGGTTGCTAACAAGGATGATAGAAATAGGCTCAAAGATGATGTAAATAGGATTATGGAGTGGATGGATAAGTGGCAGATGCAATTTAACGTAGACAAATATAATGTTTTGCATGTAGGTTCTCGTAACAATAATTACACATACACGATGGATGATAGAGAGTTAGCGAGCATTGATGAGGAAGTAGATTTAGGTGTATGTGTATCTAAGGATTTAAAAGTTAGGAACCAGTGCCTGGAGTCTTGAGCAAAAGCTAATAGGATGTTAGGCTTCATAGCGAGTAATTTCAAATTTAAATTGAAAGATATTATATTGCCCCTTTACAAGTCCCTAATCAGGCCTCATTTAGAATATGCCATTCAGTTCTGGTGCCTGTATTTGCGCGAGGATATTGATAGGTTAGAAAGGGTTCAGCGTCGTGCCACAAAACTAATTCCGTCATTGTGCAACAAGCCTTATGACGATAGGGTAAAAGAGTTAGACTTGCATTCACTTAAAACTAGGAGATTAAGGGGGGAGCTTATTGAAGTTTTCAAAATCATTAATAATAGCAATGACGTAAATTTTGAAAAACTGTTCACTTTCAATAATAGCAATACTGGTAATAACAGATTTAAGTTGCATTGCAGACGTTTCATTACTAATATCGCTAAAAACTTCTTTACGTTTAAAGTAATTGATAAATGGAATAATCTTCCCACATTAGTCATTCACTCTACCAGCGTTAATATGTTTAAAAACCATTTAGCAGTGGCCGGCAGATGATGATGGTGAGTGTTTTTTCTCTTTTCTGAATGAATGTTAACCCATGAGTGATAGGTGTTGCTACTTACTTAACCCCTTATTTTCTTCTCTTAACCCCTTATTTTCTTCTCTTAACCCCCTACTCTTTCCTTTCTCTCAGGCTAACCTTAGAGTGGATCTTAGGGTCTTTGTTAGCCTTAGCTTCTGTAGATCTGTAGAAAACCCATGCTGACTACTATTAATCAAATCGTGACTTTCTAAGTGATTGATGATATAATGATGATGATAAAATTTAATATGCATCAAAACATTGGTTTTTTATTCATAAACTGCCTATATTATGTTTATATACAGTAGGCCCTGATTGTTCATGATTAATTGGAACTGAGAAAAATATTACAAAATTACAAACAACGAGATTCATTTTCAATATAGAATGGCTAATTGGTTCCAAAAGCTCAAGGATTGCAGTGTAAGATATCCTTAAAATGCCAAAAAAAAATTATTTTAATAAAATGATTCGCATCAAACACTAATAAAAACTAGTAATATTACATAAACAATGATATTTTACATAAATAAAACTTTTTACTATATGTAATATAAAGCAATATTATTACATAAACAATTATGAAAAGCAGTAATATTTTATAAACTAAATAACACACTAAATATAGTACACTGGCATTGAAGAGCACAAAATGAGACAACCTCACTCAGTGAAAGATACAGCGCGACTGAGCCTGTGTCAACCTGTGTAGGCAGCATTGCAGATGCCATGTGACAAAATCATGAATTTGCAGAGTCACTGCAAATTTACCATAACATGGTACTAAAATGAGCCATCATGAATTTGCAAAATCACGAACAGAGAGCCTCACAAACAATGAGGGCCCACTGTATCATGAGCACTATCATCACATCTGAAGGTTTTTTTAGTTTTTACAAGGCCATTTTTTATTCACTTCATTGACATCCCCCTTGTTAATATATATCCCCTTCTTGAATTTATATTTAATTATTCATTTATGTTTCCTTAGTAATATGTAAACCAGAGTGATGAATGAAAATAATTATGTTCTAGAGACATTTGGCAATGAATCAACCACCCAATCAACTCTCACTCGCTCACTCCAAGATTCATTCCTAAAATGTTACAACTGTTTGTAGTACACACAACAAATGTATGCCAGGTGTTGCTGTCTGTTCTCAAGAGTGTCCTATGAATAATGAGCACAACTGTACTATGGGTCTAAAACACTATTTTCATAATTTATTTCCCAGTACTGTACTGTTCAGTAGTTAAACACTATAGCAGGCATGGGTATATTCTTCACAACAAAAATAAGACTAATATATCAGAGCAATGCCAGATCTTTACAGCCATAACTGGGAACAAGTCCTGTACTGTCCCTGATCATTTAGCATCTGTTTCCAATTTGAGGGTGCTCTTACTACAGTACTTGCATCACCCCTCACAAACCCTCTGCTGGTACATTTTCTCTAATACAGTATCAGTAGAAAACAGTTTTCTAATGCTATTTACCCTCATAATCAAAGTGATTTTGTAGATAGTCTGTACAGGGTGTCCCAGAATTAACTATCTATTTCAATGAAATTGGACAAATTTTTTAAAAACACACTTTTATTTATGTTTATCATGTTTAATATGTGTTAAAAATGTATAAATTTCTAAATTTTTTCATAATTTTATTTTCATAATTTTTTCATTATCTGGTCCAATGAAAGACCGTCTGAAGTCATAGAATGGCAAAGAGACTCTCCAAAAGTTAACGTGTGGCTTGGAATGACCAAATCCAAAATTTATGGTGCTCCATCTTGTTGAAACACAACATTATCAAGAATGCCATCATCAAGAAGCTGTGGTTCAAGAAACTGCTGAAGCATATCAAGGTAGACGGTACCTGTTACAGTTGCTTCCGCAAAGAAGAATGGGCCATAAATTTTGGATTTGGTCATTCCAAGCCACACGTTAACTTTTGGAGAGAGTCTTTGCCATTCTATGACTTCAGACGGTCTTTCATTGGACCAGATAATGAAAAAATTATGAAAATAAAATTATGAAAAAAATTTAGAAATTTATACATTTTTAACACATATTAAACATGATAAACATAAATAAAAGTGTGTTTTTAAAAAATTTGTCCGATTTCATTGAAATAGTTAATTCTGGGACACCCTGTACATAAAATAATAATGTTTATTTAATATTACAGTAATGTTATTGGTTTTTATTAGTGTTTGATGCGAATCATTGTTTAATAATATGTATTGCTTTAGTATATTCTGTGCAGTGTTTTACAAAATTTGGCATTTTAAGGATATTTTACACTGCCATCCTTGAGCTTTTGGAACATATTAGCCATTTTACATTGAAAATGGATCTCATTGTTCACGATTTTATAATTTGTGACGTTTTTCTCAGTCCCAATTAATCACGAACAACGAGGGCCAACTGTATTAAGTTGTACTTTATTATTTTTATATTAAACCATCTTATTATATTGACTTCATTTTAAGTATTTTAATAATTATATAAACCTAAATTTTATATCCATTTTTTTATTTATCCCTTTACTGCCCAAATGGACGAATTTATTATAACCTTTCAAATACATGCATTCATAACTTAACCCTACAAAAAATTTGGGTGGTAAAGGGTTAAATTGGCCACCAGGGACTTGAAAAATTATGTTGTTGACACTGTTGAAAGAAAATACCTTAAACATAATGAAAAAACTACCTTAAATATTGGTATTCATTTTATGAAACTAAAATCAAATTATTTTATAGTTTTACTGAGTAATAAAACTTTTTAACATCATTTTAGCAATGTATATGAGTAACAAATTCTGGCGCTATATATTGTGGAGTGAGCTAAGGAAAAGCATTTAAACAAATTTGAAATGTAAAAATATGAACATTGAACATTTTCACATTGATTAGCAAAATTTATGAAGGGAGTTGATTTTTTAAAATGTAGGCAAAGAATTGATATTGGCAATTTTTCATGGCATCAGCTAAATTTTGGAATCAGTACATCACTATCAATATATAATGAAGGTCAATTTGTTTGAAGATTTGGTCAGTTAGGCACATCTCACTTGGTCCTTCTCTAAGCATCATGATTTTTTTTAGGTATTCTGGAACCCTTAACTTTTTTCCTGGCTTTAACATTTCAGGGGGGAGCTTTAGTCCCCTAAGCCCTCCCCCTGCCTATGCCCTTGTGTATATATATTAGGGTGGAGTGAAAATATTAAACCATCTTGCCTCACTCATGATTTGGTGTATTGACCCTCTAGAAGTTCTAAAAAGATATTTTCTTTTTAGGTCCCTCCACCCACCACATTTTTGAGAAAACAAAATGGCAGAAAGTCATATTTTGAAAGACCCCTAGTATAATATCTATCAGTTTTTGAGAGAAGATATTGCATTGTGCATTATTTGGTTATAACTATGATAATGAGTAAATATATTCACACAACACAAGCGATACTTACTAATTACCAACTACTTAAGAACACACAGATGCTTATCTAACAGTGTTGGAGTCCTCGATGCCAATTTTCCACGGCCTTGTCCTCAGCCTCAGCCTTGGTCTCGACACCTTCTGGCCTCAAAAAATACTCCGAGGCCGGTCGAGGCCGCCCATTTTGAATTAATTTTTATATTGGATATTTTTATTTCAATAAGAGTGGTGAGAACACCATCTTTCTCTTGCGATTAAACAGGTAGCTATAACTAAGTAATAAGTAACACAATGTCGTTTATGTTAGAATACAAATTTAATAAATTAATTTATAATACAAATAATTAATCAGTGGGGAATGGCGTATAGGAGCGATGGAGCGATCGCTCCCCCTTGCATGAAATGATAAATATTAATTTAACAGAAAAAAATATTAATTTTAAGATATTAAAATAAATATTCTTAAAATATGGATGCAGTGACATTTTGGAAGGAGAAAAGTGAGGGAAACCTCAAGTACCCTTCACTGTATACCCTTTCAAAAAATATTTTGTGTGTGCCAGCCAGCAGTGCTCTGGTGGAACGTATTTTTAGCCGAGGAGGGATAATAATGCGACCACATCGGGCGAGGCTGTCTCCTCAGATGTTGGAGACTCTTATGTTTTTAAAATGTAATGAGCATATTCTTTGAAAAATAAATGTTAGAGTCATGTGTTTGTGTCAAGTCAATTTCGCAACCAAAAAAGTTGCTGCAGAACTGCCTGCTTCTGTTTTACTTGCGTGTGTGTAATAACTGGCCTCGGACACTGTGGCCTCGGCCTTGGTCTCGGCCTCGGACACTGCGGCCTCGCCCTCGGCCTTGGTCTCGGCCTCGGAGGTCGTGGCCTTGACTACAACACTGTTATCTAAACATTAGTCTCACTCGAGGTCAATGACATCTTGCATATGCAAGAAAGTTGAAGGAGCAACAAGGAAGTAAGCAAAGAAAAATAATCATGCATGAAGAATTTGAAAAGGTAGTCATTGATGATGTGCTTTCACCTGATACTAATACTGATCTCTCTAGTACCGAAGAAAGTTCAACAACTGAGTCTGAATATGAATACTCCAACATTCAAATGAGAGCCCCTTTACCCAATCTCGCCATGGAAGCTGACAGATTTGATGTTTCAGATAGTGCTGCATCGACCATTGCTTCAGCTACTTTGGTGGATTTGGGTATCATTACTGAAAAAGACAGTGACTTTTTTATTGATCGAAGTAAGGTGAGAAGAGAGAGACAGAAATTGAGAAAAATATTACAAGTTGAAGCTTCACAAAGTTATGGTGATATTAAAGCTTTATATTTTGATGGGAGAAAAGACAAGATGTTGGTAAAGACTAATAAAGCTGGTAAATGGTACCAGGATATAATTGTTGAAGAACATTATGTACTATTGAGTGAGCCTGGTGGAGAATACCTTAACCATTTAAGCCCTAAATCTGGAAAAGCAAGTGATGTATCTGAATCATTGTTTGCTTACTTGAATGAAGTGATACTAGACCAGAATCTCCAGATGATAGGGTGCGACAGTATGAATGTCAACACTGGGTCTAAAGGTGGCATAATCCATTTCAATGAGCAGAAGCTGAAATGACCATTGCATTGGAGCATTTGTATGTTACATACAAATGAACTTCCCTTAAGGCATCTGTTTGAGTGATATGACAGGAAAACAACTGGGCCAAGATCATTCAGTGGATTTATTGGTAATGCTCTTAAGACTTGCCATGAGATGCCTGTGGTAAAGTTCTCCCCAATTACGGATGGGGCTGATAGCATCCCAGTTCTCACAGATGAGCTCATAGAAGATTTAAGTAATGATCAACAATACATGTTCAGAATAATTGGGGCCATAAGAGAAGGATATGTTGATGGAAGCCTAGAGAAACTCGAGCCTGGTCCCTTTAACAAAGTTCTCTAGATGGTTAACTCTAGCTAACAGACTATGTCATTATTA
The DNA here is from genome assembly GCA_023014485.1 of Bathynomus jamesi. Classification (NCBI taxonomy): domain Eukaryota; kingdom Metazoa; phylum Arthropoda; class Malacostraca; order Isopoda; family Cirolanidae; genus Bathynomus; species Bathynomus jamesi. Next base: position 173,904 of record JAJOZX010006638.1, on the reverse strand, counting down.
TGTCTCCCAAAAGAATCCCTCCAGAGAGTTACGTAGCCTTGTTCTGTTCATAGTAACAAACTATGGTCCTAACTGGTTCACTATAAAATTTAAACCGTATCTGCCTGATGGACCCAAACATATCTTTGATGCGATAAAAAGGTTCACCCTGTTACCCCAAGATACACAAAAAGTTGTCCAACCTTATATATCACAGAATGCCTATTTTGCTCAGTCAGAAAATATTCTTCTATCAATGCTGCCAGATAGTGTGCAAAAGCTGCGCAAAGTTGCAATCGATTGAATAATACAGACAAGAAAGTGTAAGGAAGCCAATACAAGGAAAATCTGAGAATTTAGAGTACCAGAATTGAACTTCAAAGCATCACATTGGACAGATCATCATCATCTGGGATTGGATTGATATCAGTGAACCACCTCTCGCTTCTAAATTGTGTGATGAAGAATTGCTTCAGTACGAAACAAAATGTTTCAAAGTTGAGCAATACCCCATTCACACACAGAATGTCGAAAGAGCTGTGAAGTTGGTTACAGATGCATCAGCATCAGTAATATCACAGGAATCAAGAGACTGATTTATTAAGTCAAGGACAAAAAGTTGCTCTCTGCTTCCCTCACTTGAAACCAAAAAGGATCTGATGCCTCCTGAAAAAAATAATATTTGAGATGAGCAGGTTTTATATCACTTTCAAATGTAATTGATTTATGGCATCCAACCAAGTGAGACCAGATACAATTTTATTTCAATACAATGTATGCACAGTGGTTTTTTAAGTATAGTTTTGCATTATAAAGCATTTTTCTTCAATTTTTTTTTGATAGAACACTGTTTTCATGTTATGAGCATATTTTTATTTATGGACAACTGGCTGATTGCCATTTTGCTTTTATGTAAAAGTGCAAGAGATGGTTTGAGTTACAAACATTAAATGACTGAATACATCATTTTTATGTTTTAATACACCAAAAAACATGAGGCAAATAAATTTGAAACAAAAAGTTGTTTCACCACCCTAATATATATATTATATATATATATATTAGGGTGGTCCAAATCCATAGGGGAAATTTCAAAATTGTCTTAGATAGTCTCCACAAGTGTGGTTTTTGTCCATTTAGTATCCACATGGTCTGTGCAAAATTGCAGCGTGATTGGTGAATATTTAGAGGTCGCCCCACTCTGAATATATATATTATATAATGTACTTTTTCTTCCGTAGGTCCGATGGCTCAAACTCGATCAATTCCAAAAGTTTGGCTTCTAGGGATGGCAACTGGAACTTTATCCACGTCAAGGCTCCCTACATGCCTTGACGCCCTCCTCTTGGGGCAATACCACCACATCAATCAAAAGCAAACCACCTCCGACAGTCTGAACCAGGCATGCCAGAGGGTGATTGAAGTCTGGACCCGAGCGCGGATCCCAACTCAACGGATCGACTCCTGTGTCCGTAAGCTTTCAAAGCTTTTAGACCGCTACAAAACACTCAAGAAGCACAGGACCAGGCAACGTGCCAGCGATAGAATGAATGAAGACATCTTCAAAGCGGACATCCAGGAACTGTTTGACATCGCAACCAGTGATGCCATGAGCACAATCGTCAACGTTGAGGACCGAAATTTCCTGTCCATGCAGCGCAAGGACGTCAATTCTTGCAGCATGGCTGGCATTGATAAGGAAATGACTACACAAGAGGACAGAAAGCGATCCAGAATGGAGAAGGAAGCCAAGAGGAAGGCAAGGCATGAAGCAACACAGAAAGATTTGGAAGAAGCAGGAGTGTCATCAATTGATCTTTCCTCTTCTTCTTCTTCCCTTTTTCGCAAGACGACGACGACTATAGACCATCGGTTCCGATTCCTTCTTCGTCTGAAGCTCTGGCACCAAAGCGTCCCAAGAACAAGGTTACGAACATTTTCCAATCTCCAGAAGTCATTGGAGCAATGGATCGCACCAATCTTTCTGACCGGAATGCTGTTTTCGTAACTGGAGCTGTATTACAGGCCGCGGGGCATGATCTGTCTGGGATGACGTGCTCTCGGAGCTCTATTCATCGCTACAGAGAAAGTGGGCGAGAACAGGCAGCTCGAGAAGACCTAGAATCATTCTCTCTAGAAGACCTTGTCCTTCTCCATTGGGACGGAAAGCTTCTCCCCGGCATTGAAGGGAAGAAGACGAATGTGCATCGGATAGCAATCCTTATAACATTCAATGGACAGGAGAAGCTGCTTGGTGTCCCAAAGATGAAACAAGGAACTGGAGAAGCACAGGCCCAGGCATGCCTTCAAACTATGAAATTATGGAACGTGGAACAGCATGTGAGAGGTCTCATCTTCGATACCACTGCGTCAAACACGGGTTTACATCGCGGAGCCTGTGTCAGGATTGAAGAAGCATTGGGTCACGAGCTAGTTTGGATCGGTTGTCGACATCATATACTTGAAGTCGTACTTGCTGATGTCTTTGCCTCAATATTTGGCTCAACAGGAAGTCCTGAAACAGGCCTTTTAAGCGATTTCAAAAGGAATGGCCATCTCTCTCCCACGAAGCATTTGTCTCAGCATCGGACAGCTTGTTCGAGAACCCTCAACTCCAAAAGATGAGAAAGAGATGCTCACTTACTTACCTAACGCTCTTCAGGCAAGCCAACCTCGTGACGACTACAAGGAGTTCCTTGAACTATCTTTGCTCTTCCTGGGGGGAAAGACTGGTGGTCAACTCTTTATCCGAGCTCCGGGTCCCATGCACCACGCGAGATGGATGGCGAAGGCGATTTATGCGCTCAAAATCTACCTCTTTCACTATCAATTCAAGCTCACAGCACGCGAAGAACGAAACGTGACTCAGCTGGCTTTATTTGTCAGTCTGATTTACGTCAAGTACTGGCATGAAGCGCCAATGGGGACACAAGCTCCTCTCAATGATCTCAAAATGCTGCATCTTCTGGAAAAATATCCACACGGAGGAGCTGCACAAGCGGCGAAGACAGCTCTAAGACGCCACATGTGGTACTTGTCGGAGCATCTGATTGGACTGGCCTTCTTCGATAATAGGATCGATCCTGATACCAAAAGGAGAATGGTTCAACATCCCCAAAAGAATGGCTGCCCCCGACGAATCGACATGGCGGAAGCTGGTGTTGAAAATGATGTGGCATCCTTCGTCACGAAAAGGACATTGACCCTCTTTGATGCCTTGAAAGTTGGAGGTAAGGAGGAAGCGCGCCAGTTACTTCAAAAAGATCCACGGGAATGGCCAAATGACAAGAACTACAGGGAACTTAGAGATCGCGCCTTAAAGATGAAAGTCGTCAATGATGCTGCGAGCGAGGTATTGCTCTCGCACAACGCTACAATGACACTTTGACACGAAACGAGGACCAGAAGCAGTACCTCCTACAACTCGTAGCTGCCCACCGAAAACAGATACCAATACCATCCAAGGCGACTCTGATGCAGAAGAAATAATGAAGATACACCCATTATCATGTCCTATTGTCTTACTGTTTTCTTTCATATTCTTTGAGAACCAAAAAAAAATTTAGTTATTCAGTTGTCTATATATTTTCCCAAATTTTCAAAAAGGGGGCAAGTGGGGCGACCCCTAAATATTAACCGAATAACGTGAAACTTTGCACAAATACTGTCCACACCAAGAGGCATAAAACCAACCTTGTGGAGAGAACTTAGTCGATGCTTTAACTTTTTGGACCACCCTAATATATATATATATATATATATATATATATATATATATATATATATATATTATATATTGAGGCCTTGCATAACGAATTTAATTCGTTCCAGAAGGTCATTCGTTAACTGAAAAATTTGTTATGCAATGCATTAGTTCAATGGGATTTTCAGTAATTCGTTCCAGAGCCCAAATTTTGACCCTTTTTGCGCTTGTTTACCCATTTTTTAAAGGTTTTTTAGTGTAATGTGTTCTTATTGTTATATTAATGTTATTCTATGTATATATTTTAAATAAACATGCTAAATAAATAAATTAAACAGTTAAAAATAAAAATATTTTTATTTACCTTGATCTTGGAGATGAGGCTTGGAGGAGGATGGGAATTAATGGCTTCTGGAAGGAGAATCTCCTTCCATTAGGACATCTGGGAGGTCAAATGATTCTCTCCTGGGTGTCCTATTGCCAGTTGGACCTGGTTGAAGGTCATCAGGATCAACCACATCCACAGAAGATGTTGAAGTTGAAGCAGTGGGGGCTGTTGTAGTCTTGAAGTAGCTGTCAAATTTTCTGTTTTTTTGCTTCCTTCAAATTCCCTGAAATATGGCAGGACTTTGTCTTTGAAATGACAGATAGCAAGCTCAGTAACTTCAACATTAGGGTGCTTGCTTGCAATGGCCTTCACCTTGCCCCAATGTAACATTAATTCTTTGACTTCAGCAGAAGTTATTTTCTCTTCTGCTTCATCATCATCCTCACCAGCATCTGACCCTGACTCATTCCTTGGCCAACTCCAGAAGATCTTGTGGAGTCAACTCCTTTCCAGGGTCTGCAAGAAGTTCTTCAATGTCCTCTTGATTGACTTCAAGGCCCATGTCTTGACCCAACTGGACAATTTCAGCCTCTACATTTGGTTCATCTGTTTGAAAACCTTCAAAATCACACACAGCAGATGGCCACAACTTCTTCCAGGCAGAGTTCATGCAAATTGTTGAGACTTCTCTCCATGCTCTCACAACATTCTTGACAGCCTCCAAAATGTTGTAATGCTGCTTCCAGAACTGTGTTAAGGTTACAGAATCCTCACTGGAGGTTACATTATGGCACTGAGCAAACATGAACTTCGTGTATAGCTTCTTGAAGTTTGAAATAACCTGTTGGTCCATAGGTTGGAGCAGTGATGTTGTGTTTGGAGGCAGATATTTCACAGTAATGAAGCTGAAACTTGTTTTGACAATTTTGTCCAGATCTGGGTCATGGGCCTTAGCATTGTCAAGAAGCAATAAGACCTTTAAAGGAAGTTTATTGGTCTCCAGGTATTTTTGCACTGTAGGGCCAAAAACTTCCACAATCCACTGATTAAATAAGGTTCTTGTCACCCATGCCTTTTTATTGTATCACCAAAACACCCCAAGAGTAGATGGGTTCACCTTCTTCTGCTTGAATATCCTGGGATTTTGGAATGATACACAAGCATAGGCTTAATCTTCAGGTTCCCTGATGCATTCCCAGCCATAAGTAAAGTAAACCGGTCTTTCATTGGTTTATGGCCAGGCAGTTTGGACTCTTCTCTAGTAATGTAGGTCCTGTTTGGTAGCTTTTTCCAAAATAGGCCAGTTTCATCGGCGTTAAAAACTTGTTGAGGCAAATAATCCTCCTCCTCAACAAGTTCTGCAAATTCTATTTTAAATTCCTTTGCTCCCTCAGTATCAGCACTTGCAGCCTCACCATGCCTTATAATGTTCTTAATTCCTGACCTTCTCTTGAAATTTTCAAACCACCCACGACTTGCATTGAATGATTCATATCTTTCAACTGATGCTGGAAGGGATTCCTTAATTTGTTCATATATTTGCACTGCCTTGTCACTAATGAATGCCTTAGTAATGGATTCCCCCTTCATTTCCTTTTCTCTAATCCATATCAGTAAAACACACACCATTACAGCAATAGCTTCCCTTCCTTTAATAAGTCTACAGTGCCCGCGAAAAGTATCCGATCACCCTGGAAATTTGTATTTTTTACATAAAAAACAATGTTTAAATGTATACTAACCTTATATTAGTATTTTGTCATCTGTCCTTTGGTTTGGGTGACTTGTTCTAGACGTTTTGGCATGGATTTAATCAAGTTTTGACAAACTTCCACTGATATTTCCTTGCACCATACCTTTTTGATGGCTTCTTGTAATTTTTCGACTGAGCCAGTGTCGTGGCATTCAACCTTATTTTTTTATTATTAGCCACATATTTTCTATCGGATTGAGATCTGGACTATTACCAGGCCAATCCAAAATATCAAATTTATTGTCAGTAATCCATTTTGTCACTATTTTGGCCCTGTGACATGGTGCACCATCATGCATGTATGTTTTTGTCCTTTGGATTGCCATTGCCATTGGAAGTTTATCCTGTAGCATTGCTAAATACCGTGCACCATTCATAGTTGTGTTCTTCGGAAGAAAATATAGGTTTCCACGCCCATAGTAACCGAAACAACCCCCAAACCATCACACTTGGAAGGTGTTTCATTGTCTTTAGGGTGTATTTAGGGTCCATCCTATTTGAGCCAATGGGCCGGCGAACCTTTTTGGGACAACTTCTGAATGTCAAAAATGTCGACTCATCACTAAATAAAACCTTCTTCCAGTCATCAACAGTCCAATGAATATATTTTTTACAAAATGCGACACGTTTTTTACGCATTTTTTCATTAATGAACGGTTTCTTAGCAGCATGGCGAGATGGTAATCCGAGTTCTTTTTGGAGCCGCTCCTGGATAGTTCGTTCAGAAACACCAGATAACAAATTATTCATATTAAATTTTATTTCTTTCGCAGTTATTGTTGGGTTTTTCAATACTAAACGTTTCATAAGTTTGTCTGTTCGTGAATTTGTTTTTCTCGGTCTGCCAGATCGTTTTTTAGGGACTGGCGTGGTTAGGCCGGCATTGTTCTTAGCCCGTGAAACCCATAAATTAACGGTACTTTGGGATATGTTTAATTCCTTAGCTATCTGTCTCTGTGATTTCCCACATGTATGCAAAGCAACAATAGCACCTCGACAATCACTCTTAAGTTGTTTTTTAGCACACATTATATATAAATTTTATTTACACCACTTTCTGTAAAAAATAACAAAATATCAATAAATTTATACAAACAGTGAAATCTGACAACTTTGAGACACAGCCCCCGCAACGAAGGCTACCAGAACACTAATTTGAGAATGCGTTGGATAGCTCTCATATCAGCGAGCAACCTCAAAGTTACCAGATGTCGCTAGAACAAATAAAGTGAATTATGTGTCTCTGAATATCAAGGGAAAATATTGTATTTTCTTGAGTGATCGGATACTTTTCGCGGGCACTGTACTTGTAGCATCACTTACTTTAGTTTTCATAATTTCTTCCTTCTTAAAAATCATCGAAACTGTACTGGCAGACAATCCATATTCAGCAGCAAGATCTTTGGTGCTCGTTCCAGATTCACTTTTTTTAATAATGTCCTGCTTCATCTGGAGACTGATAGTTTTCCTGGATTTCTTTGGAGCATTAGCAGATGATGATGGTCTTTTAGGGGCCATGACTACACATTTTATACACTTATAAAGCTAATAAATTAAAATTTAATAGTGAGCAATTGTGTTGTATTATTGTAACAACACGTGTTATCGTAAGCCCACTTGGTTCACTGTAATTCACTTTTTATCTTTATTATGTGCACTGTAATTAACTTTATTTAGCACTAATAATGCTTAAAAGCACTAATTATTATTTATTCACTATATTAATTAATGATATTATAATGATAAATCACTCTAAAGCAAAATTTTTAAAAAAATTGATAGCAATTGTACACAACTGCTCACGACAGCTACCAACCTCCAACTGAACAGAAAATGTGTTATTACATTTTTCGTTACCAAATTCGTTCTGCAAGGTAAAATCATTATTTAAATCAATGGAGCCTTATGGAGGTAATTTGTTAAGCAAAAATTTGCTATTTAAGGCGTTTGTTATGCAAGGCCTCACTGTATATATACTTTTTCTTTCAACTTTTCAAATGTTCCATGCGATGATTCCTCATTTCACAGAGGTCAGGCTTGTTGCTCCTCTGGAGTTGGCCTAGTGAAGTAGAGTTGGTTTCTTGCACTCTCCACCTCACATAGCCAGGTACTCCCAGCTCATCTGGAATTGTTCTGATCCAGGCATCTAGTCTTCTTTTGAAGATATCAACTGCTACATTACTTGTGTTCCTTAGTTCCTTGGGCAGTTGGTTGAACAGTCTTGATCTTCTCAAACAAAACTATTTTCCTACAGGGTTGAGAATGTTCCTTGTTTAGCCTTCAGTTGGGGAACATGACACATTTTTCCTTTCCTACTTTTTACTACTGTTTGGGTGGTTATAGGGTTCAAAGTAAGATAGGGACTAGTTCTATTATTTTCCAAGTGTAAATTAGGGGTTATTCCATGTCAATTCAGCCACCTGAGAACATGACCATCTCAGATTTTTATGATATTTGGTACATTAGTAGGTATGTGTGAGAAACTGAAATTCCTCAAATTTTTAGAGCTGGCTGACCTTTGGTTGCTGAGATACGGGGTCACAAAATTTGGACCTTTGACGATTTTTTACTTAGTCAAATTTCAAATTGCTGTAGCCACATAACTAATAAAGCTAGAGTTCTGATTCTAGTGTCATTTTGAAGCTTTTAAACAGCTTGTCATATTCTCTCTCTTGTCATAAGCCTCTAAATGAAAATTTAAGAAAATATCCTTGACCTTTGACCTTAAATAAAAAAATATACCATCCCCGATTTTTTTCAATTTTTTTAACAAATGTTCATTTACCAATGTGAAACATGTTCCTAAAAGGTTAGAAGTGGCCAGTGAAAAGTATGAGCAGGAAGTACTTTTAATTAAAACTAACCTTTAAATAAATCCACATCTTTGAGTCTTTTCATTGATACAAATCTTCTCTTGAGCAGATTATCCATTAGTTTTGTGCCTGAAAATATATGGTTCCATTATATATATATATATATATATATATATATATATATATATCACCTGCACACATTTCATTCAACACTGCCTTTGGGATAAACACATCATTTCCACATACATAGACAAACACTTTACACTGGGATTAGGGAACCTCTGGGTGAGGCTTGAGTGGCTGTCAGTTTTTTGACCCTGGAGGTTACTAACAAGAACAACATGACCCATCTTTCCTTGGGTTGATATGGGCATGCCCAGTGAAAAATATATATATATATGCCTACTGTATATATCTACCATATATAACTTGAATGTGTAACTTACTTTTCTCTGTTGTAATTCTATGAGGACCTTGGAGGCCTTAGCAATTTCCTCCTTGGTGAGGTAGTATAGTCTTCCAGTTGCAGTAGATGCCTCTACCTTTGTCAAAACATTAGAGTATGTAATTGTAAGATTATCTGGTTGATGAGGAAAAAAGAATGATGGGTTGGGACCATGAGGATTTTCACCCCGAGTGGCAAAAAGTATTGGTACGCCTCTGCTCCTACACCATCACATGGTCCCTTCCCATGGCTTGTTGTAAAAAAAATTCCACTCTGCATCAATTCCAAAGTCATCTTTGTGGTGACAAAGATTCAGAAAGTTTTTGCAGTTTTTATATTGTCCAGCACAGCCATCTGAAAAGTATATGATTTTGTTGATGGATGGGATGTTCTCTTTTATGAAGTTTATGAGATGCTTTTGAAACAAATGTTGCAACTGTGTTATGAATATTGCACTCAGATATGACAACAAAGCTTAGGTGAGCAATCTCATTTTGCTTGTTATAATACAAAACAAATGGATGTAGAGTTGCCATCTGATTGTCCCAGTGAAAACTCTGCACCTCATCTTGGAGAACAAAAGAGTAATTTTTGGCAAAATCGCACACTACTAGGACTTCACTTGGTTTCAGTGACATTTTAGTTTTATTGTAATAATTAGCTTGCATCTTGGTCTGGAAATCATGGATTTGGTATTCTTGAAGTTTGCTACAGAAATGTTCAGTATATTCATCTGAACTCATGTGAATTGATTCAAGATTGGACCTGTCTGTTAGGGTGCATTAAACGCCCCATGATTTTCAAAACGTTGTTGGATTTTAATGTCTATTCCCTCAAATGTTACACTTGTTGGTAGAAGTATGTATGCAAAAAATAAATCAAATCGGAGGTGATCCTGGGTGGCCACCGGCCACTTTTATATATTTAGTAGTGATGCACCGAATATTCGGCAAATATTCGGTATTACTTATAATACTAATATACAAATATTCGGTATTACTATACTTACATTGATTGAAAGTTGAAAATGTATAAAACACAATGCCAATGTCACTACTCCAACTTTGCTCGTTTCCGCAAATTTGGCCTCGCTTTGCGGTCACATTCAACCACTTGAAGAAGATTTTGGAAGTGGTCTTCTCCTCTTGCAGCTGAGACAAAATCAGTTGTGAGCTTTACTGCTCTCTCCGCGGGGTCATTCACAACATTTAACCCATCCACAATGGACTTGGCTGCCTTGAAGTGGTCATTGTTCTGCCAATTGTCAACATCCTCTGTTAGGAAGGTCATATCCAGGTGAAGAAGGTTCACTGTAAACCACGAGTCCTCATTCACAAGATCAGCCAGGGTTGTCGCTTCTGTAATTTTTGGAAATGACGGTTTGCCATATCCAGAACCGTAGCGGTGTTTTGGAGTGCTTGGCATTTCATCTGGTTGTATGGCCAGTAAACACATCTGCAAGGGCACGACGCTCCTTTTGAGGTACTGCATTGCTGAACAGTGCCAAAACAACCAGTTCTGGGGTTAAATACCACAAATGTCTATCAAAGGCTTTCACAGCGCTGACTGAAATGATTGAGTTGACAGCTTTATAGTTGAGCAGAGTCTTGTATAAGCACAAATCAAACCATGGGGCATTTGAAGCAGACTGACATATGAGCCACCAATCACAATAAATATAAACAACAAAAACAACAAACTCCTTCAGTTTTTCCTGTTGATGTTGTGTTGTTACAGTTCCTCGAGGTAGTACAGAAATTTGCTCTTCAAGTAGGCATTTTGATGGAATAAAGAATCTTTGACATCCACCTTGCTTTATGCATGGCCCCAGGTCTGTGTGGAGTGTTCCTTGTTTTGTGACATCATCATCGAGGACTACTGGCAGAGTTGTGCCATTTCCTTGTAGTCTTCCCTACAGTATGAAGCGCTTGTGTGGATTGTGCTTAAAACCTTGTTTTTGCAGGATAAAAGCAGTTGTTGTGCATCGTCATTGTACATTGAAATGTCAATTTTGGTTAAACTTTCATCCTTTGCATGCAATATGCGTTCCCAATTCTTCTGGAATCTTTGGAACAAAGATGCTTCTGGAGACTTTGATGTCTCAATTTTGAGAGCGTCAAACACATGATCCAGGATTACCTCTCCAACATGATGGCGACATGCACACCACAGAAGAGCACGGTCCAGTTTTGATTGAATGGTAACACAGGCAGCTGTAACGTGTCCAGTGTTGATGCTGTTGTGTCAAAACATAAGTTGACAACTGACTGTTTGCACTTCCATGAATGTAGAAACGTGTAAGTGTGCTCGGCAATGATGTCACCTGATGTCATATCACTTCCACGAGGATATCTAGCCACTCCCAGTAGCTTTACATCAGTGGCATTCCCAACCAACACTGGCAATCTTTCTTCCTTGCCATTCTTGTTTGTGAGCGTATGCATCTGCTTGCCATCCCAGTGAAGTGTTGCAGCTGTTGGGGCGATCCAATTTTCTCGAATATCTTGGCGATAGCACTTGTTATTGATCGTCGAGCCTTATCAGCAGTTGAATACGACTTGGCCACACAACGTGGATCACCTCCTGCCTCTTGAATTACAGCTTCGGTGAGCACAGCCTGTTGAACAGGAGTTATGTTTAGTCGAGTAGCAACAGACACGACTGAAGGCCTTTTCAGAATATCATGAGGAATAAAGGCAGACGTACCTGCATATGTTGATCTGTGGTGACTACGCTTCCTTTGAAGCTCTGGAATCGCCTCTTCTTCAGTTTCTTCCAAGCTATCTGCAGAGGCACCATCATCAGAGCATACAGAACTTTTCATCTCTTGTACACTGGATGATTCATGACGTTCTCGTCTTGAAGCTTCCGCTAAGATGCATTTTTCTTTTCTACGATCTTTATCAGCTTTCTTCTTGTCAACACTACCAAATGAGGCTACTCTGTCAGATTTCATTGACTCTAAAAATGCTCTATCTTCCTCATTCTTAATGTTTGTCATTGCATCTTTTGTCCATACACCAAAGGTCTTATCAAGACGTTCATTCATGGATTGCAACTTAGCCAAGTGTTTGGAGATTCTCTGCGAGAAACAGGTATTTGACGCAATTTGTTATTGTCATTAAGAAGGTCAAGTATTAGTTTGCAGCATTGATGGTCTGAAAGCATAGGAATATTTGCTTTAGTGTAGAATGTTTTCAGCTGGATAAGGACTATGCTGGCAGATTTCCATTTGAGTGGCTGTGTTTGTTTGCCTTCACATATTTCTTTCTGGATGTGCCACATCACGCATCGAAGAACCTGCCGGCAGGTTGGGAGGCGGACTCCTGTCAATGTACCATCTCCTTCTGTAAGAGCATTGCCAAGACCAAAAATGGCACTTGCTAATCTGGTCTTCTTAGCTTCCATTGTTACAGCTTCCATTGTTTCTGAAAGACAATAAAGGATATTATTAGACTATAAGTGAAGTTTCGTTTATGGTACATGTTTTATGTAAATCACCCCTTTAGGGTGCATCAAACGCCCTTAGGTTCTTGGATTTTAATGTCTATTCTCTCAAATGTTATGTAAATCACCCCTTAGCAACTCTATATTAAAAGAAACAATGTAAGTAGTCAACTGGTTGGTAAATAAAAAAAATAGATATTTTTACATAGCGCGGCCCCCAAAAATTGCCGCGAAAATATAAAAGTGACCGGTGGCCACCCAGGACCAGCTCCGATTTAATTAATTTTTGGCATACACACTTCTAGCAACAAGTGTAACATTTGAGAGAATAGACATTAAAATCCAAGAACCTAAGGGCGTTTGATGCACCCTACCGGCTGAGTGTCTGTATTGGTCCACTTCTTAAACTGTACTGAATCAATGCAGTTATCATCAAAAATATTTTGGAGTTTCTCTTTCAATGCTTTTGTGTCTCCATATTGTTTACATTCCCTAAGGCAGCATTGCAATGAGGGTGGATTGCACTCACTCAAAGTAAGACAATGTCATAAGGGGCTCCAATAAACCTTAGCCCCCCCTGCCCATGGCCTAAACCATTAGAGGTACAGTAAAACTAAACATACCTTACAAAAGAGAATTTAATCCTGCATTTAATGAGAAATGATTAAAACTTGGTGTTCCTGCCACTGGCTTCCAAGACAGCCTGAATTTGCTTTGGGGTACCTTGCCAAAAGTGACGCGAATAGATCGTGATCATTACGCAAATTTGCTAAAACAGTTTCAATGTGTTGCGTCATTGTATCCTTCGAAAATCGATTTGCTGCAGGTTCTTGAAACAAGAGACATTCAACTTTGTCCTTTATAACTGATCCAATGTGTTCACAGACGTTCAGGTCAGGAGAATTTCCTGGCCATTCTTCATTTCCAAAGAAATCGATCTCATGGTTCCACAACAACTGTTGAGTGGCTAATGCCTTAAAGCAGGTGGCCTTATCATGCAGAAGTGTGACCTGATCGACATCCATAACATTGTTTGGGTTTCTTAGAAAAGGAATGACATGCTGGGATAGAATAATAATATGAAAATACTGTCCATCCCAACTCTGACCATTTGGCTTCAGCACCCACATGAGCTGCTTTGCAGTGAACAAAACAAACACACCAACACAGTCTGGACTTTTTAATAATTCGCGAAAATGTTCATTGTTATCGATTTCATCTGGTGTTGTGGCCCACACTCAATCATTTTGGTAGTTAGGCCAACATGTTACGTAAACAAAAAATTCATCGGAGACAGCTAAATGCATGAAATCATCCACATCCCAATCTTCAAGATAATGGGCAAACCACATTCTGTCATCGATGTTAAGTTGAGTTTTTCTTGGCTTTGGAAGTTCATGCCAAGGCTTTAAACCTTGCCTATGATGGTACAGTCGAATGATCTCACCACTAATGATCTTTCCTCTCAACACTTCGATCTCTCTAGAAAGTTTAGTACAGCTGTTTTTCCGCTTACGCATACCACTTTCAATGATGTCCTTTGTTTCCTGAGAGAGTGGCAAATTTGGGTGCCCAGGTTTGGTTGTATCCATTTCACATTCATCCAAAGTTTTATTCCAATTTCTTGTGACGAAGTCCTCACTTCTTCGCAACTTTTTGGCAACCCATGAACATGTTATAAAGGTGGCTCCAGCATCACAAGCTTCCTGAAATGTTATTGCTCGTATGCGATCTATCACACATTGCCTCTCTGAATCACCAATTAATTGAGAAGCCATTATATTATCACTTTATCAGCTAGAGTAATTTTAATACCTGCAATAAATAAAGAATTTTATATATTTTTATAATCACTAAAAACTATTTTGATATAAGTAAACATGTAAGCTGCAAATGGGGGGGCTAAGGTTTTTTGGAACCCCTTATATGGTTGATAGGATTTTCATTATCTTCAGTTAACTTATCAAATTTAGTTCCTACAAACATAAGTTTAGCATTCTGATGAATGGTACATACACATACTGAGTGAGTTCCTGATGCTTTGGACGCACCTCTGCAAATTTGCTGAAGCCCACTTTTACCAAAGGATTTCTTTCTTTAAAAAGCTGATAAGCTTCTTTTAAATTGCATAGCAGTAGATGCTTCTGAAAATATTTCCTCTCCCCTGAGCTGTCCATAATGCTGACATAATCATTTTTACCAGGCATTATTCTACTGATATCTTCTGAAAGATAAAATGCTTTGATTTTTTTCTATAATGTTTTGTTCAATTTTCTTTCCAGGCCGAGGATTTGGAATTGAAAGGGTACCCATTTCATTAGTAAGCTTTTTGGCAACTGATGCTTTGTGCCTTGTTGTGTTGAATTCTGTAGCTATTTTTCTCTCACTCCAACTTTTTGGTAATACAGTCAGGATTTGTATTCTTTCACTCCTCTTGGTCGGCAAGTTGCTGAATTTCTCCTTCAGTTGATTTAATATTTCATTATAATCTTTTTTCTATCTTAGTTTTTTCTTTTTCTTGTATTAATACAGTATCTCTCTTCCAGCAATTTCTTCTAATTTTCTCTTGAATGTTCCTGTAACTTTTGTTGTTTTGTGAGATGCATAAGCCTCTGTCTCTCTCAGCTTTTTTGTCTTTATGGGAGTTATAATGTTTGTTATAATGTTTTGGACCAACAAAGACCCTAGGATCCACTCATGGCTGGTCTACCTAACTGTGTTTGTAATTGTGTATTGTGCATGTCCTCCGTGGTGGCAGAGGGGACCTACAATTTTACGTGGGTTCTGAACCACAAAGAGTTTCTCCTAATGACACTAATGAAGTATTTAAAGTTGATAATTGAAATTCAAGTGCTGTGGTTGTTGATGCCTCATTGATTTCAAGTTCATTTTCAGATGAAGATATTTCAGGAATATTACTAGTTTCTTCACAGCAAGAGCTTTTTTCATCTTCATCTAAAGTTTTTTTTTCAGGCAATGATTCCAGCATTTCCCTACACTGCTTACAAAGCCTGTGATGAACTGTTAATTTGATTTCAGGCCTTTTATTAATTAAATATTGAGGTACAATTCATAGACTTTTGGTTTGACGCTGTCCTTTGTGTGATTGAAAGGGATCAGCACATTTCTGTTTAAGTTTATCCATTTTTTTTAAATTAGTGTATTAAAACTAGTGTTATATTTAAATGGCATTCCTTAATAGAAATTAATTTAGAATATCAAAACTAGTAAGTTATATTTAAATGGCATTCCATAATTTAGAAATTCACTTTGAATATTAAACAAATATTTTCTGAAAAGATGAAAAAAAACATGAATTATTTAAAGGTTAATTTTAATTAAAATACTTCTTGATCATCCATATCACTGGCCACATATAACCTTTTAGGAACATGTTCCACATTGGTAAGTGAACATTTGTAAAAAAATTTGAAAAATTGGGGATGGTATATTTTTTTATTTAAGGTCAAGGATATTTTTAAAAACTTTCATTTTAGAGGCTTATGACAAGAGAGATAATATGACAAGCTGTTTAAGAGCTTCAAAATGACACTAGAATCAGAACTCTAGCTTTATTAGTTATGTGGCTACAGCAATTTGAAATTTGACAGTAAGTAAAAAATCAGGTCAAAGGTCCAAATTTTGTGACCCCGTATCTCAGCAACCAAAGGTAGCCAGCTCTAAAATTTGGGAATTTCAGTTTCTCACACATACCTACTAATGTACCAAATATGAAAATCTGAGATGGTCATGTTCAAATTCACCTTTTTTTGGCTGAATTGACATGGAATGACCCAATAATGGTGTCTGTCTCTCCTCTTTTCCAATGAACATAAATTTAATTCACATAACCTTTCCCAGTAATTTAGTTCTTTGCATCAATTGTTCTTGGCCATGAAGCTTCTCTGAATCCCTTCTAGCTATCTAATGTCTTCTATTTTATATGGGGATGTTAAGACTGAGCAGTATCCCAACTTGGGTATGTATGATCAGTGTTTTCAATAGAAAAATTATTTTCCTATCCCTTCATTTAAAGGTTCTCGGTATCTGCTCAGTTATTCTTTTTGACTTGTTTAGTGCTATCCTATTTTGTGTTTCAAATTTTGCATCATTAGTCATTACAACTCCTAAATCTTTTGCTTTCTGAAAGAAATAGTTTCTCTGAATTTCCTATCCATTTGGAGTATAATATTCCATAGATTTTAGGTCCTCCCTTCTTCCATACTTTAATAATTGAAATTTCTCAGTGATAAATTTCATATTATTGCCTTTAGACCAATTGTAGATTCTGTTCATGTCTGTTTGTAGAAATCCTATATCTCTTGGGTTTCTTGTTTCTCTACTAATTTTTGTTGTCATCAGCAAAGGATGTTGCTGTGCTGTCACTGTTAACTTCCTCATCTATATCAGTCAGTTACCATGATTATAAAGACTAAAGGAACTAATACTGTTCCTTGTGGTACTGAACTAAGGACCTCTGACTGATGAGGATATTCCTTGAACTGTAATAACTTGCTGCTGCTCACTAAGGAAATTACAGTTGTGCCCCGTGTTTCGCACATTCGCAGTTCTACACAAGATTTTTTTATACCCAATTCGAGGTTTGCACGCCAATTCTTCACAGTTCCACTCACCATGTAGAAGTGAAAGAAAGCCAGGGGGGAGAAAATTAAGAAATATTAAAAAATTAAAACAAAATATACTGAGTGGCAGAAAAATTGGCCCACTTGGAATACACTAGGGAACAACATTTTTGTTTCTTGAAAACTATTTGGTGTTTCTTATAGAACTTTTGATGCTGATTCCAAATATGGTTTCATAATTTCTATCACCCATAGTTTTCGAGAAAATAATATTTCCATTTACTCAGAGTTTTCCCAAAATATTAGTTAAAATTAAGTGTACTAATTTAATTTTACTTTCTTTTTTTCCAGGTTAACTATATTTAATAATATTTTTTGCATTAAAAAAATATATAGCTATTTAAACAAACAGATTTTTAATAAAAAGAAAGAAATTTTTTTCAAGTTTTGCTCAAATTTTAAAATTTTTCATAGTAGAAAAAATTGGTTTTTCATTCCAAAAAGTTTTCCGTGATTTCAATAATTTTCTGCCAGCATGAATCGAAACTGTATTAATCCCAGAGGTACATTTTGCTACGTATGTGGAGAACTGACCATAATGGCACAGAGGAAGATGATGACCCCACTCGTGAAGAAGGCTTACAAACTTTATTTTGGATGTAAGGTAGGCGACCAAGACAAATCCTGGGCACCTCATATCTCATGCATTTCCTGTGCCGTCACTCTTAGGGGTTGGATTAAAGGTACCCGCAAATCTATGCCATTTGCCATACCAATGATTTGGAGAGAGCCCAAGGATCACCTAACAGATTGCTATTTTTGTATGACTAACGTTTCAGGATTCTCTGCCAAAAATAAACATAAAATTCAATACCCAAATCTTGCATCTGCCATGAGACCAGTACTACATGACGATGATAACCCAATTCCAACTACCCCAAAGTCATGGACACTGGATGAAGAGTCTGAAGTTGAACCATTGGAAATTAATGACACTAAAGATACAGACTTTCAGCAACCTGAATCAAATAAATCACGTATGATAACGCAGGTTATGCTGAATGATCTCGTGAGAGATTTGGACCTTCCGAAAAAGACAGCAGAATTATTGGGCTCCAGGTTACGTGAATGGAATTTGCTGGCAAAAGATACAAGCATATCGGCGTTCCATACTCGCCAAAATGATCTGATGCAGTATTTCTCCTCGTCAGGTGGTTTATGCTACTGTAATAATGTAAATGGACTGCTGTTAGCTCTCGGTCATGAGCACAAATCTGAAGATTGGCATTTATTTATTGACTCTTCGAAGCTAAGCCTCAAGGTTGTACTACTTCACAATGGAAATAAATACCCTTCCATTCCTGTAGGGCACGCTGTCCACATGAAGGAATCTTACGAAAATATGAAACTCATCCTTCAGCAGATTAATTATGACCAGTTTCGTTGGTATATATGTGGGGATTTAAAAGTCATCACGCTTCTTCTGGGAATGCAGCTCGGTTATACGAAGTTCTGCTGCTTCCTTTGTGAATGGGACAGCAGAGGCAGAGATTCGCATTATTTTGTAAAGGATTGGCCACTTCGTCAAAAATGTATCCCAGGACTGAAGAATGTGTCTCATGAACCCTTAGTTGACCCCAAGAAAATATACTTACTGCCACTTCACATCAAACTTGGCATCATGAAAAATTTTGTCAAAGCAATGAACAAGGAAGATGAGGCATTCAAATATTTGAAGAAAAAGTTTTCACGACTTAGCGATGCAAAGATAAAAGAAGGGATCTTTGTTGGTCCCCAAATCAGAGAGCTCATGAAAGATCAAAAGTTTGATGATGCCTTGAGAGGAAAAGAAAAAGTGCATGGGAGGCCATGAAGAATGTTGTCACAAATTTTCTAGGGAACATCAAAGCCTCTAACTATGAAAAATAGTGCAGGACATGATTGAAGCATATATGTTATTGGGATGTAATATGTCACTAAAAATCCATTTCTTGCACTCCCATTTAGATTTCTTCCCTGAAAACCTCGGCGACGTAAGCAATGAGCATGGAGAAAGGTTCCACCAAGATATAGCTACTATGGAGAAACGCTACCAAGGGAGGTGGGATCCGGCAATGTTAGCTGATTACTGCTGGACATTGATGCGAGAAGCTCCTAATGAAAACTACAAGAGAAAATCAGTGACAAAGAAGTTTTAAGAAGAATATTTTAAATGCCAATCTGCCACTAATATAATTTTGATGAAGTATTTTTACTAACTTCTATACACTTTTTGAATAAATATTAAAATACAAATTTCTCAGTAACCTTGGGTGATAGAGAAATTCTACGGCTATATTCGGAATCAGTGGAAAAACTCCTATAAGACTGACCTGTTCACGTCCAAGAAACAAAAAAAAAGTTAAAATTTGTTCCCCAGTGATATTGCGAAAAGCGAAAAAGTGGGCAAGCTTTTGTTTATAAAAGTTTTAAAATTCAAAAATATGGTCTGTGATGCAACCAAATAACGAGACAAAACAACATCAGCTGTGAACACTAGCTATAACGAATTTTCAACTTCTTTCAAGAATTCAACAATCTGACAGTTGCTCTTAGACTGTTAGTGCCACTTTTTTCTTTCACTAGTAGTAGTAGGCATTTGCGTTCAGTAACAGATAGACTTCTAATTCTTTTGGGTTTCAGAATTGGACATTTACAATGGATTTGAGTGCTGTGAACGTCACAAGAGTCATCACCCTAATTGAAGATGGTTGGAGCCAGCGTTACATCGCCGATGATCCAGTGAGGATGAGTATTGTTCATGGGCTTTCTCCTGTTCTTCTCCACACTCTTTCTTGTCCATCTGACATTTGAAGATTAAATCTTGATTCATCCGTGAACAATACTCATCCCCATTGGACCATAGTCCAGTTGACATGATCTCGAGTGAAAGCAAGATGAGCATTGTGGTGGTGTGGGAGCAATTCCAGGCCCATTGCTGGACATCTAGCATGTAAGCCATTTTCCATAAGTCTTCCTTCTAACGGTTCACTCCGATACACTGATGTCTCGAGACCTTTCCAGCTCATTGCGGACGTTTGTGGCAGTCAAGCTACAATCTCGCAAAACACCAGACGCTGAAACGATCATCACTGGCAGGTGTGCAGCACGATCTTCCAGATCCTGGTCTTCAAGTGTACTCTCCTGTCTCCACATAATGTTGGTAGACATGTTAAACTGTTGTTCTTGGAATCCTAGCGCATCAGTGACATAATGCTGGCTCCGACTATCTTCAATTAGGGCGACGACTCTCGCGACGTTCACGGCACTCATATCCATTGTAAATGTCCAATTCTTAAACCCAAAAGAATTAAGTGTCTATCTGTTACTAAATACAAATGCCTACTCCCACTAGTGGAAGAAAAAAGTGGCACTAGCAGTCTAAGAGCACTGAATGTCAGACTATTGAATTCTTAAAAGGTGAAAATTTGTTACAGCTAGTATATTCACAGCTGACGTTGTTTTGTCTCATTATTTGGCTGCCTCATAGACTATATTTTCAAATTTTAAAACTTATAAACAGAAGCGTGCCCATTTTTTTGCTTTTCGCAATATTCCAAGTGGGCCAATTTTTCTGCTGTTCAGCGTATAAAACATAAGTATAAAGGTAAAAATATTACATATACATTGTACAACATTTTTCCAAAATGTAAAATAAATTATTTCAACTTCCCCAACATCTATAGGTTGAAGGCATATATTGGAAAAACATAAACAAAGATTCCAGAAGCCAGTGCATAATGCATGGGTAGTAGTGACTACTACTGGTTTTTTTTAATTTAATTTAATTTATTTAAAAAAAAATTTCAGATTGTGAACAATTCCCCTATCCCGCTGAAATACATTGTGAAACCTCTTTGCCATTCGCGCACTTGTGGTTCGCGCAGGTTTCCAAGAATGTAACCTGCATGACTATATACAATGATCCCCCAACCTGCATGAGGGTTCCATTCCTGAAAAAGTTGGTGCAGCGCAAAATCATGCAGGTCAGAACTATCTCCCCATAGTATAAATGGGGTTAGGGGAATAAAAGTTTAAAAAAAAATTGTATAAAGTGATTTTTACCTGAATAAAAGCTTTTAAATCATTGTACAATAAATGTATAACAATAATTTTACATGTAAAATAATATATAGCAACAAGTATAAATAGCAAAAACTTGTGAAAAAAACATTTCAAAAACATCACTATAAAAATGATGTAATAATCCAGAGGAGTGGGAGAAAGACAACTTGATATAAACTAGCTGGTTGTATAAGAGACGAGCTACTGGGCATGTTGCTGCCAGCTGCAAATGCTAAGTATCATGTGTATCATATATATCATATATGCTTAACCCTTTCATACCCAAATTAAGTCAAAAAGTAAAAAAAAAAATTGAGATATAAAAATCATGTAATTGGACCCAAAATAACTGAAAAATATATTTTACAAAGTTTTATTATTCATAATTAATAAAATACGAAATGTGTTAAATTTCACACATTGGGAACTGGAAGGTCTAAAATTGCTTCCAAAGTTAACGATGAAAATTTCACACACGGGGCATTAAAGGGTTAAGTATCGTGCATATCGTACTGCATACCCAAAAAAGTGTTAAGTAATTTTTAGTATTTACTACAATTTTTAAAAATTCATGCTGATCTATCTTTGAATCTTAGTTCATGCAGATCAAAAAAAGGATAATGAAATGCCTTCATCCTATCTCTGAATTCATGCAGGTTGGGGGATCACTGTACCCATTTTCCTGCTTTTCCTGTTATTCCCATATATTTCAGTTTACAGTATGTATTATGATTTTATGGTCACACTTGTTAAATACCTTAGCAAAGTGTGTGTATATTAGATCATAGTTTTCATTGTCAAGTGCATCAGTAATGTTTTTGTGTTCCAATAGTTGTGATGGGCATCATCTTCCTGACTGGAATCCATGTTGGTGGTTAATTTTTCTGAGTTTCCAGAATGCCATAGATTTTTCTTTAACTATTCATTGAAATATTTTGGTGAGATGAGATGTAAATGACACTGGCCTATAGTTTTTGGCCTCAGATCAATTTCCTCCTTTATATACTAGAACTATGGTCATTCTCTTCAGGATGCTCAGTATTTCTCCCATGTTTTGTGATCACCACCATATCCAGTATACTGATAGGGCGGGTCGTACTCAGGTGACAACATGAATCTGAAGGAAATCCTACCATCAGGGGTGTCTAAATTATGTGTTTTTACATGGGAAATTCAAATATGAGCTGCTTTTTTGGATAGGATAACTCTAACCTACATCATTTTGTATTTCTAAATTGCCAATTTTACCCTTTTGAACCCCTTTATAATATATTAAAAGATATAAGGTAAATCATTTATATTGACAAGGCCAAATCAACTTTACATATATTTATTAATAGGTGAACTGCATGTATATCACTGGATATAATTACAAAGATCATTCTCCTGACATCTTGAACTTTGCCAGGTTGCACAAATCCTGCTTTGACTCAGACTTGGACATCAGCTTCCTGCTGGTCTCCTGAGCCCTGATCCCTCCATCCCTCTTTTCCTGTGAGAAGTACTTAGCAGAAGCCTCAGTCACCATTTTAACAACCCTCTCAATGCTTTGTGTGTGGCAAGGCCAGTTGCGCACCTCCATGGGGGTGTTGATGAAGTTTTTCACCTCTGAGGTGCTTAGAGAGCAGGTGAGAGGTGGCTCTGACACACCTTCTGACCAGCTGATCAAGTCACCGATGCTGGAAGCATCACAATTGATGTCAGGTGTCCTTCTGCTCCTAACAGAGGAGTCCCCCAGCTGAGTGTCCGGGTCCCCCTCTCCCCTGATGGCCAGGATTCTCTCCACCCCTTCAATCCTCTCCTTCTGATCCTCAGAGTAGTGTTTGGAGGATGACTTCACTGTGGGCATACCAAGCAGATCTTCTCACAGTTGGCATCACAATATCCAGCACCTCCTTTCTCTGGGACTTGAGGCAGTCCAGCTGAAAGAGGATGTGCCTAGGCCCTTCGATCCAGGAGTGCTTGACCTTCACGTTGAACCAACATGGGTAATACACTCCAATGATGAATTCCACAATGAATTGCAGAATCTTCATGTTCTTTCCTTTAAGTCTGTGCTTTGACACCCAGAGCCTGAGAAGTCTGTTCGCTGTGGTGAGCCAGCGGCTGTGGTTTACTGGTCCTATCTCTAACAGAGCCAGCCCTGCAGGAAGTACTCCATCCCTGACTGCACAGACAATTTTATAGCCATAGTATTGATCAGTTGAGAGATCTTGAATGACCTTGTCAGGAAGCTTGATCAGTGGAGGGCCAACAGAGATTCGGGTGAAGTTTGGATTGATATCAAAGTCTGTAGCAGAATCAAGGAGCTTTCCTATTGGCCCAGATAATTTTTTGTCTGACAGAGTAGGGCCATCAAGGTCAACAATAATCACTATAATATGCGTAGAAATAGCTTTTTCTAAAATATAACAGAATAATACTCACATGTGAACAGTAACAAAAAAAATATCAGTAGATAATCACTAAATCTATCCCCTCACTGCAAGCCAAGGTGGTAAAATAGCTTCATAAATCATGAGTCACTTCAAATATTTCACGTTTTAGAATGTTCTGGAATGTTACATTCAAGCCTCTGAGAAAGGTGGCTCAGAAAATGGCCTTATGCGCGCCAGAAAACCGTCAAAATATTTCATATACCAAACTGTATGATAATTACAATTAAGTGGAATGGCACACCTTTTTATTTGAGTATTTAAATATTATTATTATTATTATATGAATTACATTATGTGTGTTTATATGAATTAGTTAGAACAATGCTCTATGAGAGATAACGTGAGCAGCCATGATAGAAAATGTGAGAAGACATATTCTGGGGTAACTACAATAGTAAAATAATCAACAATTTAATAATAATCAATTGCAAAATGATGTAGGTTAGGGTTATCAGAATTAAATATTTTCTTCAGAATTGTGTTCTACACTGCGTATCAAATTATTAGCCACTTTGCGCTCATCCATTGAATTCGTCAAGGTCACTCACAGTCACTGAATGATGGCGACACCTATCTGCGCATACAGTATTAAAATCATTTCGTTCTGCGCAAACGTAAACAAACAGCGGCAATTTGCATGAATTAGCAACGACTTTGGTGTCTCAAATTATTAGCCAGGTGCCAAATAAGTGTGTGATTATGGGTCGCAAAGGTGATTTAACCTCTGCTGAGAAGTCCACCATCGTCTCTGAGCTGGCAAAGGGGAAGACAACCCTGGAAATATCAAAAATCCTGGGAAGATATCACCGCACAGTGAAGAGATTCGTCGAGGCTCCTGGTGCTGTCCGTTCGAGGGCTGACAAAGGTGTGTCGAGGACAGTTTCTCGACGTACCTTGTCTCGTATCAAGCGTGAAGCTGTGATAAACCCGTGCCTGTCCAGTGATGAACTTTTCAAACATTGTGGCGAGGAAAAAGTGTCGAAAGCTACCAGATGTCGCATCCTGAAGAAGGTAGCCAAGCACGTCAAGCCTGTTACAAGGCCTCCTCTGAAGGTAGTTCATAAGCAGAATCGACTGAAATGGGCAGAGGACTACATGAAAATTGATTTTTCAAAAGTCCTCTTCACTGACGAATGCCGTACTACCCTCGACGGACCAGATGGATGGAGCAAGGGTTGGGTAACAATTGGAGGGAACCGTCCTCATCGTTTGAGACGCCAGCAAGGGGGAGGTGGTGGCATGTTTTGGGCAGGCATTGTTGGAGGTATGATGGTTGGGCCATGGAGAGTTCCAGACGGCGTTAAGATGACTGCCAATGCCTACGTTGCCTTCTTAAAGGAAAACCTTCTACCGTGGTTCAAGAAGCAGAGGGTCACATTCAAGAGAACGCTGGTGTTTATGCAGGACAATGCACCCTCACACTCGGCTAAGAAAACTACGGAATATCTGCAGCAATTAGGCTTCTCTGGCTCTCGATTAATGAAGTGGCCAGCGTGTTCCCCCGATCTCAACCCGATTGAAAACATGTGGAGTCTCCTGAAGAGGCGAGTTTATCGAGATGGACGGCAGTTTTCGAGTAAGGATACACTCTGGGAGGCTGTTGTGGATGCTGCTCGTACCATTTCATCAGATGAGATCCTCACCTTGACGAATTCAATGGATGAGCGCCTCAGGAAAGTTCTTTCAAGTGGAGGATCGTACATCCATTATTAACAACCTTATGAGGTCATTTTGATATTATTATGTTCATTATTTCCATATTTATGATGATTTCTTTCTTTGTACATTGAATATCCAATTAAAAAACACTTTAATGTTTGTTTAAATGTGTTTTCATTATACCTGGCTATTAATGTGAGACGCTGTATTTCGGCTTAAATTATTTAATTTGTTGCCATATCCATACTTATGAACATAACTCCATAAAATGTACACAGACAACGTTGATACACATGAGCAATATATATTCAGGATCGTACAAGGTTTGATTGCGCGGTTTCTCAGAAATTTCAAAATTTGCAAAGTGGCTAATAATTTGATACCCAGTGTATACACCAAAATATGTCATTTGAACACCCCTCTCCATTGATTTAAAAAAAATGCATAGTATGACCCGCTCTAGACTATACAGGCTTAGTGATTTCATTCTTGCAGTTTTTGATTAGTGTGGCATTTCATTTGTCCAGGCCTGCCACTGAGTGCACTTTTATTTTCCCTATAGATTGTGTAATATCTGTTGTAAAGTTGAAGTCCATTATACTTTCCCCTTATATTTCTTCTTTAAAGAACATGTTTCATTGCATATTAGTTTATCAGTTTTGGGATACCAGTACTGAAAGATGATTCATACTAACCTCTTAATATTTCAGATACCTCTTTTAAATCATCAGATAAAACATTTTCATTTTTTAAAGGTCCAATAGTTACATGATTTTTTTTACTTCCTTTTTGCGAAATTATAGAAGTACAGTACTTTCAATTAACCTTTATCAATTCTATAGCATCATCATCTTTCTCTGTATGTTTCTCAACTAGATCCTGTATGATGCAGTCTATAATACTCTGCAGTTTGTCATTTAATATTTTTCTGATGTTTTTGCATTTTTTTAATTTCTTGTACAGTATTTATTTATGTATATATTAACTTTTTTTTAGCTATTCACACAAATACAGATGCAGAATATTTATAAACTAAGAAAAAGTAACAAGTAACAAGTGGCAAGAATATAGAAGCTAAAGATTTAAAATTATAAAGCGGGAAACTTAATTAAATGCAGTAAATTAGGAGTGAAAAAGAATTAACAATTTAATAAATCCACTGATTTAACTGTAAGAAATTAGGGAAATCAGACTTCATCCATTAAAAGTATCACAGTTAGTTGGGTAAACTTGGTCATGTCCACAATATTATTTGGTTGGTTGGGATTCAATCTTTGGGTGTGGTGAATTGTCTCGATTTCAAGATCTTACATTTATAAAATGTCTCCAAGATTTTCATGTTCTGAAACGGGTCTTAACAAAACTCGCGTAAATACATTTGGCCATGGTTAAATAAGATCCATCAGCATTCTCATCATCAGTAGATTATTACTCCCTTTTAATAACAATGGATAATATACAAGGCCTATAGGCATTTTGTTGACACTCAAATAATCTGACTTAACCTAACAAACCAACTCCCCAAAAACTTTGATAAATTATCATATCATTGAAGTGTTGTTATTCCATCATAGACAGTATACAAAAGAAAGAGATTAATAATAAAACAGCAAAACGTAATTATCTAGTTTATATAAATAATCTGAATAACTTGCCACTGTAAAGGAAGATAAAATGATTCATTAGTGAAAGTAGAAGCAAGTTGCTCAGCTCAAATGTTTATTGTTAGAAATGTATGTCCGTGTCTGCTCATTATTTCCATGAAATATTTTATCCTTTATAACATTAATCAGTTATTATGAAGCAATTTGTAGTGAGTGTATAGTTTGTGTTATGATGAGCGTTTTAACCAATTCACTTTTGAATTATTAGTGCAAATCATGTAGTCTGGATTTCAAGAGAAAGGAAAGGATGCGTGTTAAAAGAAAAAAAATCATTTGTATTACCATAGTGCTTTAAAATTCTCCTTTTAAGGTGCCAGGCCAAATACCTTGCTCCACTCTCCACCCAGTTTCTTCTAAGGAACATGAAGGCTCCACAGTCACAGCCCTCGCATGGTCACAGTCTGGGGAGGATCTTTATATTGGAGATAATGCGGGATACCTTTCCCTCTTGCATGTTCCATCCAGTTTGGTAAAGTATTCAAAATTTGTTTTATTCCTTTTAGTTTCAAAGTTTTAAGATTTGGCAAAAATGACTTATCAGATATAAAAGAAAATGTAGCATCAGCTGGAATTTAATAATAATAATAATTTGAATGCTTAATTGTTCAAAAGATAAGTGCAGAGAAAAGATGAGTACAGTTTTTTAGTAAGGACATAAAATTTTATGTGCTAGATTTAAAGAACTGCCACACATGAGGCAGCACAGATTATCTCTCATAGCAAGATAATAATAATAATAATAATAGTGGTGGTAAAGTAGCATTTTTAGAGAATATTTTGAGCCATGAATATGACCTAAAGCAGGGGTGCTTAGACTTTAGGTACCTAAGATCTACTTTTGCCAGCCTCATCCTAACACGATCTTCCGGCACTGAAATTGACAAACAAATTTTTTGAACAATATATTTTCTTTATTCATGCAAAATACATTTATTTAAATAATAATAACAATAATAATTATTGAATAACAAGATATTCTTTGATTCGTACATTATCAAATAGACATAGATGTTTTGCACTGCATGGTGTTAGCAAGTTTGGATTAGCCTATATTTCCCGACTACTAGCCTCAAGCAGGCATCCAGATGATTATCTGTTAGAGTGGGCCAGTACTTGGACTTGATGCTCTTCATGCTTGAGAATGTTGATTCACAGAGGTACATGGAACCAAAAAAATGCTGTCAAATACATGCCACTTTTTCTCAGATTTGAATATTTTTCTTCCATGAGAAGATTCCAAAATTTTTTATTGGATACCCTCAATTTGATTTTAATGTCGTTTTGCAGTGTTAAAATTTCACCTTCAATGTAAGATGTGTCCACGTAAAAACGATATTGCCATTTTTAATTTATTCAACATCTACATCTGCATTAAATGGAAAGCGCATAAATCTTGCTACAAGTTCCAGCATTGCAAAGTCTTGGAAGCGCCTTTCAATCTCTGTAGGTTCTTTTCCTGTCTATCTAGTTCTGACATCATATTTGGGAAATGCCTCAGTTTGTGTGGTTGCAGTTGTGAGAAGAACAGTTTTAATTTTTGTTTAAAGGCATTCACAGAACTAATCATTTGGACAACATTTTTATCTTTTCCTTGAAGCTCTAAATTGAATTCATTCAGCTTAGCAGTAACATCAGTTAAAAAAGCTAAATCTAATAACCACACTTCACCTTCCAACTACTAATATTTATCACCTCTTGAGGCCAGAAACTCCATAATTTCAGTCAACAAATCTCTAAATCTCTGAAAAAATTTTCCCTTGCTAAACCATCTTGCATCAATGTGTAGCAAAAGGTCTGTGTTTGGCTTCACTCTCTTCCAGTTGAGACCTAAAGAGGCACCTCTGCAGACTTCTTGCCTGAATAGAGCAATAATATCCATGACTTCTTTCATATTCATCATTTTACTACCCACAACCTGTTGATGAATTAAGCAATGATAACTATGGAAGTTATGAAATTCACTATCAATTTTGCAGATCATCAAAACCACAGGTATGGCAGTCATGGCTGGTAATGGACACAAGTTGTTAATGGGTAACTGAGCACTATTAACAGTCTTTGAATGCCTAGAAATTGTCTTAAATTTTTTCCTTCAATGCTATGATTTTGAGTAATTCCTCCTTAGCAGTCACAGTTTTAAATACCATTCTTATGAAAATGCATAGCTGAGATGTCACTAGTATGTCAACTCATCAAATTGAAGTAAAAAGAAAATGTACCCATTCATACCTTTAGTTGCACTCTCAGATCCTCACCCATCACTTCTGAATGTCACGCATGTGTCTGGCTATCTGAATTTCCTTAATAGCTGAAATTTTTTCAGATTTATTTTTGAAATGATCAAACAATGAGTCTGCTCCCTCCGAAAATGCATTTTTTACCATGTCTCCATCCTTGAATGGTTTCTTGTGCTTAGCTAACCTGTGCCTCACCTGAAGGCTGCAATTGTGGCTGCCTTTGATTTCTTGATGGGCCTAGTAAATGTGGATTGTTGGACAGCAAGTTGAGACTTCAATTCCTTCATCTTCGTCTTGTTTTGTTCACTTTTTGCTTGAAGGACGCTCTCATATTTCTTATGAAGCCTCTCAACATTTCCCTTCTTAGCAAGAGCTATAGTTGAATGACAAATCAAACGCGCATACTTTCAAACACGCACTTTGAATTCACCATTGTGAAAAAAAAATCTTTCTCCCATTCATTGTGATAAGTTTTTTTTTGGTTGCTTGCTCTGACAAATGATTAACCCTCCACTAAAGTTTTAATTGAAAAACCTACTGGAAACCTACATTTGGAGTAATTTTATCTATGAAAGTTTAGAATTTTAGTACGTACAGCGTTTGCTTTCTTTGCAACAACCTTTAGGCTACTGACGAATCTGTAATAACGGATGTTGTGTCACAGATTGACAGTGGTGTTGCCAAGTTCGATGTGTCCATCACCCACAGTCGGTAAAGCTGGCAACTTGTGTACCGTAAGAACTTATGATGCAACTCATTGAACCAATACTCTTCGCGAAACGTGTTAAAAGAAAGTGATCATTGCCAACTGGTATAATCTCGCCAAAATCAGTGCATAATTAAAGAAATGTTTTTACTCAAATATGTGTAGTGTATGAGGAGTAAAAAAGGACGGCTTCAGGAATAGGAATACAAACAGGTTACAAGTCCAAACAATGTGGTCTTTCTGTCACTACCTAAAGAGGTGTCAATCCTAAGGTAACCGTAATTAAGTTTTAAAAATTTCTGCAGTCTACTTGAAATGAGTTAATGGTCCACTGGTCAACTGTGATCCAACATCCTGAGAACCCTAACCTAACGTATTGATAATATGATCTGTCGTCATTATTTTGCAGAGGAATTACAGTAGTTTAAGTGCAGTTTATGTAGTTAATTGGTATAAAACCTAATTTATATATACAAAAGCCATTTTTATCTTAGAAAATAAATAAAATGTAATGAATGTTTAGTTAAATAGCTATATTTTTGTTTTTCTTTGCAGGCATCTTCACTTATTTAAATTTGACTCATTACCTGATGAAATTGGATTCAAGCATTTTTCAACTGGATGTGCAGTATCAGTATTTGTTGGTGTCTACTCTTACAAAATCATATATTTGCGATACTCAATTAGAAACCTATACCCAGATTGGGACCAAAAGTAGACAAGGAGAGTATGGAGGTTGTTTTCTGCAATGTAACAGCTAACAGAAATTAACTGCTAATTTAAATGAAAGTTTAGAATTAAATCAACAGGTTGAACTATCTCATGGTAATTCTCAATCTGTTGAGATTGAACATGGTACAGAGGCTTTAATAGAGCAATTTCTCCCAAGTAAATCTTCTAATGGTGAATGTGATCATTTAATTAGTACCCCAGATATCAAAAGTGTATCAACTCACAACCAAACCCCATAGCTGAAGATAAATTTGGCGAAAGAGATGTACACGAGTATTTTCAGAGGCAGGAACGCAGGTTATTTTGCTCAAGACCAGGATCTAGGCTATGGGAATCTGATTTTAGGGGGAAAGTCTTAGCGACACATCAGCTAAAGAAAGTTACTTCTATCACACCAACACCAACTATTCGTTGAATAATTCGTCTGTTAAAATTCCATGTTCGGAAGATATGACTGATTCCTACAAAAACTCCAATTACTCCTCTGCAAATTCTGTATCCTTTAAAAAGTTTTAAGATTTTATGATGAATATCTTCTGACCAATTCTATCAATGGAATTTATGTTATTGATCCTAACAGTTCAAAAGTATTGCTGTGGACACCTATTACAGAAGGAATAAAAGATATAAGAGTTTATGGCAATGCATTTATAATCTTAACCCTCGATGGAAAACTTCACAAGCTTCAAGTGGCAACAATTGATATAGCTATTTTAACCCTGCATGCAAACGGTTTGCACGAACAGTGCGCTAACATGTGCCTTAAATATGCCTCTATTTTCAGAACGTCCCCCTTGTTAAAACAGTTTTGGAAGGATATCATGAAAGATCTTCTTTTCCATGTTGAAAATAAAACATTGGTTCAGGGCATTGATGAATTGAAGAGAAATATCGCCTTGTATCCTTTTAAAGAACAATCGGACATTGATAATCGGATGGAAAAAAACAAACTTTCAAACCCATCCACCGATCTGAAATCAGTTGATTATGTAAATGATCAACCTTTATTGAATGAGAAAGAAGATGGTGAAAGATTTATTCCTGAGAAAGATCGGAGTCACCCGAAAAGAGACGCTCCAATTCTGTATCTCCGCTATTTTCTCTTATGAATTACGTGCTAATGAATCGGGGGGAACATCATTTGAAGATAGAAGTAATTATCAACCTACAAATGTATTTTTTAATGAATTGAAAGTTAAAACCACAAACTCGTTCAGCCAAATTAATAATGAAGAAACTTCGGCCGTACAAGATATTGTCGGAAATCTTGCTTCCAATCTAGTTGGCGCAATTACTTCGAGTACAAAGTCGCTTAAAGACTCAATCTCCAGCTCTTCGCCTCTTCAGAAAACTGGACAGTTTATTTTACACAGTTTAGATGGCTCTGTTATAAGTGGAGAACAATACACAGCTCTTGAAACTGCTTTAGAAAGTCAACCGTCTGACGGAAAGAAGTTAGATGATAACACTGATTCCTTCATCATCCAGACATATTCTAAAAAGGAAAAATCTAAACAAAGTCACTTAAAAAATATTTCTCAAAGAAAAGTAACAATGAAACAAAAGCGGCTGTTGTGACTCCTCTCCCGAGTTATTTAATAGATTTTCGGAAAACTGTATCGGATGTAACGGAAATTCTACTTTTGAGTGATTCAGAAACTTCAATTATAGTAGTCTTAACTCAGTGGTTAAAGGAGTACTCGCAAATTACTGAAAAAATTCGTGATTCGAAAGTGAGGGAAAAACGGCATGAAGATGAAAATGAAAATATGTCCGCTAATGAAGAAAATGTGCATTTTTATCCCCCAGTTCACTGCAGCGATTTGGTGAAGGACGTATCCAGTATATTTTTAATTTGTTTTCAACAGAAAATAATCATTTCGATCATAAAAATTATCTTAATTACGATGAAACGTTTACTGTTCATCCTTTGCTGCCAGAAGACATTGTTAGTTTAGATACTTTTTATTCCATTCTCATTTACAATGATGAAAATCTAATTGATTATAGTTTTATAATGAACAATTTTCATTCGTTGGAACGACACTTATTATTCCATTCGTGGAAATCTCTGATGAAAAAGATAACTTCAACACCAGGAGATAGTCACTCTCCGCAGATACTCCCGATATTGAATTCACGAGGTCGCAAAGAATCCAGTACCTGAGAGGTCTTGCGGAATTTGGGAATTGGGAAACTTTTTTGATAGCCGCTTCCACACTCGCGAGTCCTTCTGTCTTGTTTGATGTTTACTATTTTTCTTATCATAATTCCCAGCTTAAAGAAACCAAACCACCGCTCGATATCGAGTTATACGACTGTTTAACTTTATTTAAGTGGAGTTTCATTACGCGAAAACATCGGTGAAGTGTATGTAAAATATTGGTCAAAATGTCCGGAGTTACAGTTTGAGATCTTTGCTTCCCTTTTACACAGCTGGAATAAAGTTGAGTCGAGTTGCAACTGTGGGTTTCCTTTTCCAAATGCTTTTATTAGTGGATCATCATCATCATCATCATCATCATCGACCTCGTTTCTCGAGGCAATAACCAGTCTTCCCATTTATCAACCGGAAAAGTTCTCAAATTGTTTGAAAGTAAATGTTTTTATACAGGGATGTTTAATTTAGTATTTAGATACAAACTCCGATCTCTCGAACATATTGTGCCTTATATAACCCAGTCCCTCCATAAACCAAGTATAATTTCAATGTTCGATCATATCCATCCTCGTTGGTATTCGCAAGTACTACGTATTGTCTCAAGGATGATCGGAAGTATTGATACAACTGTCACATGCTTAAACTGTTCTTCTCTTTTGTCTGTCCGACCCTCTATGACTCCGAGTGCCAAAATTAAGGTTGAACTTTATCCAGTCATTTCTAGTTATGAGGAACTTCAATTTGACGACAAAGAACCACAAACACGACAGAATGGTGAGTTCAGAGACATCTCCAGAGCTATTCCTCTTTGTGGCAATTAGTTTACATTAACATACTAAAGCGAATTGGGAGTTTGAAGACCCTGTTACTACTCCACGATATGATTGATGTCCTACCTCATGTGACTTTCCTCAAAAAGTGAGTTGTGAAGCGTTTAAGATTCTTAGTAAGGTATTTTATAATGAGTTCCTGGTGGTTCACTGATCTCTGTCAGACTACTACTACTACTACTACTACTACTACTTACTACTACACTACTCACAAAAATAATTATATTTTCCAAAAACCCACTGAAGAAAATTAGGTTTGGACCAGTCGTACCCGTCCTGAACTGTTTTACATATTTTTTAAAACTTTATTATCGTATCAACTACAGGGTGAGCGAAAAGTCCCTGTGCACCTGCAAGAAGTGTAGTAAACCTGGAAGTGGACAGGTGCACATGGACTTCGCTCACCCTGTATTATGATGGTATGGTTAGGCTTACCAGTATTAGGTTGTTGGAGTTGAATTTATTATTAGTCTAAGAAGTTAGTCGCTCATATAAAAGAAGTACACTTGAAAGAGTATTATAGACTTAACGCCGTACTGATCAAAGTTAAATAATTCATAGTTTTATTGCTTTTAACTCATTTTAAAACCTAATTTATAACTTTAAAATCCAGTTAGTAAAAAAGGTAGATAAAAGTGTACGGAGATGCCAGATCAAGATGAAACTGTTACTCGGAGAAACGAGGAAAATTGATGTTACTTTAGTTAATTTAGCGAACCTCCAAATGTAGTTTTTGTAAAATTACTCATAAACTTTCGTAACACTGGTATGCATATGAAATTTTTTTGTCTGCTGTGAGGGTTTTTTCAACTCATATTATATAATTCGACCATGCTGAATTCAAAAATGACATTGGTTTTCCTCAATCAGGTCAGGTTTTTTCTCTATTGGCCATTTATTATAAGTCCAATTTTATCCCCAAATTTATTGATTTTTTTAGCTTAAACTTAAACACTGTAGATACGAGTAATATTATAAGAACACTCGTGAAAAATGAAAACATTGTGTGAATAAATACTTTTATTCATACAATGAATATGGAAAAAAAATTATTGAGGAAGGAATGAAGTTTTTTTGGCTTTCCGTCTGTGTTTTCTTCGGGCACGTCTCGCTTCAAACACCAGCAATAGTCCGCCAGCATATTGATATCTGTTTCCCTGGTACCTCTCTTCCATTATTTTGATATCTTGGTGAAATCGTTCACCCTGTTCCTCACTATAATCCCCGCAATTTTCAGGAAAATAGTCCAAGTGGGACCACAAAAAGTGCATTTTTATGGACATGCGCGACCCATGAGCTTTGAAAGCTTCCATCAAGTTTTCGACAACGGACTCGTATTCTGGACTTCTACGCTTGCCAAGAAAATCAGTGACAACTGATTTGAATGCCTGCCAGGCATTCTTCTCAGTTGGAGTCATTGCGTTTTCGAACTGAGTATCCTTGATCAAAGTTCGAATTTGAGGACCATCAAAAACCCAGCATTTAGTTTAGCATCAGATATATGAGGAAATTTACTCTCGAGATATCGGAATGCTGAACCCTCCTTATTCATTGATTTGATGAAATTTTTCATCAAGCCCAGCTTAATATGAAGTGGTGGGAGCAAAATTTTTGTTGGTGGTACAAGGGGCACTGAAACGACATTATGCGACCCAGGTTCAAAATTCTCTGGATGCCCATTCACGCTGTGCATAGTGCTTCTCATCCGCTCGGCTATCCCATTTGCAGAGGAAACATGGGTATTTCGTGTATCCCCCTTGCATTCCCAATACAAATGCCACAATCTGAAAAAAAATGAAAATATTTAAAGAATTTAGAGAATTTGTTCTATCAGATAAAAAATCTATGCATTGGACTGTATCACTTCTGTGGGGAAGTTAAGTGTTCTTATACGCTCTCAAATAACCTTTGAAAAAACAACATAGTCAATAGCAATAGTTTACTTATGATATTAGTATTACCTTCAAATCTCCACAGATCCTCCAGTTATGTTGGTCGTATACGAGAGCATCCAGTAAAATTTTCATGTTATCGTAGCTCTCAGTAAGTTGTACGGAATGTGCTACAGGGACTGATGCAACCCTATTCCCAATGTTGAGAAGTACTGCTTTCAAACTTCGTTTAGACGAGTCTATAAATAGCCTCCATTCTGATGCGTTATATGGCAGGCCCAAGGATTCGATTAGCCCCTCAACATTGCAGCAGTACACTAAGGAAGAGGTATTTTCGTGCACTGCAAAAAACTTGCGGAATTCTTCCTCTCGTTTCCTATACCAGGAGAATGTTGTTCCCGGAGCCAGCAGTTGTCCTCTCGAAGTCGTGAGCCCAAGATCTTGGCAGCTAATTTGGAAAGTCCTAAATCCCTGGTAAGATCATTAAGTTTGGCCTGGTTGAGAGGCCTCGGCTCATTTGAAGCGGTATTTTGAGGTATATACGACTGGGACTGGTCATTGGCATTGGTCATTGATTCATCATCAGAATCATCGAAGTCCAGGGTTTGAGGTGGGTCGGTATTGGAATTCCAGGACCATGGGGTACAGGTCTCATAGCAGAAGGAATGTCAGGGTATACAACAATGTGTTTATTCTTCTTGTTAACTCCTGAAAATAGAAACACAGAAACATGGATATAAAACTTGCATATGAAATAGAAGAAGCATTCAGACAGTGGCGGCTCGTGAGGGAAGGCTGCGGTCTGTAAAATATGAAATAGGTCGATGGAGTCTGTATATTTTCTTTCTTTTTCATTCATATTGTCCCTTCGGGGACAATATGAATGAAAAAGAAAGAAAATATACAATCATTGTATATGTAAATGTAACTTGTATAACAATATGTGTGTAAATGTATTTTCTATAACAATATGTATATGTAAATGTATGATTACCATTATGGTGAATATTATGCTATATATGGTGAATATTACATTATGGTGAATATTATGTCAAGTTTCATACGAGGATTTCAAAATATTTAAGAAAAATAAATTTATAAGCCCACCTTGGAGGTTTGTCTGCAGAAATAGCAATCTGTCACGTGATCCTTTCCTTCTCTCCAAATCATGGGAATTCCAAAAGGCAAAGATTTCGCTCTGCCTTTGCTCCATCTTCTCAAATTTTCAATGCACGTCTTGCAGCACATATGAGGGGCGAAATTTTTGTCCTGGTCCCCTAGCTTAATTCCAAGTATGCTCTATACATTGTCTTCACAAATTTAGTGATTTGGGACTGGTTATTTAGCATGGTAACCGTCCCACATATGTAGCAGAATCTATTGGGATCATTTTTACACGCTCTATTCATTATGAAATATTTTATCTATATGCCTGAAAAGTAAAAAAAGTGATGATAGATGTTACTGTTCCAATTCCGCTTTGACAAAATCACGAAAAATTCTATTTTACTTATGAGGCCATAGCCGGATAACCTGAGCTGATTGGGAAAAACGGATTGCAGATTCGAAATCAGCAGGAAAAGCTCTATAAGAATCACTTACAAAACCCTTAACAGCAAAATTGATGCATACCAGTGTAATTAATTATCTTATTTTTTTCTGACTTGAGTGACTACTCTAAAATGCTAAATTATGTAATTTATTTTTAGACTCTTCGTTCAGAGCATTATGTGTTCATTGGCCGAACAGAAAGGAAGTTATTTCAGATGGACAATGGCCCAGTCCTTCTTTTTCACACCGCGTCTTTATTTCTCTTCCGAGGTAAGACGCTTCTATTTACATCTAGTCTTGTCATCCTTTTCTGATGCAAAGTACTTTTAAGAATTTCTCTTAATACTTACGATTAAGCTGTAGGTCCCCTAAGTCACGTGGCCTTTACTGTTGCGAAGTAGGTTCAACAACCCCCAAATAATTTTTTAATATCCAAAGTGTAAATATTTCAATATAATGTTATCTTCATTTAATACGATAAAGTAGAAAAGTTCTCCTGAATTACAATAATAATTTATGTGTATAGAGGTAAATCGACGCTTTTATTTATAGGAGGTTACAAAATTTACACCCGTGTTAGGTTAACCTCTGCTTCGGAAATTATTTTAACCCTTTCAGTACCAGTGGGACTATAATGCCCCACCGAAAATAATAATATACATTGTACTAAAATACAACTTTTCTAGTTTTACAAATGCTTCTAGCCTTCTACACGTTTATGTAGGTTTGGTTTAGTTTAGTTGTCGGAAAAGGAACCCAAAATGTTTGTAAGTGAATAGTTACTAAAATATCTGGTTTTGAAAAACACTAACTCTTAAGTTTTTTGTTTAAAGAAAAAACATTAGTGAACGAAGTGGTTTAAGTATTCATAAATTCTCGTTAATTTTTAAAGGTCCGTTCTGCTTTCGACTATTTCGTAACCTGGAGAAACGATGAGAGAGAGAGATGAAGTGTTTATTCAGAGATTTTCACTTTCGTCGATCGCAGGAGTTGACTCGGAGAGACAACTTGATTTTTCACAGAATAAAACCGCAACTGAAACAGAATCTAAAGTTCTTCCTTCCTCGATGTCTCGAACGCGGAAAGTAAAAACGAATCATCCTCTCTTCCAGAGAAAGAAAGCAGACTAGGGACTAATTCCTCGACTAATCACCTTCGTCCTGTTGTTTCTCAGTTTGCGACGAACCAGGAGGTTCCGAGAGCGAGTAACCATTGGGGCGTGAGAGTCCAGCTCCTGAATGGGGTGTGTCACTTGTGCCAATTGGGTCTGACTGTGGAGGTAATGGTGAACGCGGGTGGCCTCACCGTGTTTTCCTGCGGTCACGCCTACCACACCGTCTGCCTCATGCAGTATGGTAGATTCTGCATTCTTTGCCACCGTCCCAACTACCTCAGGCAAATAGTATAGAAGGCATTGGTTAAGTTTTAAATATTATCAGCGATATTTTATCTATCTTATAGGTCGGGATTTGATTCTGTAACTGGAAAACAATTTAGTTTGTCAATAAGAAAATGATAAATATATAAAATTTGGTTTGTGTTTGATATTGATGTATCCGAAACATATATTTATAAAGCTGTTAATTATTTATAGTTTATTATTTAAAAAATTTGAACTGTCTTGTTAAACTTCCAAGCCCAACTGTGGGACCAAACTCTTAAAATGTCCAATAATGAGTAATTTTATAAAATGTTAACATTCCTACTTTGGTGATATTTTTCTCTCATATCAATAGTATAAAATCCTAACTTTTAATTATTCATGGTATTAAATTTAGCAGCACGCTTCTCTCGCATGTTAAAAAGGTGTTTTCGTCACGTTCTTACGTTAAAATTAATGGCAGTCCACTAATTTGCTCAATCTTATAAAACTTTGTTTTGAGATGTGTGTGTGTGTTTTGAGTGTTAATTTTTAGTTATCGAAGGACCAATCATAAATAATGTCTTTCAAACATAGTGAAGTTCAAGGTAATTTATCTAGTCTTGAAAGATCTTATAGTCAGTCTTCCCAGACTTCGTTTTCTCAATGTATCTCATTTTGCATCATTAGCTTACTTAATATATCTTATTTTGCACCATTAGCTTTCCTAATATCTTATTTTGCATCACTGTTTTACTTTAAAATTAAGGTGAGGAATCCGTACCCATCCCTGACAAGACAATTTTATCAACATCTCGTTCAACCCAGCCTTACTAAACTAAACCTAACCAATGCCAATCGAGCTGTGATAAGATTAAAGCATTTTTTTTAGTTAGAGGAAAGACTTCATTATAGTTAAGGTTGTTTATTTTTAAAGGGAATTTAGCAAGAAGGAAATTGAATACGAGTTATATGTACCTTATTCCTTGGATATAACATTATCAAAATCACCACATTGAATTTCAATCGGATGTGGTGTGAAAAGTTTTTGTTAAATTGATCATTTAAAATTACATATTTTTCATACTTCATTAAAAGGGACTAAACTGTTGCTTGTTTGCTCATTTTCATTGGCTAGTGTTGTAATTTTGATTTAGTATTCTTAATGCTTGGCGAAACAGAGTTGAAAGTTAATTTGACATGTATTTGTATTTAACAGTATTAACCATCGTTGAATGAATGCTTTCTCGTTATTAATTATTGTACTCCAGTTTGAATTAGGAGTTTGTTAACATACATTTCTACTCGTTTTAGGTTTGAAAAGCCAATAAAGATAGGGCCTATTTTCTCTCTTAATCCTGTCCTCCCTCTCTTAACTCACTGAATCGCGTCAGATTTCGTAAAAATTCCTAGTCAAACATGCTTTTAATCTTCCATATAATTATTTTAAATGACCGTAATTTAAATCCATGAATATCTTAATCGAATCTATCTCTAACGTAGCAAAGTTTTAAACTCTCGTATTACGAATCCTACCTATCCTACCTAGAATTAAGTAAAGCGAGATACTACTTAATTTTTATCTTGAAAGGAGATTAGTCATAATTTGAATTCCATTTATTATTGTACTTAATGTAATTTGTTATTATACGTTAACCATTATTACTTATTTACTAAATAATTTGTTCAGTTATATATTTTGTTTTTGCAGCTTTTTGCAGCATTTCAGTAGTGTAGAATCTAACTAAGGATATTTTGTGTATGACGCTTCATTCTTTACGCTTAATTTTGTGTTCATAATATTTATCAGGCTCTGATATGTGTAATCGCTGCAATGTTTGTGTTAGTTAAATGCATTTGCGTAGCTATGTTTAAGACGAATCAAGTGGCGGTTTTTTTTTTTTTTTTTTTTTTAAATGTAGCAAATAAAGCAACTTTGAGTTGCTTCATTTTTTAGCAACATTTTCAGATGTGAACAAAAACATGGAAACATCTGGTACTCCTATTTCCCCAGATGGAAAGGAAGGGGATGGCGAGGGGACACGAACGAATTCTGTATGGAAATCGCCTAGGATAATGAGAGTAGATGGCAGGCCCAGTTCCAACCGCCGCGCCGATGGGAGTCAAACCTGGGATTTTACGGTCTGAGCCCAATCCCCAACCGACCGGGAACAGACGAAAATTTGTTATTTTAAAACCTTAAAAGAATTAAATGTAGTATTTGGAGTTCTTTATAGTATTAAAATGATTTGTCACATCCATGACTCGCGACTTCGGTTTGGTTACAAAGTATACCAAAGACTGTCCTCATTTGCTTCACCAGATAAAAGATATCTTCAGCAAATTGTTCACAAAAGCTGTTTACACTTTTGTAAGTGATTATAACTAGTCAACGGAAGTAAATTTGGAAACAAGTAAAAAATTATCTTTATTATTGTTGTTGTTGTTTTATTATTATTATTATTATTATTATTATTAGATGAAGAATGAACTTACCAAATGCTTAATATCATTCCGATGTAATTTTTCTTAGGAACGTTTGGTTATACAATATTGAGAAGCTTAGCTTTTGTAACAGTAGGTTTGAATAGTGAAATATAGCTAATTTAAATATTTTAAAGACATTAATATTTGTTTCAATATTAACAAATTGTGGTTAGAAACTTTCCTTTAAAAATTTTAAAAAAATGCTTACCAGTTTATCATTAATAATAATAATTTTTTTTTTATAAAGTGGAATAAAAGCTTTAAAATAAATTGGATTTTATTTTCATAATGTAAGTTTATTGAGCTCCAAATTGTCATGATTGAAAGGTATTGAAGTCTAGAAAACTGCATTTTATTTTTTATTTCTTCCTGTCGGACAACTCAAATGAGACTCGAGTTCTGGAATTTATTATTTTATGCAGTGACCCAAGAGACAGTCCTTCCATTTAGCTTTTTGGGCATAATATGAAAGGCTCTGAAGAACCGATCGAAATCCTGGTGAGCTCGAGAATAATTTTTTTTCTTAGTGTAGTTCTCAAGGAATTATTAGTTCGTGTCATTGATTGGGTTATACCAGTTGTTAAGGAAGGTAGAGGAATCTTTCGAATTAATCGTAGAAGATTGATTAGTTTCTGTTTTTTCATTGAAATCAGAATTTACTTTGGTCCTTCCGTACGTTTGTTTATTTGTCGATCTGGGAAAAACTTTTGACTTTTTATTGTATCTTCTAGGTTTGGTCATTTTCTTATACCTTTAAATTTTTTACTTGGATAAGAACTACTGGTTTCTATTTCTGTTTTATCGCATATGTTTTTGAAAGGGAGAAGCCTTCGTTCTTTATGTAAAATTAGGAATTAATTTCTTCCTTTTTATTTTCTTTTGAGAGATTCTTTGCCGTTTCGGACTTCTATTTATAGTTCTTTTGGGGAAAGTCATCTGCCTGTTGTATTTACGCCGTTACTTGGATTCTATCTTATTAAGAGCCGGTGTTCTGTTCTTTCTTAGTTTTTTCCTTTTCCATAATTCTTTATGACCTCTCTTCCTTTTCAGTTTCAGCGATTTTCCTTTTTTCTTTCTACGTTCTTTTTTTCGTTATTTCACCGTTCTTTTACCAATTTGTTAACCAAAGGCATTTGGTCTATTTATTTTTGGCCTCAAATTCTTCCTTTCCCATCTTCTCTTCATTGTTTTGGTTTATCTCCGTTGTTTTCTCTTTGGCTTCGGTTATTCTTTCCTTTTACCTGGCATATTTAATACCCTCTTTCTTTCGACCATGACATTTTCTTTTGAACGCATTCTTGTTTTCTTATCTTTTTAGTTCTTTGATGTTGGTGAAGCTTTAAACTTTTCTTTTCCTGCCCGTTTTCTCAGTTTCTCAAATGTTTTGACTTCCTTATCTGTTGGCAAACTTCTTATTGGTCTCTTAAATGTTTTGACCTCCTTATCTGTTCGCAAACTTCTTATTGGTCTCTTAAATGTTTTGACCTCCTTATATGTTCGTAAACCTTTTATCCATTTCTTTCCCGCCATTTTTCCCATTTTCTTAATTCTTTTCTTCTTTGATGTTCGTAAGCCTTTTATTTTTTTCCTCTTTGCTATTTTTCTCTGTTTCTCGATTCTTTAGTTCTGTGACGTTGGTAAACCTTTAAGCTTTTTCTTTCTCGCTGGTTTTTTTGGTTTCTCAAATGCTTTGACTTCCTTATATGTTCGCAAAATTCTTATCGGTCTCTTAAATGTTTGTAAACCTTTTATCTTTTTCTTTTTTGCCATTTTTCCAAGTTTACTCCTTCTTTTGTTATTCTTTGATGTTCGTGAAACTCTTATATATTTTTTCCTTGCTAGTTTTCTCAGTTTCTTAATTCTTTCTTCTTTGGTGTTGGTAAACCTTTAAACTTTTTCTTTCTTGCCAT
The DNA here is from genome assembly GCA_023014485.1 of Bathynomus jamesi. Lineage (NCBI taxonomy): Eukaryota > Metazoa > Arthropoda > Malacostraca > Isopoda > Cirolanidae > Bathynomus > Bathynomus jamesi. Next base: position 131,122 of record JAJOZX010006638.1, on the reverse strand, counting down.
TTTTCTCAGTTTCTTTATTCTTTTCTTCTTTGATCTTCCTAAACCTTTAAACTTTTTCTTTCTTGCTATTTTTCTTAGTTGCTTAATTCTTTTCTTCTTGATGTTGGACTTGTTGGTGAACTTTAAACTTTTTCTTTCTTGCCATTTTTCTTAATTGCTTAATTTTCTTCTTGAAGTTGGTAAACCTTTAAACTTTTTCTTTCTTGCCATTTTAAGCAGTTTCTTTATTCTTTTCTTCTTTGATGTTGGTAAACCGTTAAACTTTTTCTTTCTTGCCATTTTTCTCATTTTCTTTATTCTTTTCTTTGATGTTGGTAAACCTTTAATCTTTCCCATTTTTGCCATTTTAAGCAGTTCTTTTATTACTTTCTTCTTTGATGTTGATAAAACTATAAACTTTACCTTTCCTACCTTTTTTCTCAGTTTCTTTATTCTTTTCTTCTTTGATGTTGGTAAACCTTTAAACTTTTTCTTTCTTGCCATTTTAAGCAGTTCTTTTATTACTTTCTTCTTTGATGTTGATAAAACTATAAACTTTACCTTTCCTGCCTTTTTTCTCAGTTTCTTTATTCTTTTCTTCTTTGATGTTGGTAAACCTTTAAACTTTTTCTTCCTTGCCATTTTTCTTAGTTGCTTTATTCTTTTCTTCTTTGATGTTGGTAAAACTTTAAACTTTTTCTTTCTTGCTATTTTAAGCAGTTTCTTTATTCTTTTCTTCTTTGATCTTCCTAAACCTTTAAACTTTTTCTTTCTTGCCATTTTTCTCAGTTTCTTTTTTCTCTTCTTTGATCTTCCTAAACCTTTAAACTTTTTCCTTCTTGCCATTTTTCTCAGTTTCTATATTCTTTTCTTCTTTGATGTTGGTAAACCTTTAAACTTTTTCTTTCTTGCTATTTTTCTCAGTTTCTTTATTCTTTTCTTTTTTGATCTTCCTTAACCTTTAAACTTTTTCTTTCTTGCCATTTTTCTCAGTTTCTTAATTCTTTTCTTCTTTGATCTTCCTAAACGTTTAAACTTTTTCTTTCTTACCATTTTTCTCAGTTTCTTTATTCTTTTCTGCTTTGATGTTGGTAAACCTTTAAACTTTTTCTTTCTTTCCATTTTTCTCAGTTTCTTTTTTCTCTTCTTTTATCTTCCTAAACCTTTAAACTTTTTCCTTCTTGCCATTTTTCTCAGTTTCTTTATTCTTTTCTTCTTTGATGTTGGTAAACCTTTAAACTTTTTCTTTCTTGCTATATTCTCAGTTTTTTATTCTTTTCTTTTTTGATCTTCCTTAACCTTTAAACTTTTCTTTCTTGCCATTTTTCTCAGTTTCTTAATTCTTTTCTTCTTTGATCTTCCTAAACGTTTAAACTTTTTCTTTCTTTACCATTTTTCTCAGTTTCTTTATTCTTTTCTGCTTGTTGTTGGTAAACCTTTAAACTTTTTCTTTCTTGCTATTTTTCTCAGTTCTTTATTCTTTTCTTTTTTGATCTTCCTAAACGTTTAAACTTTTTCTTCCTTGCCATTTTTCTCAGTTTCTTTATTCTTTTCTGCTTTGATGTTGGTAAACCTTTAAACTTTTCTTTCTTGTTATTTTTCTCAGTTTCTTAATTCTTTTCTTTTTTGATCTTCCTAAACGTTTAAACTTTTTCTTCCTTGCCATTTTCTCAGTTTTTTAATTCTTTTCTTTTTTGATCTTCCTAAACCTTTAAACTTTTTCTTTCTTGCCATTTTTTCAGTTTCTTAATTCTTTTCTTCTTTGATCTTCCTAAACCTTTAAACTTTTTCTTTCTTGCCATTTTTCTCAGTTTATTTTTTCTTTTCTTTTTTGATCTTCCTAAACCTTTAAACTTTTTCCTTCTTGCCATTTTTCTCAGTTTCTTTATTCTTTTCTTCTTTGATGTTGGTAAACCTTTAAACTTTTTCTTTCTTGCCATTTTTCTCAGTTTATTTTTCTTTTCTTTTGATCTTCCTAAACCTTTAAACTTTTTCTTTCTTGCCATTTTTCTCAGTTTCTTAATTCTTTTCTTCTTTGATCTTCCTAAACGTTTAAACTTTTTCTTTCTTACCATTTTTCTCAGTTTCTTTATTCTTTTCTGCTTTGATGTTGGTAAACCTTTAAACTTTTTCTTTCTTTCCATTTTTCTCAGTTTCTTTTTTCTCTTCTTTTATCTTCCTAAACCTTTAAACTTTTTCCTTCTTGCCATTTTTCTCAGTTTCTTTATTCTTTTCTTCTTTGATGTTGGTAAACCTTTAAACTTTTTCTTTCTTGCTATATTTCTCAGTTTCTTTATTCTTTTCTTTTTTGATCTTCCTTAACCTTTAAACTTTTTCTTTCTTGCCATTTTTCTCAGTTTCTTAATTCTTTTCTTCTTTGATCTTCCTAAACGTTTAAACTTTTTCTTTCTTACCATTTTTCTCAGTTTCTTTATTCTTTTCTGCTTTGTTGTTGGTAAACCTTTAAACTTTTTCTTTCTTGCTATTTTTCTCAGTTTCTTTATTCTTTTCTTTTTTGATCTTCCTAAACGTTTAAACTTTTTCTTCCTTGCCATTTTTCTCAGTTTCTTTATTCTTTTCTGCTTTGATGTTGGTAAACCTTTAAACTTTTTCTTTCTTGTTATTTTTCTCAGTTTCTTAATTCTTTTCTTTTTTGATCTTCCTAAACGTTTAAACTTTTTCTTCCTTGCCATTTTTCTCAGTTTTTTAATTCTTTTCTTTTTTGATCTTCCTAAACCTTTAAACTTTTTCTTTCTTGCCATTTTTTTCAGTTTCTTAATTCTTTTCTTCTTTGATCTTCCTAAACCTTTAAACTTTTTCTTTCTTGCCATTTTTCTCAGTTTATTTTTCTTTCTTTTTGATCTTCCTAAACCTTTAAACTTTTCTTTCTTGCCATTTTCTCAGTTTCTTAATCTTTTTTTTTTTTGATCTCCTAAACCTTTAAACTTTTTCTTCTTGCCATTTTTCTCAGTTTCTTTATTCTTTTCTTCTTTGATGTTGGTAAACCTTTAAACTTTTTCTTTCTTGCCATTTTTCTCAGTTTATTTTTTCTTTTCTTTTTTGATCTTCCTAAACCTTTAAACTTTTTCTTTCTTGCCATTTTTCTCAGTTTCTTAATTCTTTTCTTCTTTGATCTTCCTAAACGTTTAAACTTTTTCTTTCTTACCATTTTTCTCAGTTTCTTTATTCTTTTCTGCTTTGATGTTGGTAAACCTTTAAACTTTTTCTTTCTTGTTATTTTTCTCAGTTTCTTAATTCTTTTCTTTTTTGATCTTCCTAAACGTTTAAACTTTTTCTTCCTTGCCATTTTTCTCAGTTTCTTAATTCTTTTCTTTTTTGATCTTCCTAAACCTTTAAACTTTTTCTTTCTTGCCATTTTTTTCAGTTTCTTAATTCTTTTCTTCTTTGATCTTCCTAAACCTTTAAACTTTTTCTTTCTTGCCATTTTTCTCAGTTTATTTTTTCTTTTCTTTTTTGATCTTCCTAAACCTTTAAACTTTTTCTTTCTTGCCATTTTTCTCAGTTTCTTAATTCTTTTCTTTTTTGATCTTCCTAAACGTTTAAACTTTTTCTTTCTTGCCATTTTTCTCAGTTTCTTTTTTCTTTTCTTTTTGATCTTCCTAAACCTTTAAACTTTTCTTTCTTGCCATTTTTCTCAGTTTCTTTTCTTCTTTGATCTTCCTAAACCTTTAAACTTTTTCTTTCTTGCCATTTTTCTCAGTTTCTTTATCTTTTCTTTTTTGATGGTAAACCTTTAAACTTTTTCTTTCTTGCCATTTTTCTCAGTTTCTTAATTCTTTTCTTTTTTGATCTTCCTAAACGTTTAAACTTTTTCTTTCTTACCATTTTTCTCAGTTTCTTTATTCTTTTCTGCTTTGATGTTGGTAAACCTTTAAACTTTTTCTTTCTTGTTATTTTTCTCAGTTTCTTAATTCTTTTCTTTTTTGATCTTCCTAAACGTTTAAACTTTTTCTTCCTTGCCATTTTTCTCAGTTTCTTAATTCTTTTCTTTTTTGATCTTCCTAAACCTTTAAACTTTTTCTTTCTTGCCATTTTTTTCAGTTTCTTAATTCTTTTCTTCTTTGATCTTCCTAAACCTTTAAACTTTTCTTTCTTGCCATTTTTCTCAGTTTCTTAATTCTTTTCTTTTTGATCTTCCTAAACCTTTAAGCTTTTTCTTTCTTGCCATTTTTCTCAGTTTCTTAATTCTTTTCTTCTTTGATCTTCCTAAACCTTTAAACTTTTTCTTTCTTGCCATTTTTCTCAGTTTCTTTTTTCTCTTCTTTGATCTTCCTAAACCTTTAAACTTTTTCTTTCTTGCCATTTTTCTCAATTTCTTTATTCTTTTCTTCTTGATGTTGGTAAACCTTTAAACTTTTTTCTTCTTGCCATTTTTCTCAGTTTCTTAATTCTTTTCTTTTTTGATCTTCCTAAACTTTTAAGCTTTTTCTTTCTTGCCATTTTTCTCAGTTTCTTAATTCTTTTCTTCTTTGATCTTCCTAAACGTTTAAACTTTTTCTTTCTTACCATTTTTCTCAGTTTCTTTATTCTTTTCTGCTTTGATGTTGGTAAACCTTTAAACTTTTTCTTTCTTGCCATTTTTCTCAGTTTCTTAATTCTTTTCTTTTTTGATCTTCCTAAACTTTTAAGCTTTTTCTTTCTTGCCATTTTTCTCAGTTTCTTAATTCTTTTCTTCTTTGATCTTCCTAAACGTTTAAACTTTTTCTTTCTTACCATTTTTCTCAGTTTCTTTATTCTTTTCTGCTTTGATGTTGGTAAACCTTTAAACTTTTTCTTTCTTGCCATTTTTCTCAGTTTCTTAATTCTTTTCTTTTTGATCTTCCTAAACCTTTAAGCTTTTCTTTCTTGCCATTTTCTCAGTTTCTTAATTCTTTTCTTTTTTGATCTTCCTAAACCTTTAAGCTTTTTCTTTCTTGCCATTTTCTCAGTTTCTTAATTCTTTTCTTTTTTGATCTTCCTAAACTTTAAACTTTTTCTTTCTTGCCATTTTTCTCAGTTTCTTAATTCTTTTCTTCTTTGATCTTCCTAAACGTTTAAACTTTTTCTTTCTTACCATTTTTCTCAGTTTCTTTATTCTTTTCTGCTTTGATGTTGGTAAACCTTTAAACTTTTTCTTTTGTTATTTTTCTCAGTTTCTTAATTCTTTTCTTTTTTGATCTTCCTAAACGTTTAAACTTTTCTTTCTTGCCATTTTTCTCAGTTTCTTTTTTCTTTTCTTTTTGATCTTCCTAAACCTTTAAACTTTTTCTTTCTTGCCATTTTTCTCAGTTTCTTAATTCTTCTTCTTTGATCTTCCTAAACGTTTAAACTTTTTCTTTCTTACCATTTTTCTCAGTTTCTTTATTCTTTTCTGCTTTGATGTTGGTAAACTTTAAACTTTTTCTTTCTTGCCATTTTTCTCAGTTTCTTAATTCTTTTCTTTTTTGATCTTCCTAAACCTTTAAGCTTTTTCTTTCTTGCCATTTTTCTCAGTTTCTTAATTCTTTTCTTCTTTGATCTTCCTAAACGTTTAAACTTCTTTTTTCTTTTCTTTTTTGATCTTCCTAAACCTTTAAACTTTTTCTTTCTTGTCATTTTTCTCAGTTTCTTAATTCTTTTCTTTTTTGATCTTCCTAAACCTTTAAGCTTTTTCTTTCTTGCCATTTTTCTCAGTTTCTTAATTCTTTTCTTTTTTGATCTTCCTAAACCTTTAAACTTTTTCTTTCTTGCCATTTTTCTCAGTTTCTTTTTTCTTTTCTTTTTTGATCTTCCTAAACCTTTAAGCTTTTTCTTTCTTGCCATTTTACTCAGTTTCTTAATTCTTTTCTTCTTTGATGTTTGTAAACCTTTATATTTTTTCTTCGTTTCCATTTTTCTCAGTTTCTTTATTTTTTTTATCTTTTTTGACATTCGGAAACTTTTCTTCTTTGCCCTTTTTCTCAATTTCTGAATTCCTTTGTTCTTTTTTGATATTTGTAATTGGGGACCAAGGATCTCATTTTCAGTGTTCCTGCATAGGCATGGCTTCTATAGTTAATGTAGGTAAACACTTTGCTTATTGATTATTTTGGGGTTCTGTTTTGGTTCTGTCGTACAATTACAGTTTTCGTGGTAGTTGGTGTGATTTTCCTTTGCTATAAGAGGATTCCATTTGCAGGAACAAAAGGATGAACACCAGTATTTATCACAGATAGTGTGCTTTCGTTTTTGTTTCGATTTTTTATTTTACAAAATATTTAGGAAAGCCGGTGAAGGTTTGTCATGTAAATTAGTTACGTCATTGTAAGGCGCATTTCTAATTTTCTTCTAAAATGAATTAGAAATTTTATTCCAGAAATATTTATAAGTACTCTAGTTATTGTAAATATTTTTCCTTGGCTATTTAAACCCAAAATTTTATTTACTAGCGTCTAACACTGCATTAAATCGTTTAAATTGTATTTTAGGCTGCAGGTTTCTCGATAGTTGGATGTTCTTGGATGTAGACTAAGTAAAATGCTATGGGAGGGAGAACCTTATCTAACCGTAATTTTCTTAAGGATTACTGTTGAAGTTACTGTGATTCTACTCGAATATTTTGTTCAACATTCGTGTACGTTATTACTAAAGAGAGAAATTTTTAATAATATAATCCTTAAGTCCTCGATTTAAAATTTAAAAGGAATTGAAAATGCTTTCATTATTCTAGCTTTTGACTGCTCCATTCAAATTAACGTAAAGTACCACGATCAAAATTGACGGTAAACTGTGAAGACAATTCATTCATACGATTAAGATTCTTCCCTTTTTTCTAACAAAAGTTTTGTCAGCGGATTTTTCATTTTATGAGTGAGTCGCGGCTTACAGGCCTTAAAGCATGATTATATGTAAACATGGAAGTTTTCCTGAATCGTATTTATGACACCAAAATAATCAAATTCGACGCTCAAATTTTCCCTAAATGGCCGAAAAAACAGACCACGCACTACCTGAAATTTCCTGCTAAAAGTATGGATCGAATAGTTATTGGTACAACTTTTAGGCTGTTCGATACGAAACTCAATTATTTCTTGAATTTGTGAACTTAAATTAAGTTTTCTTCACAAGTGAATGGGAAAAAATTCATTACATTAACAATTATTTTCTGCTTTGCTGGGGAATAAGGCTACATATAGGAAGCACAACTGGAGTAACGCTGCATTAACTAAATATATACACAAATTTACAGGATGAAAATATTAGTTGTTCCATAACTTCAAATTAGAAAAATGAGTTTTTCGTCAATAAAGCAGCTAATTTTTACATTTTTTAAACTTCAACAACAAAATTTTAAAGCCATTAGTTTTTAGTTAAAAAGGTGTGTTCTGTGAGCAGTGGAGTTGCTTTTTGCAGGATTGAAAATGAACACTGTTTGGATTCTTTTTTATGCGCATGTTCATCATCATATTAGAGTGGGCCAGTCAAGTCGTGTCTTGAACAACACAGAAAGTAAAATCCCGAACTATACATTGTAAATGGACACGCCTCTACAAACTTTCATGCACTTTTGTGAAATAGAGAAAATGCAAGCCTGTTTATATATTTACAAACGAAAAAAGCCATAAAAATTTTGGGCTTCAGGTTCAAAGCCAGTGTGGCGAAAGTCATGAAACTGCATTTAAAATCAAAGTGACTCGTGGGCTTAAAGTAAATGTTGAAATGTTGAGGTCTCACTAGATCAAAATTTTCTGTTCAAAATAGTTTGCATAAAATTATTTACACGTTATAATGCGAACGTGAACCGACTAAATGTTGATAGGCTTTGATACGAGTATAATGTCCACATACAAATTTTGTTCAATAGATGTTTAAATGAATAATATAAATATAATCTTGTGAGAATGCCAGAGAAGCAAACTTGAGTGTGTTTTTAAGGTTGTTTAACTTCCTTCGTAACAGCAAAGGGTATGTGACAAAGGGAACCTACAGGGTGTCCACATTGTCTTGTCACCCCAGTAAAATACCGACTGATTTTCGTTTTCCTTTCAGACCCATTTATCGCTTAGATGGCCTGCCAGTTCTTGGTTTATCTTTTACAGCTCCTGTTGTGAACAGTTTCTTTTCTCATATCAAATTATCAACAGAGTCCTTTTTGGAGGAGTTGCGCGATTAAATCGATCCTGGAAGTCTGCACGAATATTTTCAGTAGTTTTGCTATTAGTGGTCGCTCATGGACCCAGGTACTACTAGCCAATATGCGTTGTTCAATCGTATAGTTGCTGCTATCACACATTTGAAATGGGTCTGAAAGAAAAAATAAAATAATTTAGTATTTTACTGGGGTGACAAGACATTGTGGACACCCTGTTAGGTCTACAGCTTTACGTGGAATCCGAACCACGAATCGCTACATCATCTGGAATTTGAGGGCGGTCACCCATCCCACTACTACTCAGACCTAATGTCGCTTAACTTCGATGATCTACTGGAAGCGATATTATGACAATGGCCAGACGAAACCCTGCAAAACTGAAAGGAGGAATTCATTTTCGACATGAAGCCCAGAACAACAGTAAATCCCTCTTTTATTCTAAGGAAATGACGATTTGCTTCTTCAAACCTCAATTGTCATTTTCCGCAATTTTGCTTCTCCTTCCATACGCATACCTTTGACTGAAAGCAGCGTTTGCCGACTGGGGCCTTTACTTTAATCAACTCTTGTCTTTAAACAGAAGGAATAAAGGCATACACTGTTTAAAACAGACATACACTTTTTAAGTTATGGACTGCCAAAGATTTATTCGGATGATGTTTGCGGACTGATATATATATATATATATATATATATATATATATATATATTATATATATATATATATATATATAATATATACCGTGTGACCACAAAAATTGTCCCTGTTTTTAATCGCTTATTACTCAGTCATTATTGCAGCTTCACAAATGAAATAAAAAGCATTCGAAAGAGAACATTTTAAAGTTTTAATTTATTCTACATGTGTTCAAAGTGACGTCCCTGGACATTCTTACATTTCACACAACGGGAAAGGAAGTTATTTATTACATTTTCCAAAACGCTGCATTCAATGGACTGTACAGTGTACACTGTACACTCTCTACCACCGCTTGCTTTAATTCTTCGATAGAGGATGGCTCTTGCCTGAATACTTTGTCCTTGACAAATCCCCAGAGAAAAAAGTCCATAGGTGATAGATCGGGAGATCTTGCGGGCCAGGGAAACTGCGAGCGATGAGAAATGAATCTTTGTTCAAAAAATCTTGCTAAACATTCCAGTGATTGCCTAGTTGTGTGGGCTGTTGCTCCGTCTTGCTGAAACCACTTGTTACTGCAGTTTTCTTGTTCAAAAACAGTGTTCAGCATTTCTACATATCTTTCTGAAGTTACTGAAAGCGGTCTCCTTGTCTCTGGGTCCTCAAAAAAGTAAGGACCATAAACCTTGCTGCTACTCAAACCACACCAGACAATAACTTTTGGTGAATGCAGAGGTTTCTCCAAGTGTATATTTGGCTTGTTTCGTGACCAACACCGGTAATTCTGTCTGTTGATGAACCCATTGAGATAGATGTGGCATTCATCACTGAATATTATGTCACTTAATCTTATCTGGTTTTGTTCAATTATTGTTTCGATGCGTTCACAAAACATCAAACGACGCTGGTAGTCTTGTTCGCTAAGCTGTTGCAAACACATAATTTTGAATGACTTCATTCTCAAATCCAACGTGATTATTTTCCGAATGCTCTCCCGTTTGATTCCTGTCACAGCTGATAGTCGTCTCACAGATTTCTTGTTGTCCGTTTCAAGCTGATTTGCGACTGAATCAATGTTTTCAGCGGTTCGCACACCTTTGCTGCGCCCAGAGTTGCCTTTATGCATGTTCTTGATTGAGCCGTGATGTTTCCATTTCGCGAAAATCCTGCGAATCGTTTTAGGATCTATGGTCCTTTGCTGACCGTATTGTCGTCTGAAAGACCGTTGGGTGGCAACTACGAGCCATGTTTGATCATCTCTTCTGCGATGAAAACACGTTGCATGTCCGACAAATAACCCATGATTGTGGTGGATAAAACTGTCATTTTTTTATAAGTACTGATTTCGTATCCAGGATATCGAAAAAATTAAATAAAACTTTTAAATATTCTTTTTCGAAAGCTTTTTATTTCATTTGTGAAGCTGCAATAATGACTGAGTAATAAGCGATTAAAAACAGGGACAATTTTTGTGGTCACACGGTATATATATATATATATATATATATATATTATATATATATATAATATATACGTTTACCCATAATGAATCTCCTGTAATAAAAATGTTCAACGTAACGAAACTTGTCGGAAACATTTCAAATTCTCCTCGATCACAATGAGAGATTTAAATCTATATTTCATAATAGCAAATGTTAAAAGAAACAATTTCATATTTTGTGTTGCGCAATTTACTTCCGTACACCTTCACTTTATTTGTTCCTCGAAAAAGAAACTAACAAAAATGGCACCTGTGTGGCCATTAATGAATTTTTAAAATGTCGGTGCCATACACACGTACAATTTTAGTCTTGGTACTATAATTTGGGTACAGTTAGTTTCGTCGTTGTGCAAACTGAAATAATTTAATTAAATATGACATTATTGAAGGCATGACCGAACAAAATAAAATTAAAACCCATATTAACAAATTCTCTCTCTCTCTCTCTCTCTCTCTCTCTCTCTCTCTCTCTCTCTCTCTCTCTCCATTTCTTTAAAATTGTGTTTTTCTTCATGACAGTAAAACAAATACCAAAGCTGAATTTTTTTCAATACGTCGCGAGTCAACTTGAGCGCCGAGAGAGAGAGAGAGAGAGAGAGACATTCCGTCTTCTCACAAAACACAACCACGACGAATGACTGCACAGTCCCTGAGAAGAAAATGTTCAACAATAAATCTTAATCAAATCACCTTAATCAGATGTACATAAAAAAGACAAAAAATCATTAGAGAAAACACACACACACACACATATATATATATATATATATATATCAGATGTACATAAAAAAAGAAAAAATCATTAGAGAAAAAACACACACACACACACACGCACACACACATATATATATATATATATATATATATATATATATATATTTCATTCATTCTTTCATTCTTATGACGTTTATCCTTTCTCTTTCTTCCCTGAAGCAAATTTTTGCCCTACTTCCTGTAGCTCCTTTCTTGGACTTCGATATTTATCAGTCTTCATCTAAGTACATCTGTCTGTTTACCTCTATTCGTATATATAGGACTATATATATATATATATATATATATAATGATGGAAAGTCAGTGGCCTCATTACAGTTGTGTATATATTATTTCACGTGGCTCAACATATTGCCAGTACTATTTCACGAAATATGTTGTAACACATTTATGTTCGTTACGACGTCGATTGCTTCCCTGTTTCGGTTTGAACACACACACACACATTTGGGTGCATCATCCTTAGTGTTCAACCACAGTGCGGATGCGCAGTTTTACATTTGAAAATGGGGGTGCAATTGTCATCTCTCTCTCTCTGGTGTATATATATATTATATATATATATATATATATATATAATAATATTATATATATATATATATATATATATATATATATATATATATGTGTGTGTGTGTGTGTGTGTTGTGTGTGTGTGTGGTGTTCAAAGGCTTTTATTTCCATTTCTTAAGTTTTTATTTGCCCCTATGAACCATAACTTAATTTATCCACACTTACGATTTGCCTTCAAGAATAACTATCGTTCCGTGCGACTTAAAACCGTTACTAGAATATGCACATGTACATATGTGTAGACCCTATGCGTACATGCTTACACAAGTGCGTTAGCTGTTTTGCCAAATCTTGTATACAACAGTTATGATGAGGTGAATGTTTGTAAACATGAAAAATGAAAAATGAGAAATGAAAAGCATGTGTATGCACTCGTACATGTACATGTACATATAGAAAACTTGTACGTAATACATACAAGCACAATGACCTTACCTGAGATGGATATATATATATATATATATATATATATATATATATGTATATATATATATATATAATAGGGTGATCAACTTAAAAAGTGTGCACTGCAAAATATACAACACCACACTTTTATGTTAATCACCATATATATAATATATATATATAATCAGTTAATTATTGAATTAATTAAAAATATTTCAAATCGGAGTTAAAAACTAAAAAAAAAAAGTACTTACAACGATTCTTGGAATGTCTTCTGATTACCAGTGCACCGGTAGATTATAAACTCCTTAAATCATGGAATTCAATAGAATTTAGTCAGTGGGGTCAAAGAGACGGTGTGGTGTGGATGTGTTACTCCCGTGCAAGGAGTTTTTTCAAGTGCAAAATTAAAATGAAATTTTCTTCAGTACATTTGAAAGTGAACTAATATGAATTTATAAGTGAAATAATGATATTAATAAATAAATAAGTTATATTTTCCTTAAGTTTTCAGTTCATAGGTTTTAGTTACGAATTTGAATACCTTTTAAAAAGGTGAGTCTTATGAATGACTTGGTTTTTTACTTCGGGTTAATTCCATAGAAATGATGCACGAATTGCTGCTGCAGCCGTACTGCGGGATATTTGCGGTCTAATATACATACTATTATCGCTTATCTTTCTTATTCTTCCTCCTTGTAACGTTATCACACTTAAAGAAAGATTACGAAACACCTGTTTTCTTTGTTTTTTTAACGACCGTATTGTTAGTAGTGTTTGAAAGTTTCATTCCGTATTCACTGACATCAAAATTCATTTTGGGTAACGTGGGTTACGACTTTACGACAGGAAGCGACACACCAAGCCTGTTATTGTAAGCATTGGTTTATCATAATTGTGAAGTAAAGCGAAGGCAGGGAGAGTTGAATTAATTAATAAGGTTAACGTAGGCCTGTTTTGTAAATAATTAGGGCCTTTCTTAATAGCTTCTAAATATCCTCGTAGGTCTGACAAAGCTGATAGTTATAGAATTAAATAAATACGAAATGCTTGGCCTTGGTTGATAGTCGAACAGAACTAATTCAATTGTCCTTTCAATCTAGAAACTTGGCGCGAAGTTTCATGCGTGTCAGTTTAGCCTAATGGTACTACTTAAGCCTAGCCAAGGTGAATTAGGCCACATAACTAGGTAATTCATCATGCTAAAAAGCCTATTTAATGTGGAGATTTAAATGCCACTGATGGAGCGTTCTAATTTCGTACGTAAATTTTGATTTCGATTAGGCTCATTCTACAATAGAATTAATGTCTAGGCTATCTTTACAGCTTTGAAACTATAAAAACGTTTTACATAACTAACACCCATTAAAATTCTGCTAAGCCTGAAGGCCAACCCACACCAAAAATTCATAACCTCAGCCTTCAGATACTAATTTCAACCCTTTGCGTTAATATGACATTACATAAATATCTAAATACTGTATTGTAAAACTCTGTCACTCGTATTATTTTTTTAATAGTTTTTGAATATTCAGTAGGTGTAGGTAATATATTAATATTTACACGCATTGTCGTAAATGATTTTATCCAAACTTCTCCTTTCAACCAGAGCAGGAATAAACTAGCAGAACCATTTAAAAATTTTTAAAGTATGTAAATTTACTTCCGGATTCCATTGATAACATCGAATAAAAATTAAAACTAAACTTGCAAAAAATAAAGGGTGGGAGACCTTTACAACACCGTCACTTGATTTCCTTAAAGGACTCGTTCATTCTCACGATCGAAACTACCTACCTAAGTTATAGAATCGTTTATAGCTTGAAAGTATTAAATTAAGCTCGTAAGGTGTTATTGCATATTTTTTAAGTTTTTATTTTACTTAACACCAGAAAATACCAGCGTCCATCGCTCAGTGGGTAACACCATTTCGCTATATGCGAGTTAAGACACTGGGATCGGGTGTTCGAACCCCGATGATGCTGGTAATAATGATAGAGGAGTTAATACTTTTACAGTCATAGAGTAGTAGGTTTTTGGAATGACTTGCCAATGATGTGGTAAATAGTAACTCATTAGTTACTTTTAAGAAAAAATTGGATGCTTTCATGAATGAAAGAGATAGTTTGTAGATTGTAAGTAGTATATATCCTGGATCTTTTCCGTTTGACTGCCGCCATTGAAACGTAAGAGATGAGTGCCCCCAGCCTTCTTTACTTAGCCTTATAAGGCTAACTAACGAAAATATCACGACCTAACCTAACCAATCGTTAGGTCAACTGTACGACCTTGACGATTGGTTAGGTTAGGTCGTGATATTTTTGTTAGTTAGCCTTATAAAACTAACTAAAGAAGGCTGGAGGCCCTGATCTTCAGGTGATCCCCTTATTTTTCTGAGTACACGATTAAAACTTAAAAATTAAGCATGGATCTTGAAAGTAATTAAAATTGTTTATAAGAAACAAAATTTGAAGGGGAAATTAAGAAAAGCTTTTTTATAAAGTAACTTATTTTGTATCATCAAGACATTTCAGTTAAAATACAAAATACAAAAAGTTTAATTATGTTTCAATGGCGGCAGTCAAACGGAAAAGATCCTATATCCTTATCTTAAGTTGTGTGGGCTACTTTCGTAGTAGTAAATAGTTTTATGTTAATTAGCTGACTTGAGATTGACGCTTTGCAAGATTTATTCTAAAATATAGCTCATAACTTGGATAACCTCGATAGGCCCCAGTGGCTTCATGTTTTCCAAATGTACTGTAATGTAAAGAGTAATATGCATTAGTCGGCCTGAGCGCTGTGCTAATTTCTGGCCCTTCTGTCTAATTATTAACATCAGAAAATGAAACCAATTCATGCTACATTTCTCGAATCACCTGAAGATCAGGGCCCCCAGCTTTCTTTAGTTAGCCTTATAAGGCTAACTAACGAAAATATCACGACCTAACCAATCGTTAGGTCAACTGTACGCCCTTGACGATTGGTTAGGTCGTTATATTTTCGTTAGTTAGCCTTATAAAGATAACTAAAGAAGGCTGGGGGCCCTGATCTTCAGGTGATCCCTTTTCTCAAAAGATCAACGGTAAAATTCCAGATGCCAGACGCACTTCAGAGTCCGTCCTAATTACTAACCTAACCTAACCAACCTAATCTAACTTAACCTGTCCTAACCTAATTTAACATATTGCCAAATTGTTATGAACTCTATCTCAGAATTGCGTTTGGCATCTGGAATTTCGCCAGATCGAGATCAGTCTAGGCAACCTGTTGTCCAATTGATCGTCAGAAAATGTAGTCCTGTCTTCTGAATACTTTAATTAAGGCATTTTCTATTCGGCACACGAAATTCTAAAAATTTAGAATATTCTTTAAATAGCTAAGGTGTGTGAGCCTTGACGAAAAGAACGTTTGTTAAATTTCGCCTAAACTTTCGTCAACTGATATTAGGAAACAAACAGAATGATAGCTATATGGAACCTCTGAACATTCGAGTATATTATTTAATTAGAGTTTATTATAATTATTTAATTTATTGAAAAGAGAATACAGTGACAGAGTTTTACGATTGTGTTAGATATTTGTTATGACACTAATATATTCACAATACTCTCATCTGAATATGTCCTTCGAAGCATGGAAGCTTTTTAGGCAAAATGAATGGCATTTAGCTTATTTATTGCATAAAAATAGTGAAAGTGGCAAGTAATAACGATAGAGACAACAAAAAATACTAACAATAATAATAAATACAATACAAAATTTACAAAATGTTACATGATTTTAAATTAAATGATTTATTGTATATTGAATAGAAAGTAAATTCTGCTTAAGAATAATAATAATAAAAAAGAAGAGTAATGATTTTTATGCTACATAAATTAAAGGTGATTAACGAAATTATTCATATTTTAAATAGTTGATTACAAAATTGGGAGCAATCCAAGAATAAGCACCCCAAAGTTCCCAGTCCAAGAAAAAGCACCCCAGTTAGACCCCAATCCAAGAAACAGCACCCCAGTTCGACCTCAATCCAAATTAAAGGATTTTAACATCAACATTCCTCGAAAACTTTGTCCAGGTCATTGCTTCATCGCACTTATCACACAATCCAAGAATAAGCACCCCAAAGTTCCCAGTCCAAGAAAAAGCACCCCAGTTAGACCCCAATCCAAGAAACAGCATCCCAGTTCGACCTCAATCCAAATTAAAGGATTTTAACATCAACATTCCTCGAAAACTTTGTCCAGGTCATTGCTTCATCGCACTTATCACACATCACTTTTTTAATAAGATTTTTTCCCTTGCACCAATTTATTACTGGCAATGGATCTTCAACCAATAATGGTAATACTTCAGTTTGAAGTGCTACCATTATTATCGGGTGCTAATTCTTGGATTGTTCATATATATATATATATATATATATATATATATATATATATACACTATATGATCAAAAGTATTCGGACACCCCGGAAAATCCGCATTTCTGCAAATATCACCTTCGCCGAAAGGTATGCTGGGAAAAAGCGTGGCGAAACTATAATGCTGAGGTGTTCTGTTAAGTTATCAGTAACTGTTGTGAAGCCATGCCGCGCGGACGTGGACTCGTCATCGGATGTTATTTAAGTAACGTTTCTATACGAAACATTGCAGCCAAACAGGATATACCAAAGTCGACTGTAGCGGATGTTATCATGAGATGGAAGCACGACGGTGCAACTAACGCGAAAAAACGTTCCGGACGACCACGCAAACTGACGGAACGTGATAGAAGAAGTCTGGTACGACATGTCAAGAAGTCCCGCACGTCCTCTGCCGCTTCCATCGCTGAGGAGGTAGGAAGAGCATCCGGTACCTCCGTTAGTACTGTAACTATCCGCAGAGAGATGCACAGACTCGGTTATTATGGTAGAGCAGCTGTACACAAGCCACTGATTACAAAAGTTAATGCCACGCGTCGTTTGTCTGGTGTGTCTCCCGTCGTTCCTGGACCGTGGAGGACTGGAAAACTGTTCTTTGGAGCGAGGAGTCGCGGTATTCACTCTTCCAGTCTGATGGGCGTGTTTGGGTGTGACGACAGCCCGGAGAACGGCTTCTTCCTGACTGTGTACGTCCAACGGTGAAGTTCGGTGGAGGGTCCATCATGGTATGGGGTTGTTTTTCCTGGCTAGGGCTCGGCCCGTTGGTTGTTATACCCACTACCATGAACGCTGACGTTTATCTCGACGTTCTGGACAATTCGGCCCTCCCTACACTGTGGCAATACTACGGAGATGGCCATTGTTTGTTTCAACAGGATCGAGCTCCCTGCCATACTGCAAGGCGTGTGCAGGACTGGTTTCGTGAAAATAAGGTAGATTTGTTAGACTGGCCTGCTCAGAGCCCCGATCTCAACCCAATCGAGCACATGTGGGACGAACTGGAGCGACGGATACGAAACCGCACACCACGCCTGGCTTCACTTGCATCTCTTGCATCAGCTCTGCAAGAGGAATGGCGAGCCATTCCTGCACAGACTTACCGAAAACTGGTGGAAAGTATGCCTCGACGTGTTGACGCTGTAATAAAAGCAAAGGGTGCTACTGGTTACTAAATGCCATAATAAAACCATTTTTCCCAAAACCATGCGGTGTCCGAATACTTTTGATCATATATATATAGTGGCGGCTCGTGCTCATAATAGTTGGTGGGGCCCGACTAATGAATATACTTAATATCAAAATATTTATGTATCCCATCACTATGTATGGAGGCAAACAATGAATTTACTGCAATTATTATTGGTTTTTCCGCTTTTTAAAGTACGGTAATAGTTCGCAACTGCATTCTGTTCAATCAGTGTAAATCATGTAATTTTTGCACTTTTCTGTGCGTGTACACACATACACATTATAAAACAGTAAAATAAACTTAGTTGAGAATGAAATAAAATTAAAAACAAACAGAAATTAGTTAATATTTTATCATAAGGTGCATACTCACGTTTATTTATATAAATATTCTCCTCTTCTGTTTTTTCTTTTGGCAAATTTTTCAATTACCTTTTTATTGTAGTCTGGAATTTGCGATATAAACTCTTTGTGTATTGAACAGAGCCAAAGCATTTAGGCGATCTTGTGTCATCGTGTTTCTTAAAAATGTCTTTATTCGTTTCAATGTACTGAAACAGCGTTCAGAATCGGCAGTAGAAACAGGCGTCACTAAGACAATTTCCAATAATTTTGACACTTCAGAAAAGGTATCTAGCAGTTTGTTTTCGTATAAGAAGCGCATTAAAGCGCAAACGCTCGAAATATTAGCAAAGCTTTTGTTTGAGTACACGATTTCTAATTCAGAAGACAGTTTTTCTCCCCTTAGCATAGGATAATTAGTTGAAAAGCTAATCAGCTGTTCCGTTTTCAATGACATAATCTTTGACTATTCAAAGAAAATGTAATTGGAGTGTAACTAATTAAAATTACACATTGAAAAAGGTAAATATAAAATGAACTGTAAATGAATAAAAACAGATCTTTACATTGTGGGAATTAATGACCCCCATCTGTTCATTGAATAGATTAATATTTATTCATTGAAAAAAAAACACCGTAAACAATCTCTAAATCAAATATGACTGCGATAATTTAAACGAAAATTTTCAGCCTTCCGGGCCACTTCACCGTGGCCCCAAGATCAGCATATTAAACCAATCAGGAGAAATCCGGATCCTCGCGGTGCGTCAATTCTCGTAATACTATGTTATAAAATAGTGTATATAGGGCCAATTTAAATGAGCCCTTTAGATATAAGATTTCATGCTCATGTTGAAGAAAGCGTCTATAACTTAGAAAAAAAATATGTTACATATCTAATTCGAAAACTTAATAGTTTATTTCATTTTTTTGCTTTTGTGCAGAGATTACTGGTGGGGCCCGGCCCCTATGGCCCTTATAGAGGAGCCGCCACTGTATATATATATATATATATATATATATACGAAACCTACGGTAAAATTATTGAATGCCAGGTTAGGTCAACTGTACGCCCTTGACGATTGGTTAGGTTAAGTTGTGATATTTTCGTTAAAACTAACGAAAATATCACGACTTAACCTAACGGCCTAACCAATCGTCAAGGGCGTACAATTAACCTAACCGGGCATTCACTTAACCATTTTAGAGCAATTGACTCCATTTTAGAGCAATCCAAGAATGAGCACCCTCGTTCGATACCAATCCAAGAAAAAACACTCTAAATTGATTTGGGTTGCTTATTCTTGGATTGCTCCCAAAATTGATTACTATGATAAAAATGGCAATAGTGAACTTATACATCAGTAGGAGCTAATGAAGCGCTTTTTTAGTGATGAAGCCTGCCTTATATGCATGGGAATTGCATTCCATACATCTACTAAGACTGAAAGAGAGTGCATTTCCTGTAGTTTCTATTGTATAATTAGGTTTTTGTATAAAATCACTGGGCACTCTGGTGTTATAACGATGGTGTATTTGATGGGGAGGCGGGGTGATTGATTTTTGAATGAGTGATGTATGTCGATTTTGGTTGATAGCTTTGAATTTGTATAAGTCATTTAGTTTTAAAATATTTAGCTCCTTAAACATTGAGAAAGTGTGACTTTGTTCTCGTTATTCAAGAGAGTTCGCAGACATTTTTTATGAATTACTTCCAAAGGATGTTTTGTATATTTCTTGGAACTACCCCCATGCTGTAATGCAATATAGAAAATGTAGATTGATGAAGGAATAATATAGGGTAAGGACTAAGGAGTGCGTTTTGAGGAATGGTCTTTTTTAGTTTAAATAAGATGAAGAGAAATCTTGATTTTTTGGATTTAATATGTCGTACATGACTTTTGAAATTGTTTTTCATCTAAATTAATGCCAAGTACTTTAACCTTATTCACTTGCAAGAGTAGGTAGTATTCCCAATTTTTATCTGGCAGTTTGAATTAACGTGTTTTGTGGTAATAATCACACATGATGACTTTGTCAGGTTCAATAAAAGTTTTCTAACTGCCCGTTCGTTTCATTAATCAGAAAGTCCGTGTTATGATGGGAAGAAGTAAGTGTGGTATCATCTGCGTATTGTACACAATTTAATGGGTTAGAAAGATGAAAATCGTTGACGTGAATTAGAAATAGTAATGACCCAAAATAATCCTTGTGGGACTCTTACTGATGGCGATTTGACGGATACGATTTTAACCAATCGAGGATACTTCTCTTATTCCATATATGTGAAGTTTATTCAATAAGATTTCATGCGAGAGTGTATCAAATGCTTTTGACAAGTCGAGGAAGATCAAGGCACTGTTGAAAGCAGTGTTTTTTGCTGTTTAAGTTCTGATACACATTTTCTAATAGCATGTTTATGGCATCTTCCGTTGTATGTCCACCTCTAAACCCAAATTGTGTTTTACTTAATTAGGCAAAAAAACTAGCCTATGTCACAGGCCCTTACTAGGCTACCAAACTTACTCTATCTATAATTAACCTTTACAGTTGGAAAAATAGGCTTTTCAAAAAGCCTAGTTAGGCCTAAATCATTGTTAAAATTACTTATTCCTTAAAAAATTAACAATATGTATCTAATTTTTTTATTTATACTCAAAATTGTTGTGCAGCTTGTTCCATAATTAACAATAGTTATATTAAGAATGTTGTGTGCAAACAAATTATTCTAGAACCCGGCCCTAGGTTACAGTCTGTTTGTGTGTAAACAAAAAACCTGCTAAACTTTAATCATATGCCTGAGATGATTACGAAATTCTAAAAGTTTAGAGTTTAGACAATTTCTAACGTTTGATGACAAAATAGAACGTGGTATTTTTGCTAAAGTTTAGATTTTTTTAGTTTAGCAAGTTTTTGCCAAATAGAAAACGCCTTTAATGTCATCTGTAATAAAGCATACTTTTCAGTGTCACTACAGGTACCAAGTTGTAGGCTCCTTCTGACTTTACAGGTAAAAAGGTTTAACATTAAAATCATAACGTTGTAAATAAAAGTATTAGGGTTTTAGGCTCAGTAAGCCTACTTGTAGTACCTATGGGCCTAGGCTTTGCTGTCTTGGGTTTTAGCTTCACTAGAACATGATTATTTTTACGAGGTTTACTGGAAATTGTATTATTAAACAAGAATTACAAAAGCTGGAAATATAGTAAAAGGACAGGTTAGTACTCGTATAATACTTGGAAAGGACAGCCTATATGTATATAGTCGTAGGCCGAATCATGTTGGTCATATATAAATAAGGAATGAAATTTCGGACAGTGAAGAATTAACTGATTAGGGAAGTTTACTAATTATGAATTTTCGTTGATTCCTCACGCATGAGCAAATGACATTTCGGAGTCACGTACACGTACAGCGGATGCGCATTGATTCTCTATTAAATGCATAAAATTAATGGAAGGACGGCTTCACAGAATAAAACGAGAAAACATCCGACTCAAGCCATTTACTTCGCAAACTGCAGATAGTTAAATGGAAATCCTCACATCGTAGAGCTACTATTTTCAAATAATCTCTATCGCTAACTTAAAAGTAAGAATTGATGAACGTACAGAAATTCATACTCGCCCAAATACATTCTTCGTAAAACCAATATATATCGGAGATATAGAATTATTCCCCCATTGCAGACAATAGACTAAGAACTAAGTTTAAAATACTCTGCAAATGAGAACAATGACTTAATGATCTTGGAAACTATTTATTTTTATTCTCACGCTAACCGCTTTCAGTAATGTAAACATTTTAAAAATAGAAAAAATTTTCGATTGTAGCTTCCCGATTTTATATAGAAGACCATATTTCAGTAGTGTTGATAAGCTGATACATCTTCTCTCAAGGTTATTTTTTAATTTTCTACTTTAATTTGTACTGAGGATGATAAAGTTTATCGAAAGCGAGCTACGTAATAAAATTCTTGCAACTGGATTGTGTTTACTTCTTTGAAAAGTATATGCTATGCACCGTGCAGTATACTAGTATACCTTAAGCTTACTGTACGCTGTAGGGCTTAGTCCAATCAGTTCATCACCAGTTTAAGTAGCTCCATCTATTTAAGAGGCCATATATTTTGGCAGAGAAACAAAGAAACGAAACAAACCTATTTCATTCTCTCTGAAACTGAAGCGGAATTTGCTTCTGTAGTCAAGTGGCTTTGAGAGAGGACTCAAATTTGGCTCCAAATAAAACGTAAACAAAAATCAGTGAAAATAAAGATCGAATGAAACTATAAGCGATAGTAAACTTTACATTAACACTCCTGGAAGGTAGATTGATTAGTGAAGTATACACACACACACACACACACACACACACAGTGGTGGCCATAAGTCGCGCATCATCCCATCAATTAAAAAAAATTGTTTTAACGTAAAAGTAAAATACCAAAACTACTGTAAATAGTAGAAAAGATGTATTTAGAAACTACTCAAGCATACAAAACATACTGATGAATTGCGGTCAGTATTTCGTACATTTACCCTTTTTTTTTCAGCACTTCGGCGATACGTCGTGGCATGGAATTTACCAGTATTTCGCAATACTCCGGCCTAATTTCCTGCGCCCGCACCTTCTTTATGGCTTCAAGCAAATCATTCAATGATGTAGGATTGTGACGTAACTTTTTCTTTGACGGTTCGCCAGCAGTTCTCTATCGGGTTTAAATCGGCCGAGTTTCCTGGCCAAGGCCCGATCAGCTGAAAACCCGAATTTCGGAGCCAATCAAACGGCTTTAGTGCGGTGACATGGCGCTCCGTCTTGTTGGAAAAACCTAAATATCCTACGGGAGAAGTTGCCGCTGTTTATGGAGATGTGCCACACGTTTTTCCAACATCGCCGAAACAATACAGCTGCTAAGTCTCATACAGCGCATGCAGTTAACAGCTGGGAACTCCCGAGCCAGATTGCTTCCTGGCAAGAAGATACCAGAACAGATAGGCGGAAACGGATCTCTCTCGGAGAACAAAAGCGTTACTAAACACGCGATACCGAAGGAAAACGAACTAGGAATGCGCAAGGGGCAAGTGGCAACCCAAAACAAAGAACATAAATATTGTCCTGACTAATATTCAAGGAATAAAACCAAACAACTTGCTAAACAAAGTTTCGTACCTGAAAGGATTTATGGACGAAACAAAGGCGAACATCGCATGCCTCACAGAAATGCATCTTAAAGATTGCCAAGGAAACTGCGAATACTGTATTGATAAGAAAGAGTTACGTATCGATAGTTTCAACTTACTAAGAGCGGATAGAACAGCGAGACGTAAAGGTGGATGTGCTACTTATATACATGAGACTTCTATGACAGAGACGGTAGTAAGTAAATCAAACAGTTTCTTGGAACTCCTAGCAGTGAAAATAGAGAAACTAAACGTGGTACTGATAGTCATCTGTAGACCTCCAAACACTACAACTGAAAAATTCTCGGATGCCATTGTTGATATCAGAAACCTAATAAAGTCCGTAAACTCTCCATCCCCCAATATAATACTCTGCGGAGATTTTAATTTCCCATTTATAAAATACAAAAGGTGAGTAGAAATATATATGTACACCAGGACAAGGGGGGGCACAAGAGAAGACCAGGAGCAAGCAAAAATGTTGATGGCTCACAAACGAGTTTGTTGACAGGAGATAACAGAAAACACCAGGAAAAATAACTGCCTAGATCTGGTATTCACAAATAACACGAACTTGATTGTTGATATAAAAATAACCCCAACTATTATTTCAGACCACAACATAATCGAGATATCAACAAATATGGCGAAAACATTAATAAAAGATAATATCCGTACTGAAGAAAGAAGCAAATTTAGAACTTTTAACTTGAACTCCAAGACTATAAATTGGGAAACAATCAGATCACACATTGCCCAAATAGAGTGGAAAACAGTTTTCGAGAATAAAACAACCGAAGAAAAGAAGAAAAGACGTTGGAAATTTTAGAAAAATATGCTCCGAAAGCACAGCCAAAAGGAAAGGAATTGGTTCGAGAGGCAAAAGCGAACAATTTTCCACAAAAAAAGTAACGGAGAAGTTAGTTAATTGCAGAGGTAACAATACCAGGAAAGTAATACAAGAAAAACAGGAGAGTATCGATAGGGCAATACAAGCCCTGATTTAGGGCATACAGAGGGGGAAGAGGAAAAGGTAGTAGAAGCAATGAAAGGATAATCCCAAATACTTCTCTAGCTATGCGAGAAGAAAAACAAAAACGCGTGCCATATCGGTCCCTTAAGGAAAGGAAATAATGAACCAACCGACGATCTAAAAGAAATATCTGAAACATTGAGATCCCAGTATGAATCAGCCTTCAGTATCTCAAAAACTGACAAAGCGATAATTGACATAAATACTTTCTTTGAAGAGAAATTGCAAGGAGATTGTATAACAGATTTTGATTTTACCCCAAAAGATATAACGCGAGCTACTGGACAAATGAAATCACACTCGGCTGCAGGTCTGGACAAATGGAACGCATTATTGATTAAAAATTGTAAAAATTAAATAACCACATCAATATATTGGAAATGGTGAAGATCCTTCCACTCGTGAAAATACCGAGTATCTTGAAAAGAGCAAACATTGTCCCTATATAAAGGAGGGGATAGATCTCGAGCAAAACACTAGAGACCAGTGTCTTTGACGTCCCGTCTTACCAAAGTATTTGAAAGAATAGTTAGAGACAAAATATGACTTTTTGGAGACACTGGAAAGACGGCGAAAATCAGCACGGATTCCGATCAGGAAGATCATGTCTCTCACAACTAATAGATCATTATAACAATATCCTAGACGCACTTGAAGGCAATGAAGATTATGATGTCGTATACAAGGATTTTGCTGAAGCTTTCGACAAATGTGATCAGGTATAATACCGCATAAAATGAAACACGAGAATAACAGGCAAAGTGGGAAAATAGATCACAACTTCCTCAGAGAACGTCTATATTCAAGACCTGTATAACATCATCAGATCAGGGAGTACGCAGTTCAGTACCACAAGGAACAGTATTGGCCCCGCTCCTTTTCGTTATCATGCTAACAAACCGAGACAATGAAGTAAACAGCAATAGTATAGTAACATTCTTTACAGACGAGACAAAGATCAGCAAAAAAATGAGCGATGCGAAAGAGGTAGAGGGGCACAAACAGAATTTACAAATGGTCAGAAGACAACAATATGACATTTAACACCGAGAAATTCCAGCTCTTGAGATATGGTAGAAATGAGGAACTTACTGTAGACAGCATATTATGCCCCGGACAGACAGGAAATTCATAGAAGCACGAAAGCGATAGATTTGGGGGTTATAATGACCGATGATGCGAAATTCGAGGCACAAAATCAGATAGCGATAAACAAAGCAAAAAGAGTCACGGGACAGGTACTAAGAACCTTTAAAAGAGGGGACAAGACAATAATGATTTCCCTGCTAAAAACACTGATCATACCAAACTTGAATACTGCTCAGTCTTGATGTCCCCATACAAGAAGGAAGAAATTAATAAACGAAGATATTCAGACACATTTCACAGCCAAGGTCGATGGCTGTAAAGAACTCAACTACTGGGAAAGACTACGTAAACTAAATCTGTACTCACTAGAAAGAAGAAGAGAGGTACACCATAATATATACATGGAAAATGATCGAAAAACTGGTACCAAACCTCAAACTAAACTTAATTACCACCCAAACAACACTGGAAAATAGGAAAGGCAGAATGTGTAGTGTTCCCAAATTAAAGGCCCGACAAGGGACCTCCTCAACACTGAAGGGAAATTGCTTGGTTGTCAGGGGGCCAAGACTTTTTAACCAGCTTCCAAAGAACCTCAGGAACGTTACAGGGGTCAAAGTTGAAATCTTCAAAAGAAGATTAGATGCCTAGCTCAGGATGGTACCAGATGAGCCGGAGATGGAGAGCGCAAGAGAGTAACTCGCTTCTCCACCAAGCCAGGCCTAGAGGCAGGGCCACCAGCTTGACCTTCGTGTGAAGAGAGACCAGTGCATGAAACTGGTCCGAGGTTACGATATATATACATACTGTATATATATATATATATTATTTTTTTTTTTTTTCTTTCTCTCTTTTTCCTGCCAAACGAACCCCATGTTCGTCATGATTTTGCTTTGTCTACAAATACCAACAAACTTTAACAAATTCTTCAAGTTCCATTGTATTTATTTGTTGAGCTGTATCCGATGTTAAAAGCCAGTTTTAAGGAGTCTTCGCTCGCATTGCCAAAGAGAATACATCTTGCTTATACTGTATGATTTTAGCGACCTCTAGGCTACCTTTAATTAAAGAGGATGTGCCACTATTATTAGTATTTTTTTTTTTTATAAATTCTTTGATGATATTCCGCTTGATAATCCCCTCGGTGATGTTGGTGCTTGGGGTTGCATGCTAGCGTTCTTGCAGGACATTCAACTGATCTGGGAGATGCATTCAGTCGGAAATTGCAGACATTAAAATGAAGCTCCGTGCACAACATTGTTATTCGTTGATTTTGCACGTAATGGAACTGATTGAATGCTGTTGTACATTATTTAATTAGTACTATGTTGTTTAGTAAATATTTAATAAAGATAAATATTCCCTGATCACTCATCGTATGGGTAGGCTAATTTTCCACCGAGCCTATTATATTCAAATAAACGTTCCAATGTTTGACTTGGAATTTATTTTGTGTCCTTAGATTTTAACTTTTTTTAAAATAGGTTTACGGTAACTTAGTACGCTGAGTATGTAGTGTATTTAAAAAAATTCTTGTTACAGCATTGTGTGCTGTAGGGCCTAGTACGATAATTAATAATGTATTCCATATAATTTACCTCTCAGCTTAGGCCCCATTAACGTATTTACTGTAAAAATGAATGCAGTCCGATTTTATTATTAGACTGATTTGTTTACCTTAAGCGTAGCTAAATTCAGAGACAAATATAAACCCATAAGAATAGGCCTACATCCTGTTTTCACTTATCAAATTTATGAATGACCTTATAGGCTCTGGCCTGAAGGAAAGGAAATAGCCTGTTGTCAATCAATTAGGTGGCAGAAATCTTGTTTGGGATGTACAGTAAAATAAAATTTCCGCTTAGTTTGCTTATTGTTTGAATCATTCTGTAAGAAAATGATAAGTATTTGGATTTTAATTTTTTATGTACAGAAGGCTAGGCCATTATTTTTCTCTGTAAGTTTCGTATAGCCTACTTGATTTTATTGCGCTCCAAAGCTTAATAAAAAATTGTTTAGGCTTGGTTTTGGGTTTGGTTCTATAATCACAAAATTAGGCATAAAGGCATAAAATGCTTTGGCCCACGAAATATTGTGACCAAGGTTTCGTCCTATATTAATAATACTTAATGTAAATTCTCTGCAATGTATTCACAACAGGGCCCCAAATTTTTACGGTAGGCTAACAATAAATTAATCTGTAGTATATATATATATATATATATATATATATATATATATATATATATATATATTATATATATATATATATCGAGGGTATGAAACAGCAATCTGGACTACAACATATACAGAACAGATAGAGTTGTTAGACGAGGAGAAGGAGCACGACGAGGAGGGTGTTGCATCTACGTGAAAAACACACACCCATGTGAGGTGAAGATAAGCAAATCAAACAGCACAGTCGAAATTGTTATTTTTAGAAGTAAAAGAACTGAACCTAACCATTATGAACGCCTACAGACCACCAAACACCACAAAAAGTGAATTCCAATTCGTTACAAATGAAATAGAAAGCATGTTATTTACTTGAAACTCCAGCCACAAATATTTTAATTTGTGGGGATTTTAATTTTCCATTAATAATATGGAAGAAAAATGACGAATTTATATACAGTATGTTGAGAAGTTTCGTGATAACATTGTAAAAAATGGTAGAACCTAGGCAACAATGCTATTAGTTATTATGGAACATTATGCCTTTTCCCAGGAAATCTGTGAAGCAACTAGAAAAGAGAACATTTTGGATTCAATTTTGACAAATAACAAGGAGATAAAAATAAATAAAGGTAACGCGCACACATTTCTCCGACCATAACCTAATTGATATGCAATTAAAGTTAGCAGCCAGAGGTCCAAAAACGCATCCCAGAGAATCAGAAGGATTATCTAAAGGTTTAAACCTAAATTCAAAGAAATAAATATAAATTCAAAGAAAGTAGATGGGGAAAGTGTAAATATAGATTTAAAGGAAGTAAATTGGAAGTTGCTACTTACGAGAAGACTCCAGAAGAAATACTTTATATAATGGAAACTGAAACATGTTCCAGAGAGACAAAAAAGAAAACGTAGCAAGTTCGAGAGAAAAATCGGGACACTATTTAGATTTTAGACAATGGAAACAAACCATGAAAAAATCTCCACAGGTGCAGAACTGAAGCAAGGAGACTCGAACTAGAAACAGAAAACTTTGCGAAATAGAAGTGGACCTAAAACAAACGAAGAAGAAAACATGGTAGCAGAAAATACAAAGTAACCCAAAAATACTTCTAAACGTTTGCAAAGAGAAAAATGAATGCAAAGAGAGTATTGGTACGTTGATAGATGGGCGACCGAATACACAAGTGACCCAGAAAAAATGAGCGAACTGCTTGAGGAATAACTTAACTTCGTGTTTAGCACCCCTAAGTCCGAGAAGAAAGTAAAAAATCCAGATGAATTTTTTGACATTGACACAAATCAGCCAAGAACAAGTTCGGGCTCGAACCTATTAATGGACTTAGAATTCTTGGAAGGAGATGTAATTAAGGCTTTATCACAAATGTGAGAAAATGTGGCACCAGGACCAGACACATGGAATGCCACGTTTTAAAGAAATGTAAAGAGGGTAATCAGAGTATTGCTGAACCGCTATACTTACCATGGAGAAAATCACTCGATACAGGACAAATTCCACGTCCATTAAAGAACGCGAACATTCCCCCCCCCTTATTTAAACGTGGTAACAGAAAAATGCCCAAAAATTATCGGCCAGTAGCTCTGACCTCCCACCATATAAAGTGCTTTCAACGTAAATTTAGAGGTAAAACTACTTGCTACCTACAGCACAAGAAGAGAATTTATAAAGTCAAACCCAACATGTTTCAGGGCTGGAAGATCATGTCTGTCACAGCTATTAAACCACCAGAAAGAAAATATTGGAAACATTATGTCAAGGACAAAGCATAGCTGTAATATATGCTGACTTTGCTAAAGCCTTCGATAAATGTGACCATGGAATTATATCACACAAATTTAAGAATACATTAATTACTGGAAAGCTGGCAAGATGGACATTTAATTTTCTGACTCGAAGAACACAAAAAGTGGTAATAAATGGAGTTAAAGTTGAAGTCTCAGAAGTCATGAGCTCTGTCTCACAAGGTACAGTATTAGTCCCCTTGCTGTTCATAATAATGACTGCGGACATTGATGCAAATATTAATGACAGTATCATGTTTCGCAGATGATACGAAGATATGCAAGGAAATAGCGAACGAAGGTGACATAGAAAAATTACAAAATGACATTCAAACATTATGCAAATGGGCAGAAGACAACACTGTGAAGTTCAACGAAAAAAAAATCCAACTTCTAAGATATGGTACTAACAAGGTGGTACAGAATAAAGAGTATAAAACTCTGCAAGCCAAACAGATAACACTAAACCCACAAGTCAGGGATCTTCGACTAATAATGTCGGCGGATGCAGAATTCAGAGAGCGCTATAATATTAAAATTACAACAGCTAGGAAAATAATGGGAATCGTCTGGAGGAGCTTCTGCAGCAGAAAAACAAGCATCATGCTAAAATTATGGAAGTCTAGTCCTACCAATAATAATTGAGTACTTACTCAGTATTCACAAGCCCATACAGAAAACGAGACATTGCAAACATAGAAGCCATACAAAGGACTTTTACGTCTAAGATCGAGGAAACGAAAGGTGAGATCTACTAGTCTCGACGACAATCCCTGAAATTCTACTCTCTGGGAAAAAGACGCGAGCGGTACACGATAATACACATGGAAAATATTAGAGGTTTCGTCCCTAACCTTAGACATGAAATACAAACAGACTGGAATGAGAGAAGAGGAAAATTTTGTATTATCCCAGCTTTTTTTTTTTGTGCAGGAAGAAAGGGCCAAGGGCGAATGCCCGCAAAAGCGGCCCTCGCCCCCCATAGAAGAAGAAGAGAGCCAAAATCAGTGTTCGAAGTTTTCGAGATGCCTAGATACTCTGCGTTTGAAAGCTGGAAGGTCACAGACAGGAGGAAAGATGGGTTGAGGAAGATTGTTCCAGAGTTGACTGGTTGAGTAGATGAAAGACTGAAAATACCGATTAACCCTTGCATTAGATAGGTGGACAGAATAGGAATGAGAATGTGTAGAAAGTCTGGTACTGCATGCTCTCCTTAAAGGAGGAGGCATGCAGTTAGAGAGTTCAGAAGAGCAATGTCCGTTATGATAGCGATAGTAAAGAGAGAGTGAGGCAACAGTGCGGCGAAGAGAGAGAGAGAGACTGAAGACAATCAGTAAGAGGCAGGGAATTGATGAGACGAAAAGTCTTTGATTCCACCAAGTCAAGTACGGCTGTGTGGGTTGAGCCACCCACACATGAGAAGCATACTCCATACATGGGCGAACAAGACTCCTGTAGAGAGAGTAACTGAGTCGGGGGTGAAGAAACCGCGGAGACAGTCAGCACACCTAACCTCTTAGAAGCTGTTTTAGAAAGAGAGAGTATATGTGATCTTTCCAGGAAAGATCACGAGAAAAGGAAACGCCAAGAATGTTAAGAGAAGAGGAAGGATTGAGTTGTGTGTTGTTAAAGGTAAGGAGATAGTCGTGTGGAAGATTGTGACGAGTAGACAGAGGGAGGAAGTGAGTTTTTGAGGCATTGAAAGCCACAAGGTTTTCTCTGCCCCAATCAGAGATAGCAGAAAGATCAGAGGTCAGGTGTCCCATAGCTGTCCTACGCGAATCATGAATAAATAAAAGATAATTGATAAATAAAAAGAAAAGAGTGGGTGACAGGACAGAACCTTGAAGAACACCACTATTAATAGCTTTAGGAGAACAGTGGCTATCTACAACTGCAGCTATAGTTCGGCCAGAAAGGAAATTAGAGATGAAGGCACAGAGAGATGGATAGAAGCCGAAGGAGGGCAGTTTGGAAATTAAAGATTTGTGCCAGACTCTATCAGAAGCTTTCGATATGTCTAGCTCAATAGCAAAAGTTTCACCGAAATCCCGAAAGGAGGATGACCAAGAGTCAGAGAGATATGCAAGAAGATCGCCAGTAGAGCGTCCCTTGCGGAATCCATACTGACGATCTGAAAGAAGATTGTGAGAAGAAAGGTGTTTAAGAATCTTCCTATTAAGGATAGATTTGAAAACTTTGGAAAGGCAAGAAATCAAAGCAATTGGACGATAGTTGGAGGGTTGAGAGTGGTCACCCTTCTTTGGGATAGGCTGAATGAAAGCGAACTTCCAGGAGGAAGGCAAAGTACTAGATGAGAGACAAAGACAAAAGCGTTTGCCTAGGCAGGGTGTCAGGCCTTAAGCACAATTCTTAAGAACAACAGGAGGAATACCATCAGGACCGTACGCCTTCCTAGTGTTGAGCCCAGATAAGGCAGAAAAAACATCTTTAGAAGATATTCTAATTTCAGACATAATAAGGTCAGAGTGGAGTTTTGTCAGAAGAGACGGCAACTGAGCCGTCGGAATGAAAAAGAGGAGGGAAAGAAGAGGAAGTAAAGTTGTTGAAGTTCTTAGCTAGATGCCAGAAGGAGCGAGAAGAATTAGAATTGGAGAGGTTTTCACATTTTGTTGGTTAAAGGAAATTTTGGCAAGTCGAGGAACAGATTTTGCACGATTTCGGGCAGAAAATAAGCTGAGTGAGAGTCAGGAGTTAGATGGTGATGGTACCTTCTGGAAGCCTCCTCCCTGTTGCGGATAGCATTAGAACAAGTAAAGTTAAGCCAAGGTGTTTTTTGCATTAGTTGTAGGCATAGAATATGGAATGTACGCCTCCATGCCCGAGAGAATCACCTCTGTGATGCGCTCAGCAGACCCGGAAGGGCCCCGGCCATGGAAAACAGATATAAGATTGTGGTCGGAGAAGCCCAACGGAGAAAAAAAGTTTCACAGAGGAAGAAGGATGAGGGGTAAGAAATAAATGGAGACTGTTGGGCCTCTTTCCAAGGCGATGGGAGATACGAGTAGGGTGCTGTACAATCTGCTGTACGTCATTCGGGATAGAAAAGTTATAAGCTAGTTCACCAGGGATGTCATTGAAATGGGAGAAAAGCCAAAGGTGGTGGTGAACATTGAAATCTAAAATGGAGATTTCAGCAAAGGGAGAGCGGGAAAGAATGTATTCCACTTTGGAAGTGAGGTAGTCAAAGAACTTTGGATAGTTAGAAGAATTAGGAGAAAGGTAGACAGCGCAGATGTATTTAGTTTGAGATTGGCATGTAAGCTGTAACCAAAGGGTATATATATATACACACACACACACACACATATATATATATATATATATATATATATATGTGTGTGATATATATCTAGGTATATATACAGGGTGGTGCAAAAGTCGCGCATCATAGGAATTTTCAGTGTTGATTATATTTATTTTTTTTAGGTAGGGGATGGCTGCGAAATTAACAATATACGAGAGGATGAGCTTGGTTTTAATGTATGGAATACCAGGTACAACAAATCTATTGTTAATTTCGCAGCCATCCCTTACCTAAAAGAAAAAAAAATAATATAGTCAACTGAAAATTCCTATGATGCGCGACTTTTGCGCCACCCTATATAAAATCTATGGGTGCCGCGTCTTAAGGTACCTAAGCGCCAAAATTAAAATTCGTCAGAAATCGCCTCCAATATATATATATATGATGAATAAAACCACGAAGGAAAGGAAACACAAAAAGGTGCTCAAGCGCTTTCGTCTAATGACATCCTCAGGAACACTGAAGTACATATAAAAGGTCACGGCCTATACTATATAGGTTACAGAAAGAAAAAAAAATAATAAATAAATAAATAACATACATACACACAAACATATATATATATATATACACATACATATCTACACACACACACACATATATATATATATATATAATTATATATGCAATAAACAGAGAAGTAAAAATAAAAATTAAAAATTAAAGGATTAACAAAGAGGCATACAGATTTGTAAGGAAAAATATCGATTTTTAGCACAAGATCAAATGAATTATAAAAATACAAATTTATACTGGAAATCTGCCCGGGTTTTAACACTTTGCCTTTTATAGTCAAGTTTCGATATATATAAAAATAAAATGAAGATTAAAAGTTAATACAGTAGCATACAAGTTTACCAAAGATTTAGCGTCCTACCCTTTTTATCTAAATCTGTTTTGAAGGAATTCAAAACAACAGGATCGAGTTGAAAAAGACCTTTGCTTATGTTGAAGTTATTTGAAAGTTGGATAATGGTAGACTCAAGAATATTTCTATTAACAATGTTGCTAGAGTGAAATAAAACTGAAGCATTATTCCAATCAATACAGTGGGATAACTCTGACAAATGGACAAAAAGAGCACTGGGCAACTGTCCTGTTCTAACGGAATATTGATGCTGTTTTATACGTGTGTGCAAATCCTTTCCCGTCTGACCTATGTAAAAGGAATCACATTGTTTACACCCAATTTTATAGATAATGCCTGAATTATTGGTAGGGCTATTTTTACTATGATATTTTTCACAATATTGTTATATGAAAATACTACATTAATATCCAAAAGTTTAAGTACATTAGCAATGCCTAAAAAGCCCGCGAAAAATGGAAGTACTAAAATATTTTTTGACAAAGTACGAGTGTTATTATTGACACGATAGAAAGTTCGTTTTGCCTTGTTGAGACAAGATTCCATAAACGCAGATGGATAACACAGATCACTTCCAATACCGTTGATTTTTTCCAATTCGGCATCGATGTATTCCGGACTGGCGATCCTAAGGGCGCGGAGAAACATTGATGAAAAAATGGCCTTCTTAGTGGGGGTGTCATGTCCCGAGTAAAAGTGTACGTAGGACAAATTGTTTGTTGTTTTCCGATAGATACTAAACTTAAAACCTTGGCTTTCCCTATGTACACGCACACCCAAAAATGGGATTGAATTGTCTTGTTCCACTTCTAAAGTGAACTTAATGGAGGGGACTTGATCATTTAACTGAAGGAGGAAGTTATCCAGGTCACGATTCATGGGCCAGATACAAAAATATCGTCGACGTACCGCAACCAAGGGATGCCAACCCCAGGATTCTCGGAATGTAAGTAATTTCGAAAAACTCCATATAAATATTGGAGAGGAGGGGCGATAAGGGGTTGCCCATGGCCATCCCAAACACTTGTTGATAATACTCGTTATTGAAAGTGAATTTACAGTCTTTGATGCAAAGCTTAATAAGTTCCAAAACAATGTGTGAAGGTAGTGGCAGGTCATTTTTGGATGTGCGTGTACATAGGGAAAGCCCAGGTTTTAAGTTTAGTATCTATCGGAAAACAACAAACAAATTGTCCTACGTACACTTTTACTCGGGACATGACACCCCCACTAAGAAGGCCATTTTTCATCAATGTTTCTCCGCGCCCTTAGGATCGCCAGTCCGGAATACATCGATGCCGAATTGGAAAAAATCAACGGTATTGGAAGTGATCTGTGTTATCCATCTGCGTTTATGGAATCTTGTCTCAACAAGGCAAAACGAACTTTCTATCGTGTCAATAATAACACTCGTACTTTGTCAAAAAATATTTTAGTACTTCCATTTTTCGCGGGCTTTTTAGGCATTGCTAATGTACTTAAACTTTTGGATATTAATGTAGTATTTTCATATAACAATATTGTGAAAAATATCATAGTAAAAAATAGCCCTACCAATAATTCAGGCATTATCTATAAAATTGGGTGTAAACAATGTGATTCCTTTTACATAGGTCAGACGGGAAAGGATTTGCACACAGTATAAAACAGCATCAATATTCCGTTAGAACAGGACAGTTGTCCAGTGCTCTTTTTGTCCATTTGTCAGAGTTATCCCACTGTATTGATTGGAATAATGCTTCAGTTTTATTTCACTCTAGCAACATTGTTAATAGAAATATTCTTGAGTCTGCCATTATCCAACTTTCAAATAACTTCAACATAAGCAAAGGTCTTTTTCAACTCGATCCTGTTGTTTTGAATTCCTTCAAAACAGATTTAGATAAAAAGGGTAGGACGCTAAATCTTTGGTAAACTTGTATGCTACTGTATTAACTTTTAATCTTCATTTTATTTTTATATATATCGAAACTTGACTATAAAAGGCAAAGCGTTAAAACCCGGGCAGATTTCCAGTATAAATTTGTATTTTAAATTCATTTGATCTTGTGCTAAAAATCGATATTTTTCCTTACAAATCTGTATGCCTCTTTGTTAATCCTTTAATTTTAATTTTTATTTTTACTTCTCTGTTTATTGCATACAGGGTTGTGGAGTCGGTCCAAAATTTTCCGACTCCGACTCCACACATTGTAAAAATTCGACTCCGACTCCGACTCCACACATTGTAAAAAATCTAAAAATCCGACTCCGATCCTCACATTTTAAATATACGACTCCGACTCCTCTAGTGTTTCACTCTATAATTATCATAATAATAAGACATTTCATCACCACCACATGAATCGTCAGGTTACTTCTAGGATAAGGGAACATTCAAATATTAAGAAAGATATTGACTTGTAGATATTATCATATTAAGGGATTTTATTTTTTCCAATAAATGTATATATATATATATATAAATGAAAAAGATTCTCTTAAACATAATTAAGGTCTAACCAGTAGTAGTCCTACTTAAAATTGAATAACCCTTCTTAACCTAGTGGCTATAACCAGGGTTGTGGAGTCGGTCCAAAATTTTCCGACTCCGACTCCGACTCCACACATTGTAAAAATTCGACTCCGACTCCGCCCTGAAACGTGCGACTCCACGACTCCGACTCCACAACCCTGATTGCATATATATATATATATATATATATATATATATATATATATATATGTTTGTGTGTATGTTATTTATTTATTTATTTATTAAATTTTTTTTCTTTCTGTAACCTATATATAGGCCGTAACCTTTTATGTACTTCAGTGTTCCTGAGGATGTCATTAGACGAAAGCGCTGAGCACCTTTTTGTGTTTCCTTTCCTTCGTGGTTTTATTCATCATAAATATTTTTCACGTGTTACTTTCGTGAAATAATTTTCATATATATATATATATATATAAGGGCCCTGTGAAGCTT
The DNA here is from genome assembly GCA_023014485.1 of Bathynomus jamesi. Lineage (NCBI taxonomy): Eukaryota > Metazoa > Arthropoda > Malacostraca > Isopoda > Cirolanidae > Bathynomus > Bathynomus jamesi. Next base: position 94,742 of record JAJOZX010006638.1, on the reverse strand, counting down.
CGAGATTCGATTTGATTCGTTAGCTTTGGCTCCGATTCGATATTTTCTAATCTCCATTAAGTCCTGTAAACAACATCAGTGATGTTGTTTTGAACATTTTCGCAAATAAACACTTCTTTTTACTTAGATTCTAATTCAATCTATATACTGAGACCAATCTCTCGCGCAATAACACTTTTATCATACTTTAATACCATTGTTCCTCCTCATTATCAAATACTTAATACATTTTTTTTAGAAGGATTTACTTTGTCCTTTGTTCTCAACAAGGTTTAATTAATTTTATGCTTATTGTGTGTAGAAACACACTAATCTATAAGTGTACAGTTGATTCGATTCGAGATTCGATTCGGAAAAAAAATTGGGAGCTATTGAAGAATAGGGACCCCAGCCTTCTTTAGTTAGGCTTATAAGGCTAACTAACGAAAATATCACGACCTAACCTAACCAATCGTTAGGTTAACTGTACGCCCTTGACGATGGTTAGGTTAGGTCATGATATTTTCGTTAGTTAGCCTTATAAAGCTAACTAAAGAAGGCTGGGGTCCCTATTCTTCAATAGCTCCAAAAATTGATTCGCAGGGCCCTAATATATATATATATATATATATATATCTGCCTCGATGGTGTGGTTAGCGTCGCTGACTACGTATCCATCAGCCTCGGGATCGAGCCAGTGATGGCAGGCGACGCGCAACAAAACCCAGCTGTCCATCCTTCCACACAATAAAAACTGGTTGGTAGATAAATGGGTACCCTGGGTAGCCTAGTGGTTAAGACGCTGGGCTGCTGGTGGGGTTTCGTTCGGATTCCACGTTAAACTGTAGATCTAAAGTGGAATGACAGGCTTGACCTTTGTCAGAATGAACAATTCCGGCGGAAGCTAAACCAAGGTTAACCAAGGTTATATATATATATATATATTTATATATACACAGGATGTTCTAAAATACCTTGTAAAGTTTTATGTCTGTCGATCAGTAGTCGGACGTTGGAATAATGTGTTTAAGTTAAAGGAAGGTACTTTGAACATCTAAAATCAACAATTTCTTATTGTTGCTCTCTGTGAAATAAAACTTAAATGTCGCATAATTTCTGTTAAGATATTACGTTTATATGAAAGTTTACTAGGTAAATTTAGAACACCCTATATATATATATATATATATATATATATATATGAAAAATTATTTCACGAAAGTGACACGTGAAAAATATTTATGATGAATAAAACCACGAAGGGAAAAGAAACACAAAGGGGTGCTCAAGCGCTGAGGATGTCATTAGACGAAAGCGCTTGAGCACCCCTTTGTGTTTCTTTTCCCGTCGTGGTTTTATTCATCATATATATATATATATATTAGCTCAGCTGGGCCTACCATAGCCTATATCTTTCAATCTCTCTTCGTGCACATTGGTAATTTCCTAATTTTTATTATTTTCCTTTTCTTGCTTAAAATTGTAACCAAACCTGACCCACTTTCCTAGCTTTGAAGAATGACTTCCGGTAATCTTCTTAGTTCATGTTCATGTTAATACATTGATACTGACGGCACTTCCACACGAGAAAGTTTATTTTAACTATCATGAAACTTTTAATATGACCTATAAAATGACTTGTATTGTAGTTGCAGATAAATTTGCCGAAGAAATTATGAATGTCCCATCAATTAGCAATAAATAGTTTGTGGATATATATATATATATATATATATATATATAGGGTGAACCAAATGTAGGTGGACAGTAAATGATAACGTTTATTTTGAGAATACATATTTAATTTTTTGTATACTATAATACAAAATAAAATTTAAATAAATTTAGTTATAATATTTAATATAATAAAACACAAACACCATAGTTATAATGAACACCATAGTTATAATATAATATAACACAAACCGTATTCAACCAACTGTCCACCTACTTTTGGTTCACCGTGTATATATATATATATACAGGGTGGTGCAAAAGTCTGGACCCATAGGCAATTTACTATATAAAAAATATCTTTCGATTTTTATAATCAGTGGTTTACGTTAACAAACCAAGAACAATACAAGCGCTAAAGGATAACATCACAACAGAAATTGAAGCCATAAGAACGAATATTACTATGCTTACAAATGTGCAAAGGTCTTGTGTCAACCGAGTAGAAAAGTGTTTGGAAGAAGATGGACATCAATTCGAACACTTATTGTAAATTCTGAACTAGAACGTTAAATTTAACATAATTTAGTCACTGGTGTATGGTTAATTAAATTTCATTTCATAATAAACTTCCTGCAGGCCACACTTTTTTTCCATATAAACCGCCTATGGGTCCAGACTTTTGCACCACCCTGTATATACTAACGGCAATAGAAATCCAGTAAAAAGTGTCTTGGGGCCGTTGAAAAATGTTTATGGAGATCTAGTTTCTGAAAAGGAAATGGCTACCTTGCTAAACGAATTTTTTATGGCAGTTTTTACTCTAGAAGATGTAACGAATATCCCTACGGTTATAGACATAATACCTTTTGATAATAGCAGTGGTGGGCACAGCTAACCGAAAAGTTAGCTTCGATAACCGCTGAACCGCTAACTCAAAACTTAACTTCGATAACGCTAAACCGATAAACCGCTAAAAAAATTAGCGGAAGCTAACGATAACCGCTAACCGCTAACTTTTATTATATGAATTTAGCTTCGGTTTGGTTTTTTGGCTCTAAAATCCTTAAAGAGAGCTGAAATTTTAATATGTTGCAGCTTAGACATAGAGCTTTCCAAAAAGGTATAGCATACCAAGATCAGATGATGATCAAGGTGTACATAAATAATTAAATGAAGAAATGAAATTAAACATTAGTTTACATTCAACATACAGTTTATTTACAGTACAAAAAGTATTAAACGAATAAAAAATATTAAGAAATAAAAATACACATAAAAAATAACTTTAATAATCTAATAATGCATTCACTCTGGCTTGGCCTCCTGCTCCTTCTCCGTCGCCTCGACGTGATGCTGGTTGCCCTTCATGAACATCAGCCTCTCAAAGTTGGCATCTGACAGGGTGGCTCCTCCAGCTGTTTATGACTGGCCAAGATCCTCCTGCCCAGGGTGCGGCGGGACATCGACGTCTTGCTGGGGTTCAGCGTCTTGATCAAGCTGACAAAGGTGGGGGACTCCACTACATGCAGCGGTAGCATGTTGCAGACGAACAGGTCCACAATCCTTGTGTCCACCACAGACTGACGGACGCCAGTGCCAGCAGCTGATTGGCCAAACGCCTCACCAATGGTGGGCTGGCGTATTTTCTTTGCAGGTGGCTGCGACGACTGGCTGCTGCTCCTGCTACTGGCACTGCTACCAGAAGATTGCCTGTGTTTCCCACGGGAAGAGCCGGCCTTGATCCTCTCCTCAAACTGGATGGCATGCGCTGGGTGGTTCCTCTTGACATGCGACTTCAAGTTGTAGAGGCTCGACGCGTGTCCCTTGATGGTGGTCTCCTTGGGCTGGCACAAGACGCACCGGAAGTACAAGAGGTTGGCGTTTCTCTTATCCCTTGACATAAAGACAAAGTAGTCCTCCAGGTGGGGCCACGGGTTCTGAGACTCCTGGTTGGGCTGGTCCTGGCGGACCTGGCCATCAACAGGCCCAACATCCTCAGGCGGAACCAAAACGTCTTCACTTTCCATTGCAAAAACTTGTAGACTCGGTAAACTGACGAAAATATGCTTATGATAACGTACGCTGTCGCTGACACTGTAAGACTGTAACGTCGTAAGTGAACTGAACTGCATAATTACACAACGCTGCTCAGCTGCTGCTGCGTCGACCAATCACGTCTTGTGTTTACACGTAGTCAGCCAATAGCGTGCCAGACTGACTGTTGCAGACACGCTCAGAACAGACTGGATAAACATGTATGATTTTAGGGTTAGCGGACTTAAAGTTAGCGGAACTAAATTTAGCGGAAGCTAATTGGTCCGCTAACGGTTCTCAGAGTTAGCGGAAACGCTAATCCGCTAAGGGGAAAGTTAGTTTCGCTAATTAGCGGTTAGCGGATTAGCGGAACCGTGCCCACCACTGGATAATAGTAATATTTTGGATAATATTGTGGTTAGTGAAGGGGAGGTAATGCGTTATATTGTTAAATTGAAAATGCGTAAATCACCGGGGCCGGATTCCATATATATATCCCATACAACTAAAAGAATTAAAAGATAGCATTGTTGTGCCGCTAACAAAGATTTTTAATGCGTCTATTTCTGAGGGGTGCGTACCAGATAATTTCAAGTTAGCAAACGTAACACCTATCTTTAAGAAAGGCGATAAAGGTGCGGCGGGAAATTATAGGCCAATCAGTTTAACGTCTGTTGTAGGTAAGCTACTGGAATCAATAATTAGGGATCGTATAGTCGAATACTTAGAATTGCATAACTTAGAAATACGCAGCACGGTTTTAGGCTAAACAAATCTTGCTTAATTAATCTTTTAGAATTTTTTCAAAGCGTGGTTGACGTTTACGATAGTCATCGGGCGGGTGATGTAGTGTATTTAGATTTTCAAAAAGCGTTTGACACCGTACCGCACTAAAGACTCGTTGAAAAAACTAAGGCTCATGGAATCAGGGGTGTAGTAATAAAGTGGATAGAAGAGTGGTTGCGAGTTAGGAAACAGGGTGGTCGTTGATGGAGCAGAGTCGTGTTGGGCTAATGTAGCGAGTGGCGTTCCTCAGGGTTCTGTATTGGGCCCCTTGCTTTTTCTTATATATTAACGATTTAGATGTCGGCTTAGTCAGTACAGTTTCAGTTTGCGGATGACACGAAGCTGGGTGGTAGGGCGATTAATGACGAAGATAGAGGTAAAATCCAGGAAGATCTGAATAAAATCGTTGATTGGTCAGTCACATGGCAAATGAGATTTAACGTCGATAAGTGCAAAATTTTACATATAGGTTCGCGTAACGGTAATTTTGCGTATAGTATGTCAGGGAAAGAGTTAACAAGCGTAGAGCAGGAAAAAGATTTAGGAGCTATAGTCACTGATGACTTAAAAGTAGCGAAACAAAGTACAGCAGCGGTCAATAAAGCGAACAAAGTGTTAAGTTTTATAGCTCCGAATTTTGAGTACAAATCGCGCGATATTATAGTTCCTCTTTATAAATCATTAGTTAGACCCTATTTGGAGTACGCGATCCAATTTTGGAATCCGCATATGCGCAAAGATATAGACAAAATCGAAAGAGTTCAAAGACGAGCAACTAAGATGATTCCGTCGCTTAGGTCAAAGTCGTACGAGGATAGGCTTAAGGAATTAAAATTGACTACAGTCGAGACTAGGAGGCTAAGGGGTGATCTAATCCAGGTTTTCAAAATTACTGTATGAATGGGTTCGATAACGTAGATAGCGATAGCTTTTTCGAAATATCTCAATATAATAGGACTAGAAATAACGGGTGTAAGTTGACAAGTAGAAGGTTCGAGACAGCAGTTGCCAAAACTTTTTTACGTATAGAATAGTAAATAGCTGGAATAGTTTGCCGGTAGAAGTAATTAGTAGCACGTCTATAAACATGTTTAAAAATCGATTAGACGCATATGTTGATAGATTGGGTATAGTTTAAGGTAGTAAAATTAAGGCTTTGTGGTTCGGAACCCACGTAAAATTGTGGGTCCTCTCCGCCACCACGGAGGACATGCACAATCCACAATTACGAACACAGGTAGACCAGCCATGAGTGGATCCTAGGGTCTTTGTTGGTCTGAAACATTATAACAATATATATAATATATATATATATATTATATTATACTAGCTAAAGTGGGGGCGGTCCTACGGGCCCATTTAGCTACGCCCGTGGTGCTGAGGCCTTTGGCCTCAGTAATTGGGGAGCCGCAGGCCCCCCTAGTTACCGGGGAGTCAATTATTCAGTCAATAAAACTATAGAAAAGAAAATTGACAACTCGAAGACTTTTTGAAAGCCGTAAAAATATTTAGTCTGTAATGGTTGCAGCACCAGTATGAAAGTGCATAAAAAGAACTCATTTGGTAAATTTTTGAACTTAGCCGCAGATTAAATTTCGGCTCAAAGCTGAACGCAAAAGCAAATATTTTTTACACTTTTTAAAATTATAATTAAAAGTAGAATTCATTACGCCTTTTTCTAATGCATTAAAATACAAATATCGCCCATATATATCAAGAATCTTCTCTTTTCGAGCGTGACAGACTGACAGACATTCCTGGGTGTTTATAGTATTAATTAGTAAAACCAGTACAAATACTGTGTTAGCATTTTTTTTTTATTGTGCAGAGCTTAGATAAATTAATGGTATACCATTTGATTGTATATCTTAATAGGTCTATTTAGAATTTCGTAAGTACAGTAAAAATTTTCATAGGAACATCCAATAAGAGCAGGACTTTTTAAAGTGACCTACTTTTTTTAAGGAGCCCTTGCGCTCACACTTCACATTTCACTGATTAATTGGCTTTTGCTTTTACATACATAATTACGGGACTAAGCACGCGTGTGTGTGTGTGTGTGTGTGTGTGTGTGAAAGGTCTATAAGGCGTAGCCCTTCATAGTTCTTGTTATCAAAATGATTTAAACCAAACTTCTAAAAATATAATAGGTTTTTCCTTTTTTTAACATGACATCTTTGCTTCCATTTAAATTCAGGCTTGGTAGGTTTATGAAGCGTGAAAATCACTGGAATTGAACAAAGATTTCAAAATCTTTTACACTTTAGTCCTATAGACCTTGGCCTATATTACTGATTTTAACTATAAAATGATGTAGAGCGGTGATACGTTTTGAAATTTTAATAAACTTATTTCATAGTCTCGCTTTATACCAAACCAAAGGCTGACTGAATGGAGCTCTTACAACTTGAAAACTATAGGTATGGGTTTTGTTAGTTATAGGCCTACTAGTAGAGCGTATAGCCTCTGGTGCATTTCTCAAATGAAAAACTAGTGACGCATAAATGATAAATAAAAGAATATTTCCTTAAGGCTTAGTGCTGTTTCACCAATTTTATGCGGGTATTAGCTTTTATAGGATTTAAACATTAATGTTATAGGTGTTTAGATATCGGACCTATTCGAGGCAAGAAACAGATAAGTCATATTGGAACTTTTTAAATATAGATCAGGGTCTGTAGCTTTTTTGCTGTTGTAGCCTTACTATATAGACGAGAGGTAGGGGCGTAGCCAGGGGGGCCACTGGGGCCATGGCCCCCCTAAACCATGATAATGTAATTCAATTGTTCATATGATAATTCCAAAATAATGGTCGTTCGGTTGGATGGAGGAAGGCGAGTCTAACGCACGTTAAAAAATGTGCATTTTGTAAAACGATCTTTCAAAACTTTCTTCTCTTTTTTAATCACAATCAGTCATACATATCGTTGCACCCCCCCCCCCCCCCCCCCCCCCCCCAATAAAAAATCCTGGCTACAGTAGCCCTTGACAAGAGGCGATCAACGATTTTTTCTGGATTATATAATTTTGGGTTGGCAATGATTCAATAAATATTATTAAATCGTGTGATTCAGTGAAAGGACTTTTTATTTTTTAATTTAATATAAATTAAAATAATTTACATTTTGTGGTGCAACCACTTTTTGATTGCACTTATTTCGCGCGGGTTCGTTTGCTCAAGATTGCTTTGGTTATCACTCGGATGACCGTTTCAATTTTATGTACACAATTTTCTCGGCTTATTTGAAGCCCACTTTTAATTTTGAACTTTCATCGTTACTTTACCCTCGGCTTACGAGAGAACCTATTGCAAAGTAGCGGAGAAACGACACAATCCCTCGTATAAAGTTTATTTCACAAAATTGAAAGAAAAATTTAACTCGCAGTGAAACGTTAATTCAGAATAAGTTTACGGATGTACACTTACAAATTTTTGTTAAAAAAAATAAAATATGGAAATTTGGTCTAAAAAATTCCACGCGATTTCTTCGGGGAACAAAATCACCCATAGATATTTAAAGCTCAACACAAAATTGTAAAATTATCCCCGGAAGAAACGCGATAAACTCAGCAAACCTACAAGTTAAAATTTGGACGCGTGAACAAAATTACATTAAAAAAATGTCGGACATTTTGGGTTTTTATTTTCACCAAGTTCTTTTCTGACCAGCTACCACCTCATTTATAGAAAGAGGTTTGGAACCATAACTTAAACTCGTTAAATGGTGTGTGAAACAGTGAAGCAATGAGATTCAAATTACTCGAACAAACATTTTAAAGTCGGCTTATAAAATCAAATGCCACAGATTTCAGAGATTTTACAACACTTCACCTTTTGAGGGCTATGACTATAACTGAAGCTATACCTGTAAGTCACTTAGAGACTCCTTTCAATATCTAAATGACCTATCGGAAACATTTTCATTATATGACGTCATTCGTACAAACACTACTACCTCAACTTTGCTATAAATAAACTCCGCCTTTACGTAACAACAAATTTAAACCAAAATTTCCTCTCAGAGGTCTTTTCCTTAGGCGATGTATTTTCTGAGCTAATCTAGCTTTTGACATTTAACGAGTGAAACAGCTCTCAAATGTTTACATTAAACTTTACGAGCTCAAAATGAAAAGGATCCTAAAGCTAAAGTTCTTTCTCATTTTACTGACAGATTAATTGCGGGCTATAAATTAGGTTCTGTGGATGTCAAAACGACACCTCATTTTCTTCCCCCCCTCGAGTATTGGATTGCATTTCGCTTTTCCATGTCTCCATTTTAAAGATTTAATTTTCACGTGAAATTAAAACCCTTAAAACCCTTTGAAAGCACTTCATTCTTTCTTTCTATTCCTTATGATTCCTCATCGTTGGGCTACGTCGTAGCCAATGTCGTAACACCGCTTCCCGTTGATCAGCGAAGTAGTTGGATAGGAGACCGTCCTCCGTGTCCAGATTATGTAGCGACTCGTGGTTCGGATCCAGGGCCGGATTAAGACCTTTAGAGGCCCTAAGCACTTAAAAGATTTTGGTGCCCCATATATATGTAATTCAAAATATAAACAAAAATAAACCATAAAATAAAATTTTATTTTTTGAAATGAAACAAAACTTACAGTATAGTTGTTCTGTTGGTATTTTTAATATACAACTGAGAAAATGAACGCTCAGCTGAGCAATTTGTGACCATTAATGTTAAAAATATAGGAAAGGCAATTTCTACATTTGGGAAGGCACACTCAATATTGTCTTCTACAATTATTTTATAAAGTTCAGCATGACTGAATCTTGTTTTTACATTTACTATAGCACACGAAAATATTTAATCTATATGTATTTTTAATATGGCGCTCAAAGATTTGATATAAACAAAATAATAACGCAAAGCGTAAAGTGTGTGATTACAACGAAATATATTTATTCTCTCAAAAGGGTTGTTGTTCACTACAAATTCAAACAATGAAAAAAAATAAATACTATATATGAATATATATAATTCAGTTTTCAACAGCTTATAGGCTATAAGCCGCGATTATAATAGTATAATAAATCCATGGTAAATCCGACAATGGAAAATTTCTGTGGTGCCCCCCTTCCCTTGATGCCCTAAGCACGGGCTTATTTTGCTTAATGGTTAATCCGGCCCTGTTCGGATCCCACGTAAAGCTGTAGGTCCTCTCCTTCATATGACATTAGATGTTGCGAAGGAGGTTAAACAACCCCAATCATCATCATCATCATCATTCCTCATGGTTACGGCCATTTTTATTTATATTTCAATACACAAATTTGTCGTTACGTACGGCAATTTGTTGGTTATTTTTAATTAATTATATGTAATTATTTTTAATTACATGTTAATATTAAAATCATAATTCTAATATAGATAGACAGCATATACAGTATTGGGTGCAATGCGCATACAGGACTAGCTATAGTCCACTTTTGAATGATTGTTAGAAAAACTGATAATCCTAAGTATAGGACCTATACCAATTAAGTACTGTATCAGAATAATAATTCCTTGATAACTGTTACACATTGAGAGATGAAAAAATTGTTTATTAATTTAAAACTTAGGTGCCTAAAATTCAAATGTACTGTAAAATAAAATTTTGAACAAATTTTCTTTCCCTATTTTCTTCCCTGTAATAGTTATAAAATCTGTAATGTATTTAAAAAATTTTATGCTTAACCGTAAAAAAGTAGCCTCGTGTATAATGAAAATAAGGAAAAAAATTAAAATCTCGATAAAAAATCGATTTCAATAAAAAACGATTTTTTAAATATTTAAAGGTCAAGAAATCGATAACCCTCGATTATATTAACTTTTCATTGCAGATGTTTAACCCTTCAGTGCCTCGTAGCATCTCCTTAGCGTGAACAAAATGGTCTGGTGTGAATGAGCCCTGAGCCGAAATTAAATTAGTAAAGGTTTTTGGTGTTTAATGCAGGATGGAGGGGATAAGCGCAAATGCTCGCACCTCCCCCCCCCCTCACCTATAGAAGAAGAAGAGCAGTGTCTGTTATAATAGCGATAGTAAAGAGAGATTGAGGCAACATTGCGGCGAAGAGAGAGAGATTGAAGGCATTCACTAAAGACTGCCGCACACCGAAAGCCACGCCACGCACGCCCGCCACGTGGTTCAGCCTCGCTCAAATGATTTTCAACGAAGCAACGCACACCGAATGCCATGCTAGCTACACCATGCGTCAGCTAGCCGCGCCACGTGGCTCGCGTTCGCTCCCTGAGCGATATTCCGAGACGTGTCTTTGGCTGCGCATGCTCAGTTCGTCTTCGTAGTAGGTGGAGCTTATCCCATCCCCACTGGCGGAAGTGGTTCAATCAGTCGCACTCATTCATTCATTCCCCATCCGCCCCGTTTCGCACCAATTTTGCAATGGAAGATTTGATTGAAGAAGTCAGACGGTACCCATGCCTTTATGACATGAGGAAAGAAGAGTACAGGGAAATATACAGAAAAGATAATTGTTGGAAGGAAATTGCTACCAAATTACGTCGGATGGATACTGGCAGCGTTGCCCGGCCACGTGTCTTTTGGTGTGAGGACCGCGTGGCGTGGCTAGTGTGGCTTTCGGTATGCGACGGCCTTAAGAAGTGGAGAATTGATGAGACGAAAAGCCTTTGATTCCATCCGGTCAAGTAGAGCTGTGCTGGTTGAGCCACCCCACACATGAGAAGCGTACTCCATACAGAGGCGGACAAGACTGATGTACAGAGACAGCAACTGAGTAGGGGTGAAGAAACTGCGGAGCTGGTACAGCACACTTAACCTCTTAGAAGCTGTTTTAGAGAGTATATGTGATCTTTCCAGCATACCTAATTTTAGTGTGTAGTGATAACCAATTTGCGCAGTAATAATTTAAATCTGTGCAATGATAAATTGAAAATCTGTGCAATGATAAATTGAAAATATGTGCAGTGATAAATTAAGCTCTATATATTGGATATAGAACCTAATTTATCACTGCACAAATTGAAATTATTAGTGCGCAAATTGGTTATCACTGTACACTAAAATTAGGTATGCTTTCCAGGAAAGATCACGAGAAAAGGAAACCCCCAGGAATGCTAAGAGAAGAAGGATTGAGTTGTGTATTGTTGAAGATAAGGAGATAGTCATGTGGAAGATTGGGACGAGTTTTTGAGGCACTGAAAACCACAAGGTTTTCTCTGCCCCAATCAGAGATAGTAGAAAGATTAGAGGTCAGGTGCACCATAGCCGTCTCGCACGAAGCATGGACTGACTGTTGAGAGGGACGATTTGTGAAGCGGGTGGAGAAGTGAAATGATTCACTATGCATTAAAAAGTTAACAAACGAGGGTAAGTTAACAAATCAAAACCTACTACAGAGTCTTGTCATTCATGAGACTACAGTATTTACTAAGTACCAAAGATTTATCTCGTGGGAAGTTATATTGTCCAGATTTCTTTTTATCTGGAAGTTATTTACATTTTATTTGGCATGAGTCCAAAATTAGGATCCATTTCAGACCGACACTTACCCGACTGAACATGACGCAGACTGACCAGAAAAATCGTCAATGGAATTTGCATTTACATCACTTCGGAGGGCGCTGTGAGTCAATTTTTATATGAACATTTATCAGTAGGCTTTGGTCAAATTAGGTTCAGTTGTTGGTAAATTGAGTAACTACAGTGAATCAAGTGGACCTTGGTTTGATGATAAAGTTTTTAACCAATTCCAAATGATCACTTACCTCGTCCATCTTTTTACTGTGTACGACTACTTAGCCGGCTATACCGCTATCACAGAATAGGGATGTTTACTGTAACACCAATAGTTTTTACACATGTAAAGCAAATTAACCCCAAATTGTATCCAGAATTAACCGTACGTTCCAGGGCTCAGATTTACTGCAGCCGGCTGCAGTGAGATTTAGCTGCAACGTCATGGCTGGATAGATGACTTCATTAACTTTCAGATTTAACTCGAACGACAAGCTGTAAAGATCTTGAAGATTGTTTACAAAACATTTATGTCAACGCTGTGGCTATTTAGCCAGCAGTCCTGTGCACATACATAGAGACTGCTTGTGTGAGCTTTGTATTGTTTTTTAAAAATTTGCTATAATCTTCATCTACATTTACGTTAATAATAAAATAATAATTAAAATTTTTTAATTTTTAATTTGTTAACAATTTGTTTTAGGTTTTTAAGTGCCGTAATAATTTAATGCCCGGTTAGGTTAATTGAATGCCCAGTTAGGTCAACTGAATGCCCGGTTAGGTTAAATGACTGCTCGGTTAGGTCAACTGTACGCCTTGACGATTGGTTAGGTTAAGTTGTGATATTTCGTTTAAACTAACGAAAATATCACGACTTAACCAATCGTCAAGGGCGTACAGTTGACCTAACCGGGCATTCAGTTGACCTAACCAGGCATTCAATTATTACGGCACTTAAAAACCTAAAGCAAATTGTTAACAAATTTAAAATTAAGAAATGTTATTTATTTATTATTAAGGTAAATATAGATAAAGATTATAGCAAATTTTTAAAACAATACAAAGCTCACACAAACAGTCTATATGTGGCACAGGACTGCTGACTAAATAGCCTGGGAAACTATTTAGCCAGTGCTGGTCAAATAGTCTGGAAGGCTATCTGACCAGTAATGACTAAATAGTAGGCCGGGTCGAAATTTTATATTGAAAAGGTACATACTGTGAAAGGTTTGAATGGAACACAGGAACCCCTCAAAAATTATTTTCGCTGTTTAAAGCCTCCTACCCCTGGCACAGTTTTTAACTTTTGACCTATATTGAAGAATATTCCATTTATACGAGACTTACTCTATATTCAGGTTTTTTGATGATAAAATCTTTATTAACGTATAATATTTTATTTAATAATGTACAGTATTAGGAAAATTAATTAAGTACAACAATATATTCAGAAGAAAAAATTAGAGGCATAATAAATGTGCTAAAATTCAATTAACTTTTTCATTGTTCCTTATCACATCAAAAGGGAAGAAATTTTCAATATCATTAGGAAATTTTATTTCATACGTTTCTTATTCATTCCATTGGGCCTTCCATTCAAACTTGGGCAGTTTTCGACTTGATTCTAATGAGTTTAAGATAAACTTTTGAGTTTTGACAGTTGTCATATCCTATTCTTTCCTAACATACCTTGTTACTAGGTTCACTGCCCTTTTTACACTTTGACTGTGGCACGGAAAAGAAGCTATCTCCGGTGGCTTACATCGAGCCTGCAGTAGCTCATCCTCGTCAAAATTGTTTAGCAGCGGTGGAGGAGTAATGATCTCTTTTTGCCAATCGATCATCTCGGTGTAGTCAGTAGATTGGAAATTGAGGGTTTGAGGCAACTCACAAGTTTCTGGTACCTGAAAATCTTGTCCTTGAAAGGATGATTTTCCGAATAGCTTGCTCCCTAATTTCTAGTCTCTTGTCAGTTACCATTGATATGAGTATATTTTCTGGGTGGGCAAAGTAGGCGTTATTCTTTAATACTGGTTCTATGATTGATCTATGTTGTTCATCTAAATTTCGAAGCAAGCACATTAAATGGCAGAAGTTATATGCACCATCAGTTGCATTAGGATGAGATTTTAGCCAAAACCACCCTGGAGCATAGAACTATATCTTGAAGGTTTTTACCGGGATTTGGCGTTGAGATATATAATCGAAGGACCCTGTTGGCTAGAATTAGCCAGCGAGCATGATGAAGGGTACCTGGGGGTCGAGTGGACAGATCTTGAGAAGTGTCTCCAGTTTGCACTGCCAGACACATATCATAGAGATATCTTAGATCACTGCTTAGCTCCTTCACAACATTTGCTGGAATTTCTTTAATGTTTCCCTTTACGCGAGAATATTTGACTACCTCCAATTTTGTTAAATCTGTTTTCAGTTTATTCCCAATTGAACCCACAAAAGTATTTGGACCTGTTGTTTTACCATCAATGGCTTTGTAGACGTTCATAAAAGGCAGCTCATTCAAATGCAAGAGGCACACCAACCACTGCACTGGTCTGTTAAGATGAATTTCAACCAGTTTTATGGCTCCACCAATTTTTCCTGTATTTAGAGGAGTACCATCACAGTAAAGCTTTGATAGTAACTGTGCTGTTCGAGTCTGTAATAATAGTTATCAACCCTTCTATGCGAGAGCAGTTCCATTATCTGATGTGACATGGTCTACATAGATGCTTCCAGGTTCTTTCACAATAACATAGTGTTCTTCTTTTATCTTTCCACTTTTAGTTAATTTGTTATCTTTCCTTCCATCAAATCCAAGGCACTCCATTTTCAGATTTTCAGATTTAGACCTAAAAGTATTTGTTTCACCCATGCGATTTCTTTCTCTTTCTAATTTCTTTCTGTCAAGCATGTTGGTGTGGTTAAGGATCCCCATATTCTCAGTCAATTCTAAATCGGCCTCATAATCTACATCCTGACTCTCTGAATCTACATCCATGTCTTCTTCGGTATTTTCTATAAATTCCGATGGTAAAACATTGGTGGCTTCAGTCATTTCTTCTTGTGCTTTTAGTTGACGGTTTTGTGCTTCTTGGGCTCTTGCTAAAGATCTCTTCTTTGTTGAACTAGCTATGCGATCAATTGGTCCTAACTGATTTTTTCTTTGTTTTTGACCCACAAAAGACTCCCATTCTGCCATTGGTATTTTATCTTTACACCTGCAAGATTTCCTATCAGTTCCCTTATCATAGCATTCACAAGAAGATATATCAAACATTTCATCATACTGAGCTACTTTTAAGGCAAAACTTTCATTTCTTCGATGTAACGGCACCGTGTTCAATTTTGAGGCTTCTTCTATTAGTCTAGTCGACTGACTTTAAGATAGATACCTTAGGAAAAGAAAATTTCATCCAAATTTCTTCAATATCTTTTACAACAACCCTGTAACAATCATTAGCAGTTGCTGATTCTTTTGATTTAGCTTCTTCACGACGGCGCACAAAAAGGTAGTGTTTCACAACATCTGCTTTTGAAGGAGTCATGGCTGTTGGGAATTCCGTAGGATATCCAAAGGCTGCATTTGAGGACTTGCTTCTAGTAGTCATAGTTTATATTCAGAAGTAAAATCAAATTATATGTAATTTATAATTTATGATAATTCAAATTATAATTAAAGCAAATGCAAATTATTTCTATTTATCTGAAACAAAATATCAAGCATTAAACAAACAACTTGTGTAACAACACTTGTGTAACATAAAACAACGTTAAACATATGCAAATATGAAGGTAAAAAAGGGAGGGGGGCATGTGATAGGGGTAGTAGGGTAGCACATGCTTGATTTTTTAATATTTTGTTTAGTGATAAAAAAAACCTTCTCATATAGTGTACTTTTTAAGAAATAAAATTTTTCCCATTTAAATATATGCAAATATGAGGGTAAAAAGGGGGGGGGGTATGTGCTAGGAGTAGCAGGGGTAGCACATGCTTGATATTTTAATATTTCATTAAGATGATAAAATGAAACTTCTCACATAGTGTACTTTTTAAGAAATAAAAATTCCTATTTTCGACCCGGCCTACTAAATAGCCACAGCGTTATGTCAACAGTTGATCGTAACATTATTCTTATGCTTTACTGATTAATGATTAGACTTTTCAGCTTGTAATATAAATCATTGCAAATTACTAATATCAAAGAAAAAATAAGATTTTTCATTCATAATAAATGATAAATACGAAACACGAAACATGTATTCAAACATGACGATGGTGCTTAGTCTACTACAAACTAAAATGCTGTTGCCTAGTTTAGTCTTGGATGTTACACTTTTTACAAGATTTCACTCATCAGTCGTTCTGGAATCTGGACCAAGTACTTTTCTGAACACACACACACACACACACACGTTTCCTTTTCTGATTATATATACATTAGGGTTATGACTTTTTAATTTTTTGTCATAAATATTGTTTCCTGTATCATCAATCGATGAACTTTTGCTTGAAAACAATAAAAAAGGGCCTAATTCTTCAGAATTCAAAAAAAATGTCACCCCGAAAGCAAATATAGTATATTAGTATATTCGAGACAGCTGCATTGCACCATTCTAGATTGGTTACCTGATGATTATCATAAATTGTCCAATATCTTGCAACAATACCGAAAAGCACTAAATACTCTGGAAAATCACTGGAACAGAGACCCATCTGCAATAGCTATACCAAGGAGCAACCAATATTTATTATTTTATTAATTTTTTATTTTTTATTTTGGGGTGAAGTTTTTTCAAAATACACGGTGAACCAAAAGTAGGTGGACAGTAGGTTGAATACGGTTTGTGTTATATTATATTATAACTATGGTGTTCATTATAACTATGGTGTTTGTGTTATATTATATTAAATATTATAACTAAATTTATTTAAATTTTATTTTGTATTATAGTATACAAAAAAATTAAATATGTATTCTCAAAATAAACGTTATCATTTACTGTCCACCTACATTTGGTTCACCCTATATATCGAAAAAACTGTTATTTTCATTGTCAGGGGGCAAAAGTCCATCGATTTATGATACAGGAACATGAGGTTCTAAAAATGTCATAACCCTAAATTATACATACTAGCTGTTTTGCCCAGCACTTGCTTGGAGTGGGCTGATTGTATGAAATTTTAATTATTCAAATATTTTTTTATTTTTCGTCGTATCCCCCAGTAATTAGGGGGCCTGCGGTCCCCCAATTACTATCGGTTCAATTATTTGGTCAATAAAACTATAGAAAAGAATGCAATCATGAAAATCTTAAGCTTTACAAATCTTCACACAATGTGAAGCTCAAGATTTTCATGACTGCGTTCTTTTCTATAGTTTTATTGCGGTGCTGGGGCCTTCGGGCCCAGTAATTACAACGCTAGGTATATGTATTCTCTTCTATAGTTTTATTGACCAAATAATTGAACCGACAGTAATTGGGGGACCGCAAGTCTCGCAATTTCTGTCCAAATCCAAAATCATTCCCTCAATTTTTTTTTCTTCTAATATTATCCTATTTTTAAAAACCAACCAACACAACCGAGCTCTTTTTAGAGACCCAAAAGTTCATGGACCGACAGACTCACAGACAGAATCACACACAACTTGCTTTTATATAGTAGTCTAGTAGATATATATTTCATATTGACAAGCATATTGTACTGTTGTGGGATTTATATCCTGCCAATAAAGCTTATTTTATATATATATATAAGTTATATATTAGGGATGTCACGGGTACCCGACCCGATCGGGTAATGTACTACTCGATGATACCCGACCCGATCGGGTAATTGCTAAAAAATCGGGTACGGGTAGTAAAAACCAAATTCTAATTTAATTTTATTGTTTTGCAGGTTTTCTTCACATATTTCTTGCATAATATTTTTTAACAAAACATTAAAAATGGCAAATCGCAGTATGGTTTGGGACTATTTTGTCATTGATAAATTAGATAATAGTAAAGCCAAGTGCTTAAACTGCACACAGTTAATAAGTCGCGGTACTAAACCAACAAATTTTGGAACGTCTTTAATACCCGATCTAGTATTACACTTCGGGTACCCGTACCCGATTACCCGGTAAAAACGCTACCCGTTGCATCCCTAATATATATATATATATATATATATATATCACAGATTGGCCCTTTGGCCAAAGGTACATGAATTGAGGTAAGTTAGTGTTATGTAAATATAATATTTCACAAAAGTTTACTTTTATTCCGATCCCCGTTATGTTACTTATATTGTTCCTTTTTAGGTATTTGAACAAGGCATGATAGGTTGGTAATAGGCCTATTTCTCAAGTGTCCTTATTTCTAATATTTGTTACTTTTGGCCTCAAATCTTATTTATTTTTATTTGTTATTATTTGTCAATTTTTCAATTTTTAATTTCATTTGGTTATCAGAATAAAATGTTAACGATATATGGATATTCTTATTTTTGGGACTGAATTCTTATTTTTTGGAGTTGAGATTTTGATTTTGATTTTTTAAGACTTGAGAACCCTGCGCCGCAGGTTCTGAATAGGCTAAGCTTACATTACGATTTTAAATACAGTACCTACTTGCAGTCTCCAAAAACAGCTGTACTTAGTTTAATAAAATAACATGGAATTTGGCATTTGATGCTGGTGACATGTAAATTTGCATCATTTGAGAATAAACATAATTGTGCAGTAAAAAAAATTCTGACATCATCGAGGGAGAATGTTGAAGCCTAACTTCCTAGTAAGCAGACATCCGTTGGGTCAAAGTTGGTATTTGGTATAGGTCCTATCACAGATACCAACGTCGGCTTGATACTTGGGTTATTATTTATTTAAATGTACGAGTGTATTGTGAACTTTAGGCTAATTATAGACTAACTAACTAACAATATATATATATATATATATATATATATATATATATATATATATATATAACCTTGGAAAAGTATGAAGGCGTATAAATAAATGAAAATAAAATTTGTAAATTTAATTTAAAATCACTTTTATCAGAAGATACATGAGCAAGACCAGAAACGATTGGGCCTCTTTCTTTGTCCTTTTGAGGACAATACTAGGTCTTGTATTGGAAATGTGTGTTCTTTGAGTCTAGGCCTATATAGTTTCGTTTTATATAGCATATTAAGTGGTAGGCACGAGTAGTCCCTGTTCGGTATTTCTGAAATTCTTCAGACTAGGCCTATGTCCTTAGTTCAGCACTAGTTAGGACCTATACCTTCTTCGGTAGTACAGTAACATTTTGACCTAACAAGATGAGATATGAATTACTGTTAAAGGTTTTGTTGAATAGTGTTAAGAGTAGGCTGACCATACGTACCGTTTTGAACGGGACAGTACCATTTTGTATGGGTTCTGTCACTGAAGAATAATTGTAAGCTCAATATGTTTATGTACTTACTTTTTCATGAATACAGAATATTACATAACCCCCGTCCCTTTTTTGCCATCCCAATGTCCCGTTTTTGTCTCAAGGAAATATGGTCAGCCTAGTTAAGAGGTAGTACCACACAATGCTGCTAGGTGGCAATTCTCAATGACGTGCTTTTTCATTCAAGGTTTAGTTTAGTGAATCTGCTTCTCTAATTGGTTTCTTTTTATATTTTCAACATTTAGTTGGTTGCTCTCATGAAGTGGCACACCCAATCAATGGGTCTTCAGCTATAGGCTATACTAAAGAGGCTATACCCTACTTCAAAATATCCCTATTATTGGCATTTGATATTTCTTACCGGCATCAATGACAGTTGCCAGATGTCAATTTGTGTTTTTAAATTTATTTTATTTTATTATCCTTTTTATATTAGACATTTCGGCGCTCCTACTTTAATCAGTTAATAATAAGGTTTCCTGATTCGTATAGTTAGCCTGTGGACTTTACTGTATAGCTTCAGCTGTAACCAGTACGAAGACATATTTTGTTTAGCAAATAAGCCCGAAGGCTCGAAGCAAATACAGTAATCTTTTCGTTTTTAGGGAAATATGTACCGTGGCTGATGGAAAGTTTGGTGGTCGAGTAACGGGTTCTACTGACGTTTTAAAAGGTCAGTGAGTCGAGGTTACTAAATTCATATATACAGACATTAATGACATTAATATTTCCTTTATTTAAGTAACATTTTTTTATGCTTGAGTAAAAATATTTTTAAAAAAATCTTTTGGGAAAGCTTCTTGAATGGTAGCATTTGACGAACAAAATTTTAAGCCTATCTCAAGCCTATTTTTAAATCTACTTAAATTATTACCAAGTCTTAACAGTGGTTACTCCTAAACGTTATTAATGGGCTCCCAGATAAGAGAATAAGGTAAGATCTTACATCTTAATAGTAACAATGTGTAAGCCTACCTTAAGTTACGTAAACACACACTTATTAACTATTACTGGTGTTAGTTGCTTAATAAACAAAGAGGTCCATTCATTACAGTAGGCCCAGTCTTTGTTACGGGGTTGTCGTAACAGTAAGTTACACTTACAAATTTGGATAGGCTTATAAGTATCCTGGAGCAAGACACGAGAAATTAAGGAAATTATTATATGCCATCAAACCTTTGAGGTGTTAGTGTAGTTAGAAAGTGTGTGTAAAAAAAACCTGTTTACAGATCCTCAATTGAACAGACATAAGGACCTAATAATAATAATTCGTCTTTCTCATAACATTCTTAATAAAGTGCTGAAATGAGACAGATGAGGCAAACTTGATATTAATTTTAATAATGATAAGTAAAACTTTTGCCTTTGACGAAGTGACTGGTCCCCACGATACACGCACGTGGACGTATTGGGCCCACAAAATGATGGTGGTCACAGTTAACTTTCTAATTTCAATTCACTTAAATTTCCTGAGCTTTTTGCTTGTTTAGTATAAAGGAGTGTGGAAGACGCTAATTTTTTTAGCTTCTTTTATGCAGGAAGGAGGGGCTAAGGGCAACGCCCCCATCCATAGAGGAAGAAGGGAGCCAAAATCAAGGCCCAGAGTTTTCGAGGTGCATGGACACTCTGCGTTTGAAAGATTGGAGCAAGACAGGGGGAAAGATGGAGTGAGGAAGGTTGTTCCAGGGTTGACCGGTTGAGTAGATGAAAGACTCGAGAATACTGATTAACCCTTGCATTAGAGAATTGGACAGAAAGGGAATAAGAATGTGTGCGTGCTCTCCTTAAAGGAGGAAGAATGCAGCTATTGTGTTCAGAAGAGCAGTGTCCGTTATAAGAGCGGTAGTAAAGAGTAAATGAGGTAACATCGTGGCGAACGGAGAGGGATTGAAGACAGTCAGTAAGAGGCGGAGAATTGATAAGACGAAAAGCCTTTGATTCTACCTACTCAAGTAGAGCTGTGTGGGTTGAGCCAGCTCACACAGGAGACGCGTAAATTCCATACAGGGACGGACATACCTAACCTCTTAGAAGCTGTTTTGGAAAGAGTATATGTGAGCTTTCCAGAAGAGATCACGAGAAAAGGAAACCCCAGGAATGTTAAGAGAAGAGGAAGGATTGAGTTGTATATTGTTGAAGATAAGGGGATAGCCGCGTGGAAGATTGGGACGGGTAGACAGTTGAAGGAACCTAGTTTTTGAGGCATTGAAAACCTCAAGGTTTTTCTCTGCCCCAACCAGAGGTAGTGGAAAGATCAGAGGTCAGGTGTACCATAGCCGTTCTACGTGAATCATGGGGTGACTGTTGAGAGGAACGCTTTGTGAAGCGGGTGGAGAAGTGAAGAGTAGAATGGAATCATCGCCATAGGAATGGATAGGACAGGAAGTGCGACTTAATAGATCATTGATAAATAAAAGAAAAAGAATGGATGGCAGTACAGAACCCTGAGGAACACCACTGTTAATAGCTTTAGGAGAAGAACAGTGGTCATCTACAACCGCAGCAATAGAACGGCCAGAAAGGAATTCAGAGATGAAGACAGATAGAAGGATAGAGACCAAAGGAGGGCAGTTTGGAAATTAAGGATTTGTTCCAGGTTCTATCAAAAGCTTTTGATATGTCAAGCGGAATAGCAAATGTTTCACCGAAATCCCGAATGGAGGGATGACCAAGAGTCAGAGAGATAGACAAGAAGATCGCCAGTAGAGCGTCCCTTGCAAAACTCGTACTGACGACCTGAAATAAAATTGTGAGAAGAGAGGTATTTAAAATTCTTCCTATTAAGGATAGATTAAAAAAATTGGAAAGGCAAAATATCAAAGCATTTGGGCGATAGTTGAAGAGTTGAGAGTGGTCACCCTTCTTTGGGACAGGCTGAATGAAAATGAACTTCCAGCAGGAAGTTGTCTTATCATTTGGAGAATAATAATAATAATGTTTTGAGTTTTTAACTTCTTTCGTAACGGCAAGAGGTCATGCGACGGAGGAGACTTACACCTTCACGTGGGAACCGAAGAACCATGAGTCGTTTCATCATATGAACGCAAGAGGAGGACGGTCACCCAGTCAACTACTGAACTGACCCAGTGTTGCTTAACTTCGTTGATCATACGGGAAGCATTTTTGCTGAAGAAACATCTTGGATTTAAATCAGTGAATTCCGCAAGCTCGGAATTAATTTGTATTCGGTTTAAGTTGGTTTTTTAACTGTAATGATTCTGTTGTGTTCAAGTGTGTATGCTTTGCTCCAAAAGTTCCGCTATCCAAACAGACTGTGCTCACAATAGATACATTCCTTTTAAAAACTAACATCAGGTTTCTTTTAAATTGTTTGTTGTATATATATATATATATATATATATATATATATATATATATATATATATATACTGTATAGGGTGATGCGTAAATGTTTCATAAATAGCAGGGTGTATTCTTGAGACAAAGGTAAAGAAAAAAAGACCATATAAACATAGGTCGAGAAACCCGTAGGTTTCGAGCTATAGCACGCGACAGAAAAATGAAATTCCTAAAGATTTTTTTACATTTTATGCAAATACACAATATGATACATTTGCTTCATTAAAGTAAATGTTCGAAATTCGTTCCTACTTCTTGAATGCATGCCTTCTACGGGTTTCTCGACCTATGTTTATATGGTCTTTTTTCTTTACTTTTGTCTCAAGAATACACTGTACGATTTATGAAGCACATTTATGCATCACCATATATATATATATATATATATATATATATATATATATATATATATATATATATATAAATATGCGACTATTGACAGATTGAATGTATAGTTGTTTTGTAATCACTTTTCATTGTGAGTACTATTGCGAAATACTGTTGCTTTTGTACATAAAAACTTAAAAAAACTGTAAGGAACGGTTTCAACACAGACCTGACTGATGTTAATACTGCTTTGATATACTTACATATACCATACATTTGCATATTAACTATAATGAAAGCTTAATAGGGCGAGGTTGTTTGATGGGGTTGTTTAACCTCCTTAGCAAGATCTAAGGTCATATGACGGAGGGGACCTACAGCTTTACGTGCGATCTGAATCACTGGTTGCTGCATAATCTGGACGCAGAGGACGGTCCCCCATCTAACTACTGTACTCTGCAGACCCAAGTCAATTAAGTTCATCGACGGGAAGCGGTGTAATTATATATATATATATATATATATATGCAGTGTCGTAACTAAAGATACATGCACTACACAGTGACTGACCACCATACCACTATATATATATATATATATATATATATATATATATATGTGTGTGTGTGTGTGTGTGTGTGTGTGTGTGTGAGTGAGAGAGAGAGAGGAGGGGGCAGCAAGCTTGACCTTCGTGAAGTGAGGAATCATCGCACGGAACATTTGAAAGGTTGAAAGGCATATATATATATATATATATATATATATATATATATATGGGATGAATTTCACAATTAAACACGTGAAATGAATGAATGATGCAAATCCACAAGGAAAAAGAAAAATGATTCCAAGGCCTTTCGTGTATTCAAAAGTACGACGAGGTGTACTTCTGAATACACGAAAGAGCTTGGAATAATTTTTCTTTTTCCTTGTGGGTTTGCAACTTTGCATATATATATATATATAATATATATATATATATATATATATATATATATATATGAGTGGTATGGTGGTCAGTCACTGTGTAGTGCATGTATCTTTAGTTACGACACTGCATGTAGTTGTTCGCTAAAAGAAAAATAGGCCTGTGGATAGGTCCCTTTTAATTGAGTGGACCCTTTAAATATTTGCAAATAACACAAATTTTTTAAACTTTGCCCAAAGCAAATCCTAGTCTAGCAGTCACCAACCAACCAGCGCATTGCCTTCCGAAAATCGTGCCTGAAGTAACAATTGAAAGAGTAGAAAGTAGACTTTTGTTTTGTTTATTCGTTTTGTTTGAGGCGAGTGTTGTGTGGCAGATCCGTAAAGTGCAAAGGCGTTATCTGAGAAATGCAGCCGTAAAAATGTATCCGGAAATATGGTCGTGTTTCACCTTCCGAGACGAACGCATTCACCTTTACAAACCAAATTAAAGCATTTCACTCACGTTACATTCTTTAGGCCTCCGACGGCTGCATAATACCGTCATACCGTACGATGCCGTGTCTTTTTCCCTGTGATGTATTACGGTAATTTGTCTTTTATTTATAACTAGTACAGTTCCCGTCGCTTCGCTGACGGTTAGACAGGCTAAACTACAGAAAAGAACGCAGCCGTGAAAATTTTGAGCTTCACATTGTGTCAACATTTCTGAATCTGGTATCTCCCAAAACCTCCTCACCCCCATTCATGCAACTTGGGGGCTAACCCCTCCCCATTATCCCACCCCTCCCCCATTACCCCCACCCCCACCCTTCCCCCATTACTGCCCGAGATAAATTTCACAAACAGACAAACAGATAGGCTAAACTACAGAAAAGAACAGTCATGAAAATTCTTGAGCTTCACATTTCCGCCCGTAATACAATTTCTGAATTTTTTTCTCACAATTTCTGAAAGTGTGACGGACGGACGGACGGACAGCTCTCTTATTATAGTATAGATGTACGTTGGGTTTAATTTTACTTCTCCGGCATTTCACTGCTTATACCGAATTTTAAGGAATTGTAAAGACATTCGCGAGAACTGTTTCCCGGCGAAGATGGAATTGAAAGATGTCTTGAAAGCAGCCTTACACTACTGAAACTCCAAACAACGACGATCCTTAATTTAATTGCGAGGGAGTTTAACGAACTCACTATTACCGAAAGGAAAGTTAACTCATTACGAAGTGCAATTTCTGGCAATTAAAAGTTAGTTAATCGTTTTAAGGTAATAGAATTTAATCCTCGCGTACAGATATTTTCTGAGACTGAATAAAATCAGTCAAGTGAATGGAAGATTTAAATTTGGTTGGTTGGTGTTGCCTTGCGGAACTTTGGGGATCGAGTTACGCCGTGGGACCCTTACACGTTAATGTAGCTGCGACGCAGGGCAGGGTAATAAAATAGAATTATGTGGGCTTATAGCGACACTCGTGGATGTATTTACCCCCAAATGGCTGTGCCTATAAAAATTTTTATGTATTGAATGACATTAAAAATAAATTATATACAAGAAATACCCAGTGTTCGTTGACAGTATTTGACCCAAGGGCAGCCCATGCTCCATGATAAGGAACTTGGAAAAGAAAAAAAAACACTGCTGATAATAGAAATTATTTCGCTGTCTCAGGAATTTGAAGATCCTTTCTCTTTTTCGCGACCTTATTTTTTGGTCTTGAAGTCGTAGGGGCACCTCACATCCATTACCACAGTGACCAGTGAAAGAATCCGTAACCCAAATTACTTCCAATACCATGCAGTTATAGTAATTAGCTGTACCCATATCCGAATAACCATTCAATCATAAAAGTAAAATGATTTACAATAGATATGAAATGCCCATAGGGCTTGCATATTTTAATTTCCATAAGGCGTAAAATAAAAGCTGGAATGCTGGTACAAAAACAAATGCGAAATACCAGTATCATTACATCCCTATTAATATTCTTAAAACTTTTCATTATAGCCTAAAATGGTCTTAGTTCGTGAATGTCAGAGCCGATCAGCTTCATCCTCCCCATGAATTCTAATTAATTCTCTCCTAATTTTTTAATAAGAATTAAAAATTAAGAGAAAATAGTAAAAGTACATTCAGTTTTAATCATATAAAAGTCAGATTTAATTAACCCTAGAAAGCCAGCGTGGCCTATTACGATAAAAGTAAATTTGATTTTTTGGAAATTCTTTTATTGTATGCGAGTTAATTTTTATTATTGTTCAGTAACAATAAGTTGTTTAATTCAACCTATAAATGTAATTTTTATTATTGTTTAGTAACAATAATTTTTTTAATTCATTCACCCTATAAATGACTAAATGTAATTTCATAGACCCAACACTAGTCGCTATGTGTGCGGTTCCACACTGGCCTTCCAGGGTTAAATAAGAATGAAAATTCAGTTATGGACTCCTCTAGGTAAATCAGTGGTGTTAAAATTATATCTCAAAACAGTGAAGGAGATAAGATCCTGAAGCGGATGGTGAACCAAATAAGTATGTTGCGCAACTTCTAAAAAATGTATCGACTTTATAATGTTGAACTCGGAATCAAGTGAAACCACTCTTGTACGAAATTTCATACTCTTTTATGAAATCAAGGAAAAGCTAGTGATACCATAAATTTACAAAAATACCACAACCATCAAAATTTTGAGCTACGCATTCAAAACCAATGGGTTAAAAGTTGTAACGCTGCATTCAAAATCTAAATGGCTCGTGAACTTAAAGTAAATGTTGCTTTTCACTGGCTTAAAATTCCGTTGAGAATCTTTTGTATGAAATTCCTTACACGTTATAATGCGAACGTGGAATGGCTAAATATCGGTAGGTTTCGCTCGAATTAGACTTATGGCCTAGCCTATTTATTAAGATAGCCTAAGCCCTACCTAATCATACACAGTGCTAGATTCTTTTTACTTGTGTGACTTTTTTAATTCATAATTTACTTTAGAAATAATTTTAGCCTTCACTGTTATATTCATACTGAATATGGTGAATTTCGTAATACATGTTCATACTATTTAAGGTACAGACTTTTTATCCAAGTGACCGGTTTCTCAGGATTATCCGTCTGGGAAATTTAGATTACACATTTTGTATACTGTATTTATCCTCCCTTTGCTTAATAATAAATTCTTTTTATTACCTTCTTTCCAATTCATTTTTTTTACCTTTGACCTTTCCAAATTGTGATTGACCACGATGTGAAAATTCATCTTTTTGCGACCTTGTACAGGGAATCAAATCACCTTTGACCTGGAAGAGTATTGCGTAAAAATACTTAGGGTATTTATTTATTTATTTATTTTGTGTTCTTTTCAGATCGAAAATGAAGTCGAGTTTGTCTTCATTGGTCCTCTTTCTTCTTTGCTTTGAGATCGGTAAGTGATGATAAAAATAAAAGAAAAAGATTGATTCTGCCTTTAAGAAAGTGAATGACAAAGAAAATAGCAGTTTTGTAAATTATTATACTTGTGGTTTCATTTGTTTAAAATTAAAATTGTTACCCTTCATTCATTTCTGTTGTTCCAATTGGCATTCAGTCTGCGACTAAAGAAGAAAGGTCATTCAAGGATAAGAAAGTTAATAGGTTTTGGCGGTTTCATTAATGTATAGGCTTATACCCTTCTCAATACCATGTCGGTGAGTTTTAGTCATTACGTACCAATAATTTCAAAGCTTACCTATAGCTAATCGAGAAAAGCCAGTCTGACCATATATTTTCAAAATATTACGCGAGCTTGCCAATCTTTTAATTTTGCTTTGGAATGATTTTCTTGATTCGATTACACTCCCACATTCAAACTGAACTCAGTTGACACAAACTGACCCGATTTGTTACAGTGGAAAATCTTAATAATTAGCATCTACATTTTACGCGCCTCGGTGGTGTAGTGGTTAGCGTCGCTGACTACGAATCTATCGGCCCCGGGATTGAGACCCGGTGACGGCAGCAGGCGCGCAGCAAAACCCAGCTGTTCATCCTTCAACACAATAGTGGTTGGTAGATAAATGGGTACCCTGGGTGGCCTACTGGTTAAGATGCTGGGCTGCTGTTGGGGCGTGGTTCGGATTCCACGTTAAACTGTAGGTCTAAGGTGGAGTGAAAAGCTTGACCTTCGTCAGAATGAACAATTCGGGCGGAAGCAAAACCAAAGGTTGCAATTTGTTAATTATATCCATATTAGATGTGTGCACAATTTCTTAATAAATTTATTTTTACACACCAATGAAATAAATTTTTCAGAACTAAAATTGATCAACCTTCCACCTTAAACTGTAATACTCCCTATAACTTGTGCCCATTACCATAATCTGAAAACGCACTTTTGGGCCCTCATCATCATGCAGGGCCATACCAATGTTAGCTCCAGTTGTAAGCATACCCCGTTCACGCTTAACACTTTATGTACCAGAAACTCTTTTTGAATGCCACACTGAATGAATAAACCTTATTTCAGCACATCAAATCCTTGTGCTTAGTTTTCAGATACATTAGTTTTCTTTCATTGGGCAACCAACAATTGAAACGGATTGTTCTACTTGCGGATACTCCAGAGAAGCCCCCAAATGCTCTTGACTATGGAACTTTGTACTTGTGCCCCCTTGCAATTTTTCACAGTACCTACTAGGAACTACTACTGTCTGGCTAGTGCTCATTTATCCATGGGTGGGCCCCTCTGTCCTTTACACCCTTCAAGCTGGAGTTACTGGCAAACCGACAAGCTGTTCAGTGCCTCTACTGATTCTACCTTATGATATGCCCAAACAGCATTTCCAACTTAATCCAACACTCAATTCCATGGTAGAATGAAAGAATTTTTTGTTTACTTTGTGTCATGTCCCAAATCCGTTTTACCAACACCATATTTCATGCTAAATTCACCAGATCCACTTCCTTACACACCGCACCTATTTTGACATGCTGCAACCAGTATAATCCAATGTAAACTTAGCCTAACCTAACCTAATGTACAAACATGGCTGTCATCCGACCCAGGATCGAAGAGGAGTATATGATACCAAGGACGATGGACAAGCAATCATCAAATGTACTAAAAATATAAAAATTAGTATGCAATGTCCCAAAAATATATAAAAATATAGTACTCGTACTTTACCGATGAGACGCCCCCTGCGGCCACTTCTGGAAAAAGAAATAATACGGAAGCGGGTTTTGATAAACTTTGAACAAGAAATTCTTCATAATTTATTTACACAAATCAGATTTCGTGTACTCAGTGGTGAGAACTTTCTCTCGCTGAACAGTAACTAAAGGAAATATGTATCCCACCTCCACAGGTGCATATCCATGCCGAAAAGACTTTAAGATTAATCTCTTCCTGCTAAAAAGCTAATGATAGATAAAATTAATTCTTCACTTGAAACCGTATTGAAGATAAACGATCTAAAATTGTGTAGGAGAAAGAATACCACACTAACTGTGTGTTGCTAATACGGCAAAAGATTTCGATAAGGCATTCGCATTATACGTTTTTATTTTGAGAAATTCCTTTTCCAAATGGCGCGTTTCTGGGAATTTTGTTAAGAGAGTGAAAGCTTTTGGAACAAACATTCATCGTCTTCGTGTTTTTTGAGTTATTCCTAATTCCACTTTTGATTGAATATACAGTTTCGGAAAAAGTTCGCCTAGAAACATAGTTTTAAAAAGCTTAAAAAATACCTATTCATTAATGATTTTTAAAAATTTACTTTCACCAAAAAGAATAAAATATCTGAAGAAAAATAGAATATACCAATCATAATATTTTATGCCTTTTAGAAATTGTTTCTAGGCGAACCTTTTTCCGAAACTCCATGAAACAAATTTCGGAACAGTTCCAAACAACATATTGGTGAAAAATAATAAATCTCTCTCCAACATTGGTGGATGTGCGGCTGAGGTGGAGAGCTGCAACTTTCCCTAGTTGCCCCTTGGCAACAGAAAGATACTGGCATTTTCTTATATTTCTATAATTCAGCGTGTCTCAAAACTCCCAATCTGTTTTTGTAAGGAGTGAACAATGAAGAAATTGGGACTTATGGGACACCCTGTATAGGAGGGCTACGCCGTAGCCATTGTCGCGACACCGCTTCCCGTTGATTAGCAAAGTTAAATGATATCGGCTCTGGGGAGTAGTTGGATGGGACGCCGTCCTCCGCGTTCGGATGATGTAGCGACCCATAGTTCGATCCCACGTAAAGCCGTAGGTCTCTTCCGTCATATAACCTTAGATGCCACGAAGGAGTGAATGAAAATAACTATTTATAAAATACAATTTTACAATTTTTGATGTTACAATAATTTTCACCTAAAATAAATGATTGTGAAGTTGAACTATTTATTTTATTTTTTAATTTGGCTCTTAAACTGTAGGGCTTACTGGGCTCTTAATTTTTGTATACAGGGTGTACATAAAGTCAGGATCTATTTTTGTGAAGCACTTGGAAATTATATGGAATTCAATCATAAAATGATAAAGTGGTAACATTTATTAAATAATTAAGAGTAGGATTCGACGTGACGCCCATCAGTATCCCTGCACAGCTCAAATCGTTCCGCAGCATTTCTAAACACATTCTGGAGCATTTGCGGGGTTATGTTATCTGCAGCAGTTCGTATACGTGTACGTAAGTTTTCAAGACTCGTAATCTTCGTCTGATAGACGTGCGATTCGATAAAGCCCCATGCAAAGAAATCTAAAGGGGTTAAATCTGGTGATCTCGCTGGCCAAGGTCTGTTGCTTCCGCGTCCGATCCAGCGATTTGGAAAACGTCCATTTAGATAATTCTGAACAATTTTGGCATAGTGACAAGGAGCACCATCATGTTGATAGACGACGGGGATAGGATTGTTAGTACCGTCGTCTATCAACATGATGTGCTCCTTGTCACTGCTAAAATTGTTCAGGATTATCTAAATGGACGTTTTCCAAATCGCTGGATCGGACGCGGAAGCAACCAAAGACCTTGGCCAGCGAGATCACCAGATTTAACCCCTTTAGATTTCTTTGCATGGGGCTTTATCGAGTCGCACGTCTATCAGACGAAGATTACGAGTCTTGAAAACTTACGTACACGTATACGAACTGCTGCAGATAACATAACCCCGCAAATGCTCCAGAATGTGTTTAGAAATGCTGCGGAACGATTTGAGCTGTGCAGGGATACTGATGGGCGTCACGTCGAATCCTACTCTTAATTATTTAATAAATGTTACCACTTTATCATTTTATGATTGAATTCCATATAATTTCCAAGTGCTTCACAAAAATAGATCCTGACTTTATGTACACCCGGTATGTAGGAAGGAGGGGGGGCCAAGGGCGAACGCCCGCAAAAATGACCCTTTCACAGAAGGAGATAGCCAAAAAGGTCTCCAAGGTTTTATGATGCCATTTTTTTTTTTTAGAAATTTTGAAAAGATTGTGTATGCATGTATGTGTAGTGAGGAATAGAGGGAGAAGTGTGTGTGTGTGTGTTTGAGAGCATGCTGGACCGCTCACAGGGTAGATGAGACGCGGAAAAAGATTAGCTGAGGAGGACAGTGACGGGAGAAACGGGAGTTCCAGCACTCCCCGGGGTCTCCCGCCTAACGTCCCCCACGGAGTACTTCTTTGGTTCATTGGTGTCTACAACCTCGTCCTACAATTAAAGATAAACAGATATTTATTTATTATTAATTAATAGTATATAAATTATTATAAATTACTAATAAGAATTAAGGAGATTAAACAATCCCATCATTACATTACCATGCTTTTACGGCGAATTTTCAATATTTTTTATCAGTTTTGGAAGACTGAATTATTGTCACTCGTTCCCTTTTAGGATTTATTTCATCGTGTTTTTAACCGAAATATTTTCTCCAAGTTTCACTTCAAATGAATATTCATTATCCTGAACTCGTGGAGGGCGTTACCTAAATAGAGCTGAGAGGGAACTACTTCGGCTCTTTAGAAGTACTGTACAAAATTTCGTCACACCCGAGCTCCTAAGGATCGCAAACGTAAACAGTCATGTGATTTCTTGACTAAATGTTCGTGTGTGTGTGTGTATATATATATATATATATATATATATATATATACAGGGCGTCCCAAAAAAATGTATACACACTTTAAATAATTATAAAGGCAGTGTTTATTAAAATACATTTCATTTTCAAAATGTAATAGAATCTACAGACATTATTTAATTGTTTTGTCAACGCCTGTTTTCAAACTGACGTCCGTTCTGGTCCAGGCACTGC
The DNA here is from genome assembly GCA_023014485.1 of Bathynomus jamesi. NCBI lineage: Eukaryota > Metazoa > Arthropoda > Malacostraca > Isopoda > Cirolanidae > Bathynomus > Bathynomus jamesi. The sequence continues at coordinate 62,444 of JAJOZX010006638.1, read as the reverse complement.
TGATAACGCGAAGCAATGGAATCGCAAACACACGAAACATTTCGTTTGGTATTTGTGTGCATTCTCGTTCAATGGCTGCTCTCAATTCAGCGACTGTTGTAGGTTTTATAGCGTAGACTTTGTCTTTTAAGTATCCCCATAAAAAAAAGTCTAGTGGTGTGAGGTCTGGTGAACGCGGAGGGTATTCTACGAAACCCCTTCGTCCAATCCACATCCACATCGTGCCAAGTACCACTCGCAATACTCCACTCTTCGGTCCGGATCATCATTTCATTAATAGCATGGACTAATCTTGGAATGTAACTTTTCCATTGACAGCTTCAAAATGCGTTGGACAGACGATTCTGAAATTCCTACCTCACGACTCGCTTGCCGCACAGATTTTCTTGGACTTTGGTGATACGTTTCCAGTACTCTTTCTTGCTTTGTGGGGCTTGTCGATGTCCGTGGTCTTCCGGAACGCTTCTTGTGGACATTCTGAACAGTTCCATCGGCTTCAAACTTATCTCTAATTCGAGTGATGGTAAGTCGCGTTGGTGGATCTGTTTGAAACTCCCTCCTAAACTGTCTTTGCATTTCAACTGCGTTTTCACACTTCCAGTAGCATTTTAGAATGAATTTCCTTTGTTCAAAGCTTAGTCTGACTGCCATTATTAATTCTAATGGGTTTAACTTGGAAAGAAAAAACATCAATTGAGCTATCAGCTGTTAAAGTGTGTATACATTTTTTTGGGACGCCCTGTATATATATATATATATATATATATATATATATATATATATATATATATATATATATATATATATATATATATCGGGAGCGTTGTTTATGATAAAAATAAAGAAAAACAAATGAGAAGAAAAAATATAGAATGAGGAGGTAGAGAAAGTATTGTATAAAGAGGAAATATCGTTGTGTGTGTGTGTGTGTGTGCGTGCTCGTTTTACGTACTTTGCACAGTAACTGGAATCCAAATAAAACTCGTGCTTCAGCTCCCTGGCGACATATGTACTGTCGTGATAAATATAAATTTAAACGTTTCGAAATTAGAGTAGGCTACTTGACGTGCCACTTTAATAAAATATATATATATAGTATATATCATTGAATCAATTCCCTTCATAAATTTTTTAAATTTCAAATTTGTACAAATGCTTTTCTTTAACTCGCTCCACAAAAACAGTTTCAAAATTTGTTACTCGTATAACGTAGCTAAAGTGATGTTAAAGAGTTTTATTACTCAGTAAATAATAAAATAATTTTATTTTAATTTCATAAATTGATTACCAATATTTAAAGTAATTGATTTTCCTTATGTTCAAGGTATTTTCTTTCTTCAACAATATAAACAAAACAAAATTTTTCATCAAAATTTCAAGGCCCTGGTGGCTTATTTGAATAAAAAAATGGAAATACAGTTTCTTTATAAAATTATTAAAAAAATGCTTAAAATAAAGTCAACATAATAAGATGGTTTAATATAAAAATAATAAAGTAAAACTTAATATAGAATTAGTATTAATTATTATTAATATAAGAGAAGGAGATTATAATACTACTTTATACGATTTAGAGATTTGATAGTTAGAGAAAATGTAAATTTCTGGGTAACTTATTATTAATATAATGAATGTAAAATTTTTATATGATACAATTAAACTTTGAAACGAATATAAATTATTGTAAATAGTGTCTTTTATATGTTCAATTTTCTATAAATATACTGTAGATTTTCTTTTGCAATGAAAATTGCTAAATTTCAAAGAATCTGTGAGAATCGGCTAAATTTGGCCGATGCCGATACCAAAAAGGCCGATTCTGCCGATGCCGATTAGTCAGTACACTACTAATATATATATATATATATAAATTATATATATATATATTATATATATATATATATATATATATATGTGTGTGTGTGTGTGTGTGTGTTAGAGTTTAAATTACATTATTCCATGCTTATAAATTAAGGTATTGATTTTTACTCTTTAACTCTATAAATTGTCTTGATGTCTTGATGCCTAACGACTCTCTCCAGTGTTGGCAAATGTACCTTTAGGAATGTATTGTGAAACCGTGACGGTTGAGGCCAGGTATGCCCAACCCTCTATTCGGTCACTTAGTGCTCTTAATCCTCTAAAACAAATGTAGTGAACAAGTTCGAATTTCTTTATAACTCTTCTGTGAGTCCATTTTTGTGTGAAGTACATTATCCGGTGAAATGAACTGTGTTTAGGCTTTAGGGTAACGTCTCGTTTCTAAAATATTTCACGAAAGCCAATCAATTCGTTCTCTCAACGCATCGAGAAAAAACGGACGCTCAAGACGAGGGCATAAGTTGTATCCGACACCTGCAGTCAGATCGGTCTCGGTTTGAAGAACCTGTAAATAAACGGTATACACTTCGGCTGTAGGGCCAGCGAAGCAACATAGTGAGTTATCTAAAAAAGGGGATAAGGAAGAGAAGAACAAACTGTATGTGTGTAAACCCATCCGCCGACATATATATATGTACTAGGGACACTCAGTATATTTTGCCCCACCCTTTTTTCTTAGCTAAATAATAGGCCATGGTGCTGAAATGTCTTTTGGGCCGTAAGTTTGAACTTTCTGCGCTTCACATAACCGGATTTTTCCAGTTTGAACCTCCCCTCCTTGTATAAAACCACTTTTAAATGCCCTTGTATAAAACCGATGGTTAACACGGTTTCGAAAATGGCGTCTGACAGTGATGTGCGTCGTAAACAGAGAGCTGTATCGAGTTCTTAACCGCAGAGAAGGAAACAGTTGGAAATATTCACAAACGTGTACAAAACGTTTACGGAGATGCTGTTGTTGATCGAAGCACTGTTGGACGCTGGTCTAAACGTGTGAGATCATCGGAGAGAGGGAGAGCCATCCTCGATGATGACCCACGCAGCGGTCGCCCGGCATCGGCTGTGACATCTCACACTGTGTACGTGCTAACGATAATTGAGCAACTGGGATACTCAAAAGTGTGTTCACGGTTTGTTCCTCGCAAACTGACTGAAGATCACAAAGCCCAAAGAAAAGAAATTGCTTCCGAGTCGTTGGTTCGATACGAGACAGAAGGGGATGACTTCCTTTCACGAATTGTGACTGGGGATGAGACTTGGGTACACCACTTTGAACCTGAAACAAAGCGCCAATCCATGGAGTGGCTGGCATCACGCAGACTCCCCATACAAGAAAAAGTTCAAAATGGCTCCCTCTGCAGGAAAGGTTATGGCCACTATCTTCTGGGACATGAAAGGGGTGATTCTGGTGGATATTATGAAGAAAGGACAAACAATCAACTCGGAGGCATATATTGCTACCCTACAGAAACTCCAGAGACGTTAAAGCGAGTTCGACCGGAGAGAAAACTGGAAGACGTCCTTCTTTTGCTCGATAACGCAAGACCACACCGCAGCATGCAAACAAGAGAGGCTATCACAAAAATGCGCTTGACTGTGTTACCCCACCCTCCATACAGCCCAGATCTGGCACCTTCAGACTTCCATTCGTTTGGGCCAATGAAGGATGCTATTCGTGGAAGAAAGTTTCAGAGTGATGAGGAGGTTAAGAGGTGGCTCCAGCGGAACCCAGCGGACTTTTACAAGCAAAGAATAAAGGCCCTTGTTTCGAGGTGAAGGAAAGCCGTAGAAAAGGATGGAGACTATGTGGAAAAATAAAAACCTTTAAAAAAGGTATGTAACTATTTGTGTACAAAATTTCTGGAACTTACAAGGAAACTTGGAAAGAAAGAAAAAAGTGGGACAAAATATATTGAGTGGCCCTTGTATATATACACTATTTATCCTATTTATAAAATCCATAAAGGTAGGAAGGAATATATATATATATATATATATATATATATATATATATATATATATATATATATATATATATATATATATATATATATATATATATATATATATATATATATTGCAGTCAGTGTCTAAAATCAGGCAATTTGTGAATGGACTAACCTAACCTAACCTCCCCTAACCTTTCTGGTAATGCTGCATATGCATGCCCATTGGTATTTCCCAATATGCTGCCTAAAAATTCATTAGGTTAGGTTAGGTTAGGTTTTGTGTGTATCATCAATTTGACACATTGCCAAAAATTTCAATCAATTTACAAATTGCCTGATTTTAGACATTGACTGTAACATATACACCAGGACAAGGAGGCATAAGAAAAGACCAGGAACAAGCAAAAATCTTGATGGTTCTAAGAAACGAATTTGTTAACACAAAAGATAACAGGAAACACCAGAAAAAATAACTGCCTGGATCTGGTATTCACGAATAACACCAACTTGGTTGATGATATAAAAATAACACCAACTTGGTTGATGATATAAAAATAACACCAACTTGGTTGATGATATCAAAATAACACCAACTTGGTTGATGATATAAAAATAACACCAACTTGGTTGATGATATAAAAATAACACCAACTATTATGTCAGACTACAACATAATCGAGATATCAACTAATGGTGACAGCATTAAAAGAAAATACTCATACCAGTGATGTAAGACTTGAGACCGGTTTCGAGACCTTTTTTTCTGGTCTCGGCCATGGTGGTCTCGACTACATCACTGTGATGTTCCTCAAGTGCAACGAACACTTGTTTTAAATAGGCAGTTGACTACTGAAAAATGTCACAAACTAAGAATTTGTGAATAAAGTATGAGTAAACCTTACAATTGTTACTTGATAACCACTTTAGACCCTTTATGCCTGAATGTGAAATACAGAGCTTAGGAATTAGGCATTACACAATACTGAATACATGCAAAAATTGCGTGTGGTCTCGGTTTCGGTCTCGAAACTTTTTTTCTGGTCTTGAGACCATGGTAGTCTCGATTACATCACTGACCCATACAAATCTGAAATTTTTAACCTAAACTCCAAGACTATAAATTGAGAATAAATCAGATCCCACATGGGCCAAATAGAGTGGAAAACAGTTTTAGAGGATAAAACTACCGAAGAAATACTAACAACCTTGAAGGAAAAGACGCTGGAAATCTTAGAAAAATGTTCCGAAAGTACAGCCAAAAGGAAAGGGGAATTTGTTCGAGAGGCAAAAGCGAACAATATTCCGCAAAGGAAAGAGAGTAGCTGCGAAGTTAATTAATGGCAGAGACAACAATACCAGCGCAGTAATATAAGAAAAACGAGAATATCGATAGGGAAATACAAGCCCTAATTAAGGGCCATACAGAGAGGGAAGAGGAAAATGCGATAGAAGTAAAGGAAAACCCAAAATACTGCTATAGCTATGCGGAAAAAAGAATTAATGAATTAACCGACGATTTAAAAGAAATATCTTAAATATTGAGAGCCTAGTACATATTAGTTCAATAGTTTTCATATTAGTTTTTCTTTGAAGAGAAATTATAAGGAGATTGTATAACAGATTTTGATTTTACCCAAGATGATATTGCGCCAGCTATAGGACAAATGAAATCACATTCGGCTGCAGGTCTGGTCAAATGGAACGCATTTTTTATTGAAAACTAAAAATGAAATGTCTACACCCTTCTATTGGATATGGAGAAGATCCCTGGACACTGGGGAAATACCCAGCATCTTGGAAAGAGCAAACATTGTCCCTATATATAAAGGAGGGGATAGATCTCAAGCAAAAAACTATAGATCATTGTCACTGACGTCCCATCTTTACCAAAGTATTTGAAAGAATAGTTAGAGAGAAAATATATGACTTTTTGGAGACACTGGAAAAATTCAGTGAGAACCAGCACGGATTCCGATCAGGAAGATCATGCCTATCACAACTAATAGAGCACTATAACAATATAATAGACGCACTTGAAAGCACTGAAAACTACGATGTCATGTACACGGATTTTGCTAAATCGTTCGGCAAATGTGATCATGGTATAATGGCACATAAAATGAAACGTGGAAATAACAGGCAAAGTGGGAAAATGGATCTACAATTTCCTCAGAGAGCGTCAGCAGGTCGTAAAAATCCCAATGTACTGTATGACCTATATTATCATCAGAATCGGAAGTACGCAGCCCGGTACCACAAGGAACAGTATTGCCCCGCTCCTAATCATTATCATGCTAACAGACATAGACAATGATTTACATATGGAAAATGATCGAAAACTAGTACCAAACTAAACCCAATTACCACCCAAACATCACTGGAAAATAGGAAAGGCAGAATGTGTAGCGTTTCCAAACTAAAGGCCCGACAAAGGCCAGAGAACCTCAACACTGAAAGAAAATAGCTTGGTTATCAGGGGTCCAAGACTTTTTAACCAGCTTCCAAAGGACCTTAGGAACGTGACAGGGGCCAAAGTTGAAGTCTTCAAAAGACTCGATGTCTGGCTCAGGACGGTACCAGATGAGCAGGGAGTATGTGGCTATGTGCGATGGAGAAAGCAAGAGAGCAACTCGCTCTTCCACCAAGCCAAGCCTAGAGGCGGGGCCACCAGCTTGACCATGTGAAGAGAGACCAACGAACGGAACTGCTACGAGGTTACGGGTATATATATATATATATATGAAAATTATTTCACGAAAGTAACGTGAAAAATATTTATGATGAATAAAACCACGAAGGAAAGGAAACACAGAATGGTGCTCAAGCACTTTCGTCTAATGACATCCTCAGGAACACTGAAATACATAAAGAGTTACAGCCTATATATAGGTTACAGAAAAAAAAAAAAATATATATATATATAAGCACACCGGACAAAAAATTAGTCACCCCTCTCAGAATGTACCTAATAACGTGTGACGGCGCCTCTGGCCTTGATAACCGCACGAATCCGGCGAGGCAGACACTCTACGAGGTTGTGCATGTACTGAACATCGATTTGCTGCCACTCGTTCATCAGCCGGTCCCGAAGTTCCGCCAGAGTCCGTGGGTGTCTGCGCTTCACTTTCTGTTTCCAGCCTGAACAACACCTTCGACGCATTCAGGATTAAAGGCTTCATTGGACCTGCGATGTACTCGTCGCCTCCCATCATTGGAGAACAAACAAAAACGGGACTCATCGGACCAAATTACACGTTTCCAATCTGCCGCAGTCCAGTTTTTGCCTCTGAGCCCATTTATAACGTGCCAATTTGTGACTTGCTGTTAACAGCGGCCTCTTCCGTGGTACCCTGCTCCAGATGTCCATCGCATGCAGTTCTCGTCGCAATGTCCGTTCGGAAATTGGTCGCTGGAGAACCTCATTGGTTTCTTGGAACAATTGTTCTCTGGTTTGAAAACGATTTGCAGTTACTAGACGAGAAACATGGCGGCGGCCCCTATTGTCGAGAATTGTTTTCCGGCCACAGTTACGCCGTCGATTGTCAGTTGATTGCGAACTACACCACTCTTTGTAAACTCGCTGGACAGTACGCGTTGACACACCAACAAATTGGGCTACTTCAGACATTTTGTGTCGGTGGGCTCTGCCAAACACGATGGCTCCTTTTTGCCACTGAGTAACGTCTGCCTCACGACCCATTTTGCAGACTATATCCAACACACACTTTGTTCTTCACCACCTCACGAAACAGATCTGATCCTGTGTGCTACGTCACCGCTACTTGTCACTTACCAATGCTACATCAGCGCCCTCTGTGTGACCTTGAACTTCCTACTATCGGTGCTATTAGGGGTGACTAATTTTTTGTCCGGTGTGCTTATATATATATACAATAAACGGTTAAATAAAATTTAAAATTAAAGGATTGTGGGAGGAGCATACAAATTTGTAAGGAAAAAACTATCGATTTTTAGCACAAGATCAAATGAATTGTTTCCAACCAATGTTATAGAGAAAAAAAAAAACTCGATTTTAGCACAAGATCAAATGAATTGTTTCCAACCAATGTTATATAAAAAAAAAATACAAATTTATACTGGAAATCTGCCCGGGTTTTAGCACTCTGCCCGTATATAAAAATAAATTGAAAAATAAAAGTTATTAAAGTAGCATACAAGTTTACCAAAGACTTAGCGTTCTACCCTTCTTATCTAAATCTGTTCTGAAGGAATTCAAAACAACAGGATCGAGTTGAAAAAGACCTTTGCTTATGTTGAAGTTCTTTGTAAGTTGGATAATGGCAGACTCAAGAATATTTCTATTAACAATGTTGCTAGAGTGAAATAAAACTGAAGCATTATTCCAATCAATACAGTGGGATAACTCCGACAAATGGACAAAAAGGGCACTGGACGACTGTCCTGTTCTAACGGAATATTGATGCTTTTATACGTGTGTGCAAATCCTTTCCCGTCTGACCTATGTAAAAGGAATCACATTGTTTACAACCAATTTTATAGATAATGCCTGAATTATTGGTAGGGCTATTTTTACTATGATATTTTTCACAATATTGTTATATGAAAATACTACATTAATATCCAAAAGTTTAAGTACATTAGCAATGCCTAAAAAGCCTGGGAAAAATGGAAGTACTAAAATATTTTTTGACAAAGTAAGTGTGTTATTATTGGCACCATTCTGTGTTTCCTTTCCTTCGTGGTTTTATTCATCATATATATATATATTATATATATATATATATATATATATATTATATATGTGTGTGTGTGTGTGTGAGAGAGAGAGCTTATTTAATTAGTTGTGCGTTAATTGAATTATATCATGTTTGCTCACGGAAATTGAGTGGAGTTTATTTGGGAATGGCAATTTGTCACGAAATATTGTGGTGAATTAGCAAATTTCTTAGTTATGAATACGGTCTGTTTCTGTAATTAATCGAGTTAATTTATCATTAATTATTTTTATTCGATGAAACGTAAAAGTTGTCAAATTGACAATATATCAACCGCAGTCGATAAAATGGCTGTCATTTATATTCTTTTTGAAATTTAAAGGTTTAATATTAATTTTAGCTTTTATTTATTTTTTTTTGTTGTTGACCATAATACGAATGACGTTAAGTTCAAGCAGCTTAATAAATAAGTAAATTAGATAGTGGAGTATCCAATTAATTTGCAATAAGATTGCATTTCAATCAATGAATTACCCTTTATTTATTTATATAATAAATACAATTTTACAATTTTTGTCGTTAGTGATTTTAACACAAAATAAATGTGTAATTGGACTATTTATTTTATTTATTATTATTTATGGAGGCCTCTAACCAATATCAATACGAATATCCAGAAAAATTACTGCAGTCTGTAGTATTAAAGTAGGTCGGGTAAAGAGACGTTTTCCCATTATATTTGGTTAGACCTAATTATATTGATTCTATGCGGTAAACATGAGATAAAAACGTAGGATTAACTTTGCAACGCCACTTCCCATTAGATCAGCGAGGTTAAGAGACGTTGTTAAGTCTGTTCAGTTGTTGGATGGGTGAGTCCCCTCCGCATTCAGATTGTGTAACGACCCGTAGATGGTTCGGATCTCGCGTAAAGTAGGGCCCCATCATCGCGTGAGTTTTGCTGTTATGAAAGAAATTAAAAAATTCCAAACGTTATTATTGCGCTTTATAAGTGAACGTAGTTATCCCTCGTACGGGTATAAGCGAACCTATACTACACGCTTCTTCGATGGGACATCCTATCCCCTTTTTAAAAATTAACTCGATCTGACCTAACCTAAAGAACCTAACTGAACTTCATCCCTAATCTAAACAAACTTTTCGAGAAAATACCACGTCAACGAAATACTGTTAGCTTCGGCATAAACTAAGCCTTAGTCAAACTTCTTTCACGTGCCGTATTTTTGTTGCTAGGCTCTAGGCTCGTAGCTATATCCTAACTCGAAGTACTTTGTCGACTTATGGATTCTTTTCTCTTATAGGCTTCCTAGAAAAGGCAAAACCTATATTATGCAATTTTTAATTCGAGTCTCGACAGAAGAGTAGTTTAGGCCTATCTAGTTGATGCGACGTTTTTTGGGAGAGCGATTTTTCTTAAAGAAAAAGCTGACCCTTGTAAAGACTTTTTTTTCGAAATGTTGCTCAAAAGTAATTTTATTTAAAATATAGACCTAAAAGTGAAAAAATAAAGCGAAAACCTTCTTTTGTCATATCTTAGAATAATATTAAATCTTATCTCATAAGGTGCTGTTAAAACAATTAGGTACTTCACTAATAATAAAATGCTAAATAATTACTGTTGCGTATTATGCGGATGTACTATTAATTTCATTACAGACGTTTATTAATTACGTATCAATAAGCACTTTAATATAGCCTATTGGTTAGGATTTTAAATGTGACATATTTTCCTGTCCCAGATTGCTCCTGACCAAGGAGCTTATTTATATAACTGGAGACGGCGTGCGAAGCGTGTGCAGTGGTAGGGCGTGAAGCCAGTTGGCGCTCCCCGCCGCCATTTTGGTGTTGGCAATACAGTACGGACCACGGCTGCCTACCGCCGCGTATTTATTTATTGGGGTTGTTTAACCTCCTTCGCAACATCTAAGGTCATATGACGGAGGGGACCTACAGCTTTACTTGGGATCCGAACCACGGGTCGCTACATAATCGGCGCGGAGGACGGTCTCCCATCCAACTACTACTACCCAGACCCAATGTCGCTTAACTTCGCTGATCTCCGGGAAGCGGTGTTACGACATTGGCCACGACGTAGCCCACCGCTACGTATGTATGGGTGATGAGTGACAAACTACATTAATTGTACTAATGTTTATATATGAAATCAATCACTACGCACTGAATGCGTATGGTCAATACACATTAATCACGCAAATACGCACAATCAAATACTAAACTTATTTAACGTGTATAACAAATGGGATAAGATTGGCCACTGAATAGCATTTGTTTTATTTTTTGTAATTATTTTTTATTTATAAACTGCCTAAAGTTAAAAACAAGCAAAAAGTAAAAAACATAAATTCTTCCTTCTTCTTGAATAAAGTTTTACAAAATGAAGTTATACACGAGATGTTCTTAAAAGAATTAAATTAATGAAGAATAGATTGATAAATTTTGGAAATTATAAATATATGAAGAAATTCATAAAATAATAAAACAAGCATCAGTTAATCAGCATAAATAATATACCAAAAAAAAATAACGTATTGGAGTTTGTAGAGAAACGTTACTGTTGGTAAATGTAATAGTTGAAAATCTTAAAAATTCATTTCAAACTTTATAATAGTACAGGGTGTCTGAGAATTATCTGTACAATTTTTGGCTGTTATTAAAAGTCAACCATGAAGTGTAGAAATTCCAGTGTTGTCCCATTTTACAGAGAATCTCATTAAGTTTTTTCTGATACCAAGTTGTGACAAGTTTTTTAGAAATTCCAGTGTGTCCGAACATTATCTGTACAATTTCATCTTTTAATAAAATTCTTGATAACACACGTAAAATTCTTAAACAAGATTATTTAGAATCTGTATTTTCAAAAGTTTCTTTTATTAAAGTAACGTTGTTACAAACATTCGATATGTGCACCATTAGTGATTCGCAAAACATCCAATCGATACTCCAAATGTTGCCATGTACGCTGCAGCATATCCACATCAATTCGCTCAATAGCAGCTGTGATTCTTGCTTTTAAATCATCAATGTCTGTCACCCGCGTACATTTCTAAAAACTTGTCAAAACGTGGTATCAGAAAAAACTTAATGAGATTCTCTGTAAATGGGACAACACTGGAATTTCTACACTTCATGGTTGACTTTTAATACAGCCAAAAATTGTACAGATAATTCTCGACACCCGATACATATATAATAATGAAATTATTTCACGAAAGTAACACGTGAAAAATATTTATGATGAATAAAACCACGAAGGAAAGGAAACACAAAATGGTACCCGTTTTGGTTCGAAACTACAGTACTGTAGAGTGTGATTCCTATCCAAGGTATAATGAAAATATAATAAATATAAATGCTATTTATTATTCAATTTTATTTATTTAAAAATAGTTTCGGTGCTACTATAGTATGTGGTCTACCTACGATTGGTTAGGTTTTAGTCACGATATTTTCGTTAAAACTAACGAAAATATCATGACTAAACCTAACCAATCGTCAAGGGCGATGGACATTGGAATGTAAACAAGCAATTAGTAAACAAGGTAAGAAGCTATAATTAAAAGGTAGACCGCCGAATCGAGGTAGGAATCACGCTATAGTAGCACCAAAAGTTTAATATTTGAAGAATTTTGAACAGCGCCCACGCGTGCATACTTTATTAAAACGATTAATTCCAGTACATTTTTATTTAATGTTTATGCTGATTAACCGATGTTTAGGTTTTATTGTTTTTATGAATTTATTCTTCTTCTTTTTCTTTTATGAATTTAGCAATTTATCCTCCTTATTTTCATTCTCTTACGAATATCGGATGCGTAACTTCATTTTGTGATACATTCTTAATGTAGGATTTTGTTTTCTTATTTGTTTTGGTGGTCGATAGCGACAAACAAACGAGCGAACAAAATCTTTTATTCTTCCGCAATAAGAACGAGCGACACACTTCACCGCGTGACACGCGCAGCAGCGGTACTGCGGCAATGTTTTGCCAACACCAAGATGGCGGCGGATCAAAGACGGTGGCTTCAGTCATATAATCTCCTTGCTCGTAACTATTAAATAAAATATTAAATGAAATACAACTCCGTACCAAAAGATAACATACTGTCTCAAATACTCTCATGACCTTTATAAGGGATATCCAGTATCTGTAACGTCTTGTGTGCCAGTTTTGGAAAAAATATATAGCAAAAACCTTATCAAATAATGAAAAGTTAACGCATAGCGACATCCCAAAATATTATATCTTGCCAGGTGTTACCAAAAAAAAAAAGAAGATAAATTCATTATGTTTATTGAGTACTGCCAATATATTAAACCTTTATCAAAGACTTTTTAAGTCTGCGTCTTAGTATTTAGTTGGTCCACCCTTAGCTCTGATTACGGCCTCCAATCGACGTGGCGTCGAGTCGACAAGCCTCTTACATTCTTCCGTAGTTACTGATTGCCAGGTTGTCATCAAACACTTCTTCAGTTCACTAAGTGTTCCTGGATTACTCTTCTGCACCTTCTGTTTAGGAATATTCCAAAGATTTTTCATCGGATTAAGATCGGGAGGATTAGCTTGCCATGGTAGTACTTAGTTTAATGAGCATCACCCACGCAGATGTTGCACGAGCCGCACGAGCTGGAGCCACCCTATACTGTATATATACGAGTATATCAGGGTGGAAACTGTTATCTATATCGGTTCGAGTTTTGATTCCAGTTTTTTGCTAAAGCAAAATATCAATTTAGATTCCAGTTTTTTTTTTTAGTTTGTTTTATATCGACATTTTATTTGGTACAGTAAACTCGGATATTTAATATATATTCCGTAGATTCATATATTCTTTATGATGCCTTCCGTTATTCATCTGTTTTTGCATCGTATTGTAACGCAGTTGATATTTTCTGTCAATAAAATTGTTAAAATATAAAATATATAATAAATGAATACGAGTATATGCTTTTTATTTATAGCTGACTGTAGATCCAGGGGTACCCAGAATTTGGTCAAGGGGGAGGGGGCGTGTGAGTAATTAAAATAAAGGTGTATATACCATACGAGTATGTATATACATAAACATTTACTAGAGTCAATATTCATGTATTAACAAAGCCTTATTTACAGCAAGTGTAAACTAAATTAAATAAATGAATAGATTTATCACACATTTTTCATGCGAAAAATACTGAGTCAAAAATGATAGTTACATTACTATGTGTGTACAGACAGGATTTAACATGGAGAATACTGAAACATTTTTGAGCTTTCATTGTGCACAAGACAGTACAACTGAAAATTTTAAGACTAATTGGCTGGTAAAATTCTACAGTCGCGGGTTGGCAAATTTTTTAGTTTTTAAATTCAGATAACGTCTTTTTGACTAATAGCAGAAAGTTTGAATATTCAACAAATATAAATACTGTAAACTATGATAAAACATTTGCATGTATCAGTCACCGATACATGCAAATTTTTTAGCGTTTGAGTAACTATAACAAAGGTGTATATATACCAAGCAGGTTTAATGCTATCATATATATATATATACACACACACACACACAAACTCAGAATGGTCCCCTGAGAAACTTATATGTTAAACACAGACCGTGCATGGAACAAAGAACTCTTCTGGGAAATTACATCCACTATAGTTTGAATAAGTAATGATAAATGACAAATACTATAGTTTTTCTTTTTCATGATGGAAAGCCCAACGTGGGCACCGAGTTACTCGCAAAGAGGCCCCAAAATATAGCTTCCCTCACCAGCTATCTGCAAAGCAGATAGGATCCAGCTTTGGGACAGGATCTAGGGTTTACAGCTTACACTTAGCCTACTACATTCAGGACCTCAATATATGCAAGAAACTCGTTGCATTCACGTCGGATTGAATATATATATATATAATATATATATATATATATATATATATACAGTGTTGGGCACTAAAGCGTTAATCCGATAACAGTTAGTTAACGAAGTTAACTTTTTTTAACGGACTATTAACGGAAGTTAATTTCCATTTGTCGTTATCGGACCAGTTAACTTCCGATAACTCGATATTTAGTCCGTTAAAGTCCGTTAACTGCGAGGAGTCATTCACGGAAGATCACCACTCCGCGAATGAATTCAAACCGCCATAACTTCAGTCTGCCAATTCCGTCCTCTGCCGCAGTGGAACGGCTCTTCTCTCTCGGCAAGGACATCCTGAGCCCAAGAGGTCAAGACTGGCAGTTGGGCCTAACTTTGAGAAGTTGGTCTTTCTGAAGGGCAACCAGCACATTGTGTCATAGTCTTTAATAAATGTGCCTAAAATTTAATTTTACCTTTCCGTTCCCGCCATAATAATTCTCTGGTAAATTAAAATTTAGTTAATGGTTACAAGGGTAACGGGTTTCAAAACATGTAATCAGTACATTTTTTATTAGAAATAAACAAAAAAGTTATTAAGCAAAAAAGTTGCAAAACTTGATAAAAATAGTTAAATACCTATTTATTGTTGGATTTTGCATAAATAAACATTTTCTATGGGTTTTAAAGCTTTTTTCCTTGATTTTTTTAAATGTTAGTAAAGAATAGTTATCGTTAACGGATTATCGTTAACTTCCGTTAACTTTGTAGTAAAATTATCGGATTATCGTTATCGAGTTAAAAATTGGGGTTAACGGATTATCGTTATCGAAGTTAACTTTTTGGTTAACGGTGCCCACCACTGTATATATAGTATAAAAGCTTGGTTTGGCTGTTTTTGGGCTGGTTTTTAAGCATGATTTGTTGGGTTTTCAATTTTTTACCTGGCAACACTGGCCTGGGATGACAGGTTTCGTATTAATATTTTATATTAATGCATATAGAATAAATTCGTAATAATTTAAAATGTATTCTTACTACAAAATATACAAACTAAAACAAAGCCTGCTTATTTCTGTAACTGTATGTACAAACTTTAGTACATAGTTATAGATATAAGCGCATCAATAGACACCGATACAAGGCCCAAGTGGGGGGTGACCGCCTCTGTCGCCCCCCCGTCTTTCGGTACGCCCCTGTGTAGATCACGCTTTAACAATTATTTAGGAAAAGGCCTCATAAAATTAAATAATTACAACTTAATCGAAGCTAAAAGTACAAATTAAATCAAGCTAAAATTACTCTTTTTAATAACGGCAACAGTTGGATCTTTTCCGTTTGGGGGCTAGCAGCGAATTTTAATGAAAATCGGTATACTAATGTAGTTTTGGTCACTGATTTCAAAATAACTTTCTTTTTTTGGAGAAATGAAAAACAAACACGTTAGAGCACTTTAAATAATTAATGTGTTTTAACGAAAATATCATGATTTAACCTAAGCAATCGTCAAGGGCGTACAGTTGACCTAACCTGGCATTCAATTGACCTAACCGGCATTCATTTGACCTAACTGGGCATTAATTCTTGATTATTTTCTGCTACTTTTACAGATCTGCCGGGATCCTTCAAAAAATGTATTCTTCGTAAAGTTGCACTTTTTACCGTTTGACCGACGCTTTTGGCGACGAAAGAACTTGGTATTTTTATCAAAGGAACACACTTTCCCACACTTAGAGCACTTTTTCATAAACAGTAGCAGTTTGTGACTCTGGCTAAATTTAATACAATCCTCCGTAACTAGTTTAAGCTAGTCAAAACACATATTAATTATTTAAAGTGCTCTAACATGTTTGTTTTTCATTTCTCCAAAAAAATAGTTATTTTTGAAATCAGTGACCAAAACTACATTAGTATACCGATTTTCATTAAAATTCGCTGCTAGCCCCCAAACGGAAAAGACCCCAACAGTTTAATACATACATAAAATAATTTAGACTAATTTAATTAATATGGCGTAAGAGTAAGTAAAAAGTAGAATTATAAGTAGCCTCATAAAACTTAAAAGAGTATAACAAAAGCAACTAACAGTATTTAATAGTTCAATTAACAATATTTATTTAATATTTTATGCAAACAACAAATTAATATACAGTATCTTAATGTATTAAGTATTGTATCGCCGTGTTTCTTATATCTTGCTCAAATACACCGAGCGGCAGAAAAATCGGTCCACTTGGAATATTGCGAAAAGCAAAAAAGTGGGCAAACTTCTGTTTATAAAAGTTTTAAAATTCAAAAATATATTCGATGAGGCAACCAAATAACGAGACAAAACAACGTCAGTTGCGAACACACTAGCTGTAACGAATTTTCGACTTCTTTTAAGAATTCAACACTGACATTCAGTTGCTCTTAGACTGCTAGTGCCACTTTTTTCTTCCACTAGTGGGAGTAGGCATTTGCGTTTAGTAACAGATAGAACTCTAATTCTTTTGGGTTTCAGAATTGACATTTACAATGGATTTGAGTGCCGTAAACGTCGCGAGAGTCATCGCCCTAATTGAAGATGGTCGGAGCCAGCATTACGTCGCCGATGCGCTAGGAATTCCAAGAACAACGGTTCGACGTGTCTACCAACGTTATGTGGAGACAGGAGAGTACAACAGAAGACCAGGATCTGGAAGATCGCGCTACACATCTGCCCGTGACGATCGTTTCATCGTCTTCAGTGTTTTGCGAGATCGTAGCTTTACTGCCACAAACGTCCGCAATGAGTTGGAAAGGTCTCGAGACGTCAGTGTATCGGAGCGAACCGTTAGAAGGAGACTTATGGAAAGTGGCTTACATGCTAGACGTTCAGCAATGGGCCCGGAATTGCTCCCACACCACCGCAATGCTCGTCTTGCTTTCGCTCGTGAGCATGTCAATTGGACTATGGTCAAATGGGGACGACTATTGTTCATGGACGAATCAAGATTTAATCTTCGAACATCTGATGGACGGGAAAGAGTGTGGAGAAGAACAGGAGAAAGATTCGCCCCGTGCACTTTTACGGAGAGGGTTGCTTTTGGAGGAGGTTCAGTCATGGTCTGGGGTGGTATCACTTCAAACTCGCGCACAGAGCTCGTCGTTGTTGGTGGTGGGTCATTGACGTCCGCAAGATACGTGGAAGAGATCTTGCTGGAGCATGTGGTCCCTTTTGCTCCTTTCGTTGGCGAAGACTTCCTTCTACAGCACGATAATGCTAGACCCCATGCGGCAAGAGCCGTTAGCGATTTCCTTGACGAAGCTGGAATTCGTCGAATCGAGTGGCGTTCCCGAAGTCCAGACCTGAACCCCAGAGAACACCTCTGGGACACGATGGGATGGCGTCTTACGGCTCGTCTAGTAGTCCCTAACACTCTACGGGAGCCACAACAAGCTTTAACTGAAGAGTGGGAGGGACTCCCACAGGATGTGATGAATTGACGAATGGCTGCAGTCATTCAAGCTAGGGGGGGCAACAGCTCTTATTAACCCTGAATCACGTTGTTTTTTGTCGTTTTATTTTAGTTCTTTAATTTTTTGTTTTAGTCGAAATAAATCTGTTTTTTTTTAGTTACAATTTTTTGTACAGTATTTTTTGATAATAAATTGTATTAAGGAGGTGTTTGAAGATTTTTTAATGTCCTCATAGACTAAATTTTCGAATTTTAAAACTTTTATAAACAAAAGCTTGTTAAAATACCTTTTGCCTCTAATCAACTTTCGTTAATCTTGTGTTAATCTTTTTGTTTTTCTGTCCCTTTGTATATATTTTTGGTCATGTTGCCTCCACCCTTCATTCCCTGACGAGGTGTACTTCTGAATACACGAAAGGCCTTAGAATCATTTTTCTTTTTCCTTGTGGGTTTGCATCATTCATTCATTTCACGTGTCTAATTGTGAAATTCATCCCATATATATATATATATATATATGAGCGAGGGATTTTTATTTTCTCTTCACTCATCTCTTGTACATTCGAGACTGAAGTTGCCAAATATGAAAATCTCTCCACCTATAATTAATTGTACTTAAAAAAGTTTCAAAAGTAAATTTGCAGCTTCGATTTCAGAGTGGTGATTGACAAATACGGTTGCTTCACTCGTCTCATTTGTTTAACCAGAGAGAAGACATATTTATTAACAAATGTTCGCACCACGTTCGATTCCACCTCATTTGCCAACATAATTTACTAAACATAATGTTTACAAACATCAAATGGTTAAGGGAAAACCTTTCATTAATAAAAATCTGGACGATAGCATCAAACGGGAAAATAATTAATTTTTAATTTAAGAAGGTACCACTTGAAACATTTAACTTCTATTCTTACGGAATAGTAACAGAATGATGACTGCAAATGTTTGCCACTTTCATAGAAAGGGACCATGTTTCATTTCTTCCAAAGACTGACCATTCAGAGGAAGGAGAATATATTTACATCTTACATTTGATACGCTTTCGTTAGATTACACAATGCATTTCAAATCCCTTTGTCTTCCTTGGAACAACAACAACAACAACAACATACAGAAGCTATTAGTTATTTACGCAAAACCATTTTCTAGTATTTACTCTGAATCCTCTGCCTTCATGATTGAATTTACCTTTAATACGTTGGGGGCAGCCATTTTTTTAAGTCCCTAACAGTTCCAGTATTAGGTCGTAAAGTACCTGCTTGTTTTTTCTGCTTGTTTTTTTGTTTTGTTTATACAGAGGGTTGACAAAATTAAATAGACAACACGATGATTGTCCTCGAGAACAAATGGAAAAGCTCATCAATGGAATGCCAGAACGTGTCACCTTTACATAGTGCAAATGGGAAAGCAACACAATTTTAAATATATTGATTTAATAAATCTCTTATTATTTATTGACTTTTATTATCGAATGAGCTATGGAAAAAAAACAAAGGTGTCTATTTACTTTTGTCAACCCTATGTAGAACGGTAGAACCCCAAGTCTGATTGCGCAAAACGAGTATTCCTTTTGAAAACAAATATGTATGGTTACTTTTTAATAAATAATGGTAATGTACTAGAAATGCCATTTAATTACAACTTTAACCATACGTTACAAATAAAAAGTTGCCAAGATAAAAAATAAAAGAAACTCAGACCTCATACAGCGTTCATTTCATTATTTTTTCTCAACACCCTGAATGTTGACCCCATGGAGAGAACTCCCCATTCATACCGATAATGAAGTCAGTTCAAATGTCCATAAACGCCAAAGGCGCGCTCGACCGCGCGCGCGCACACACACACACACACACACACATCTTCAAATAAACGAGGTACCGACCTTTTTAAGCCCATACATCTAGAAAACTAATTAACCTAACCTAATCTTAGTGCCATCGATCCGAGAAGAGCGTAATAAGTGTTCTGGACGCAACTGCGGACTCAAAAGGGGTTTTCTGTTAAGTCCCGAAATGATTTACTAGCCAATCTAACCTAACCTAACTTTAACTGAACTAACGTAGCGTAACCTAATCAGAACTAACGTCTATTTTTCCGGCAATAAAAATGTTTTATAGGTTTTTACATTTTTTTAGTGTTCCAAGGTACATCGGAAAACAATTATTACCCTATTACATCTGGGAATTATAACACACTCGACCTCACTTATACCCATTTGCGTACACACACACACACACACACTGTGTATATCCTTCAAACGAGGCTTACCCACACCCGTATCTTAGCTCGTTATCGGGTATATGTGATCACTCCTGTCATGATATTTCTGTGAAATGATTGCTTGTGTAACTTATCTTCCTGTTTTTGGCATCACTCACCTTTATTTAACCCCACAGTGGAAGACATAAAGGCCGAATGACCATATCGGATGCATTCCTGTACGTGACTGTATTCACGCAATGAACATCCGAGTGTTGAGGATGTTTTTATAGATTGACCTCACAGGATGTTGTGGTGTTTACTTATTAGATTTTTAATTCCTTGACTCGTACGTCGTATTTTTCTGAAAAGAATACAACCACTTTGTCAGTTTAACTCGTTCTTAACTTGCCCTCCATTTCGAATACGATTTCCCGAGTGTCATGCATAATTTCAGGGTTCAAAAAATTCCATTTCTGGGTGTTACACGCGAGTTTGGGAAGGTTGTTAGTGTTCGTTTATTTGACCTAAAGATCACTCAAAACTAGGATATGTAAATTCACTTTAAGCTTTAAACCTTGGAGGAAAGTGGGAAATTCTTCAGAAAGTAACGTTGATTAAATGTTTAACTTTCCATTAAATAAAGTTATTTTGATTTGTGGAGTTTCTCCTTAATCTCTTTTTTTTTATATACGTATATATAACGCTTTCTCTCAGTTTTAGGAACTGAGTGCCAATCATGATGCTTCGGCTTAATGATTATTTCCTTCTTTCGTCCTGTTTATCATCAGTAGGGCGTTCGGGTGTGCCTGTAATGTTTATTTAGTTTATTATTCTCCTTTACACATTCACTCGCAAGCAACTCATTCTTCGCTTTTTAGAATAATTTCACCGTCTTAAGAGGAAGAAGGTGCGTTAACTTTCAGCTGATTTCCCGTTCTCAAATTCGCTTCGGGCCAACTCGTCCGTGACGTCATCATGGAAATATTCTCAGGGATGTTTGCGCCTTACGCAGACCTAGCCTATTCTCGCGCATCCTTTGAACCATCTGTGATTCCGCATTTCGCAACCATCATTTCACGGTCATAAGCGTATTAAAGACTTGTCACTGTCAATTATATCGTAATTATTCGTCTGTTTTGAGTTTCTGGCCGTTATTCTCTCGTTATTATGATACGTAAGCACTCATGCAGTTTGAAGTTATTGTATGGCGTCAGATTGAATGCTGTATGAGAGAGAGAGAGAGAGAGAGAGCAGTTTAGTTTAAAAAAAGAAAGCTTCAATTGATTCAGCAACATCGTTACTATAAAACTAATTTTAGAAACTACAAATTCCTCCTTTACGAAGAGAAAATTGACAAGAATTTATATTCGAAACAAAAAAACAACAATATAATTTAAATAAATTACTAGCCTTTGAATAAAATGAAAATGGCGTCTTCAGAATGGTACAGAAGAATTTCCTCAAGGCCTTGAACGGTCTGTAGGGGCGTACACCTGTATAAAAGCGAATTTGAATACTGAAACGGCGCTTCTATGGTTCGCATAGCGTCGTAGTTTTATACCCTAAAGGAAAAACAGTTTCATTAAAATCCCATCACGAACGAATTAGCTCAACTTGTACATCTTATGTTCGTAATAATTTGCGTGAAATAGGCTAATGAATTGTAATGAATTGATACGACATTTAGGACCCTGAACATGAAGGAATGAAATAGAATATTCGTTAGTCTAAAAAGGGGAAAGTGTTGCTGCCTCTTTCATTCATTTTTAAAGTCGAGGAGAAATCGTGAAATTTTTTCATAGTGGGAATATTGGAATTTTGCCTTCCATTTTAGGTTTCAATTTCTTGCCCCGAATACGCAGTCATGCTGACATTTCTGTACGCCACGCCTTCTTTATGCGTTCATGATGAAGGGAGTGTTGGGCGCAACTGGTAGGCATTCTTCGGCATTATATTAATAAATAAATGATGAAGGAATTCTCTTTTTTTTTTAAATGAGTTATTTTTTATTTTCAAAGTTATAGAAATGATACCTAAACTATACGGGTGTACAGAGATCTGACAAAAGTAAATAGACACCATGATGATTGTCCTCAAGAACAAATGGCGAAGCTCATCGATGGAATGTCAGAACGTGTCAGCTTTACATAATTCCTATTCTTATCAAACTCGTTATCCTTCAATAAATCTCTTATTATTCACTGACTTTTATTACCGAATTAAAAACTATGGAAAAAACTGAAGGTGTCTATATACTTTTGTCATCCCTCTGTATATCCTGTTCGTACACTGCAAGAGTACGAGACAAAGCCTTGAAATAGAAATTGTAAACGGTGTAAGAGGCAAGACAAAAGAGGTAAATCGTCCTACGCTTTAATGATTAACCCTGAATTTAAATGAGCAAACAAAGCTTGCGTTACACTGTCCAACCGAGGCTAAATAATTATGGAAAAGCTTTATTTGGCAAAGAGAAGGAAAACTACTGACAATAGAATTGTTATAATTTCACGATTCAGTCTGCGTACTAACAACCAGAGAGGCTATATGACAGAAGAGACTTATAGCTTAACGTGAAATCCGAACGGTGGATCATCGCTGCATTATCCGAACGCGGAGGATGGTCATCCATCTAAACTACTACTACCCAGACCCAACGCTCAGGGGTGGATATTTTTCCAAATTCGTGGCTAATCATCGGGAAATAATAATTATTTGTCTTCAGAAGGTTTGGGGAAGAATTTTGAAATTTTGATCTTCCGTGCGTTGTCTGGAGGCAGGGAATTGAATTGTATGAAAGGGGAAATAGTCCGGTTGCACGGGGGTGGGAACCCTGCATTGTTTGTTATAAAGCAAATCTTGACATATTTTGAAAGCTTATACCACCCCATTCAAGAATCCATCGGGTGTACACCTGAACCCCGCTTGGCTTTTTCAATATGGCCGGCGAAACTGAAAAATCCCATATCCCGGATTTTGATGATCTTGGTGTCATTTCTAGGGGTTTTAGGATGATGAGTCGATCTGGAGGGATTGCAGATACTTTGGGAGTCGTTTTAACCCACATTCGTCAATACTCAAGGTCATTGGAGGCCAAACGCCCCCTGAAATAAGGAATATCCCATATCCCGGGCAATCGTGGAGATATTTTGGTGATCTTACTGTCGTTTTTATGGCTTTGGGGAGACTGAGGAGTTCTATAGGCACATGATAACAGTAGGATATCATTTTGCAACTCCATGGGTCAAGGTCATTTGAGTTTAAAGTTTGGCCTTGAAATATGATAATGCCACAGTTGACATCACTGTATTTGCTTTATTTCAGTGACAATTTCTACAATCTAGCTAACTGCTGAGCACTTAACATCTTTTCTGCGGATAAAACCAGATCATAATGCTTAAATGACATAACCCACATTATGTGGATATGGATATTCAGATATAAACCACAATTTATGGTGAAGTGCAGGGCACATGCATTCTATGGAAGGTTGCAAAGCTACAAGATATGACCTCGTAAGTAAAACAAATCTCACACCTAGCTGGGGGATTGGCATTGACAACTTTGATGCAGTTATTCACATTAGGTAACCATTTATTGGGGGCAAATATCAAAAGACATGGTTATGTCAGGATCGTCAGGATCATCAGTCTGCTCTTCGTTTGCCTTTTGGGTCAATGAATTGTTGCAATTCAAGCCGCTGCCACATGCACAGAACATTGTGCAAGGGATTCCGCGTCCCATGCAGCCGCAGCGACTCCCCCTGCATGCTGATTGTGATTCACACCCACATCTGATTATCTTCAGAACTTCATCTGGTGCTAAGCACCCATAATGCACAGGATCAAGTGGTGGTGGGTCACACTTTAGTGCATCGAGCCAGTTCGCCACAATGTAGTGGGCTCTGAGCACATTTTGATGGAAAGCTTCAGTTGTTGGTGGTAGAGAACATAGTTTGGGTGCAGCAGTTCCCGACTTCCCTGTCTTCTGAGCCCATACTCGCTGACGACGCTCAGTAAGAGATGAGGATTTCTTATCCCCATAGCATGCAACAATGAACGCTGTTGCTTCTTTCTCGATATGGTCAAGGCATGCATCAAGGAACCCCAGCTTGTCTAGCTTCCAACCTTCTTGGCTGTGGCAATGGCAGTGGCTTTGCCGATGCCATGTATTGCTGCAACTGTATCACAACCACTCAAAGCGTGTAATTTGATGATTTGTGGGATGATGTCTTTGTGCTGGGTTACAACTTCTCACCACCTAACTCTTTGCAAAGCTTCTCTACTTCAATTGAATTCCATGGTTTCATTTTGTCCTTCGACAATTCTACACACAAAGCAATGAAGGGGCGGTCTTCAGGTTCAACCCTTGACTTATTCTGGCAAGCTCTCTCAACCTCAACATGAAAGGTAGACATACAATCTTTATGGTCTCGGGCTTCTTCAGCCGGTAAATTTCTTTCATGCCTAACAACCTACTGAGTACAACTTGTCCCTGTTCATCATTTTTCAGTTTACACTTTTCTATCAACACACTTTGTAATTTGTTTTTTTTCACCAAGCTTATCGGTCATAAACCTAGATGCTGGAATGCGGTATTGCACCGGAACTTTGATGTCATATTTCTCGGGTAATATGCACTCACTGACTTTCAAACAAAAGAGACAGTGTTTTTTAGGGTCATATACTGGGCCTTCACTGAGAACAGCACTACGTAGTCTTTTTGGCTCCACTGTAGGGGTATCACATTCTCTCTTTTTCATGAATGCTGATAAATTCCGCTTGGACACATAAGTGGAAACACAGTTCTTGTGACAACAAAGGATTTTTGCTCCATCTTCCAAGAGAGGCTCTAGTCTCGCTCGAACATCTGGCTGCCCTCTGATCAGTGGCGGTTCCTCATATGGGCAATATGGGCAGCCGCACAGGGCGGCATTTGTGGAGGGGCGGCATGAGCGCCTGCAAAAAAAATAAAAATAAAAATAAGAATAAATAAATAAAGAAATAAATAAAAAATAAAATAAAATAAATAATAAAAGATCAATAAATATATTTTTATTAATAAAAAACCATCTATTGCATTTTCCATAAACCTTCCCATAAAAGACCTAAACAATGCAAAATGCTTCCAGATTAATATTATTGGGAATAAAGGCCCATACTTTAACATATGTAATGTTATTTTTCTGGGTTTGGTTAAATAGTGAAATGTATATTATTTATTACAGAACGAATCTTCACACTAAGCCACTAAGGTCTGTCAAATAACCGCAAATGGATAAGAAGAGGTCAAAGCTATCAGGTGCTCAGTTTAGAAAAAAGAGGAAAGAAGAAGAGGAGAAACGAGCAAAAGATAAAGGTATAGAGCTATGTCATCTACTCTTCACTGCTATATTGCACTGCTATTTTGTGATATAGCTTTCTGAGTCATTTGAAGTGTACTATTATGTATATAATTAGCCATTAACCAAGGAGGTTGTATTATTCATTTGTTTCTTATTCTAAAAGTTTAATAAATTGTGCTTAATAACATGTTAAATTAATTGTACTAGCCTATTCATGCATTGGTCTGTTATGTTCTATTTTACTATTTGCAGGGGCACTTTTGAAATATTTTGGAACACCCTCTGCCACTAGCCAGGATGAGAAGCCGTCTACTTCTGCCATTATTGAGGCTGAGGAGCCATCTACCTCCTCAGCCTCACATATGTCTCCACAAATGCAGTCTGATCCTGAGGATGAAGACCCATTTGCTTCTACTTCTCCCCGGCAGGACTCTTCAGGTGAGTTTGTGTGCACATATGTCTGTGAGTGTGTGCGTGTGTGTATGTGTATGTGTGTGCATCCCTGCAAAGCATTTTGCAAACAGTTATAAATTATAATGTTATTATCACTGGGTCTGGGTTACTGGGTATGTGTGGTGTTTCACCACCATAATTCCATAACACCACCACCATAACAAAGTGCTGTGAATAATGTGTTATCTAACTTAGGTGTGTATACTAATGAGTAATGCTCTTGTTCTTTCTATTAGAAAGGCCTGGAGCAGAATCGCCTCCTGAGGATGAGTCTCTGTCCACCGACCCTGCTAACTGGCCTTCAGTTCTGACTGAGAGAATTCGGACACAACTGGTTTCCAGGGGACCAAGTCAAGTACCATCTGACTTTGTATTCCCTAGAAACGACAGTGACGGAAGAAGTTTCCACCATCAATACTTCAGGAAGTCATTGGTTAGTGGGGAAAATATAACCAGAAGTTGGTTGGTCTATTCCTTAAAAAACAACAGCCTTTTCTGTTTCTGTTGTACATTATTTTCCAAGAGGAAAATAAATTTAACAAGTTTGGGACTCTCGGACTGGAAGCATGCAAGCTCATTGCTCACATCACATGACAACAGTTCAGAACACCTAAATTCTATGAAAATCTGGAAAGAACTGGCAGTGAGGATGAGAAAGGGGAGACCATTGACAAGCAGGAGATGGCACTTCTGGAGGCTGAGAAGTTGAGATGGAGAGCGGTGCTGACACGTCTCACTGCTATTGTGCATTCTCTGGCAGTTAGGAATTTGGCACTAAGGGGACATACAGAAAAATTGTTCTCACCATCAAATGGCAATTTTCTGAAAGAAGTTGAACTGATGGCACAATTTGATCCTATAATGCAAGAGCACATTAACCGTGTCCAAAAAGGGACCTCCAGTCACACCAGCTACCTCGGCCACCACATACAAAACGAACTCATTGATTTGTCGAGCAGCAAGACCATTTCAGCAATGGTGAGCGACATCAAACAATCAAAGTTTTTTTCAATAATTCTAGATTGCACTCCAGATATCAGCCACACTGAACAGTTGTCAGTTGTGATTCGGGTTGTGTCACTGGAGGGGAAGCCCCATATAAAGGAACATTTCATGGGGTTTTTGGAGGCAGAGGAGTCCACTGGTCAACATTTGGCATCTCTGATTCTGAAGAGACTGGAGGAGCTAAAAGTTCCTTTCATGGACTGTAGAGGACAATCATACGACAACGGGGCCAACATGAGGGAAAAAACAAGGGTGTTCAATCCAGGCTCCTAGAAATTAATCCCAGAGCTCTGTTTGTTCCATGTGGGGCTCATTCTCTGAATTTGCTTGTGGCCGATGCTGCTAAGGGATCTATTGATGCCACAAGTTACTTTGGCATCTTGCAGAAGCTTTACAACTTGTTTTCAGCCTCCACACAACGATGGGCCATTTTGAAAAAACATGTGAACATCACATTGAAGATGTGGTCTGATACAAGGTGGGAAAGCAAGATCAAGAGTGTGGAGCCCCTGAGATATCAGGCAGCTGCAGTGAGAGATGCACTGATCGAGGTGAGGGACCACACCAAAGACTCTGTAATAAAGGTCGAGGCTCAATCTCTGTCAGAGGAGGTTGGGTCATACCGCTTCGCCATTTGTTCAGTGGTGTGGCATGACCTGTTGTGCCAAATTCAGCATGTGAGCAAGCAGATGCAGTCTCCTAGCATGCACGTTGATGTTGCAGTAAATCTCCTAAAAAAAACAGAGAGAGGTCGCAATTACAGGGCAACAGGTTTTGTGGCTGCACAAATGGCAGCCACAGATATCTGTGAACAAATGAATGTGGAGGCTGTGTTAAAACAAAAACGGCTGAGGTCCACAAAGCGGCACTTCTCCTATGAAGCATCTGATGAGCCCTTGATTGATGCTTTGAAGAAGCTGGAGGTGACATTTTTCAATGCAGTGGTTGATGCTGCAACATCAGCCATTCAGGAAAGATTTTCCACGTTGGAAATTGTGGGAGAGAAGTTTGGAGTGCTGACACATTTCCAAAATCTCACATTTGAGGAGCTGACAGAACAATGTGTGAACCTTAGTACTACACTACACTTTAAGGGACAATCTGACTTGGATGGCAGAGAGCTTGCACAGGAGCTGAAGAACTTGCCTGACTTGCCATCAAAGACCATATCCTTGCTTGAACTGCTGACATTTATCCATGAAAGGGAGCTCTCTGAAATATATCCAAATTTGTGGACTGCTCTCAGAATTGGTCTTACTCTTCCAGTCACTGTTGCTGAAGCAGAGAGGAGCTTTTCAAAGCTGAAGCTCATCAAATCCTACCTGAGGTCAACTATGTCACAGGAACGCCTTACCGGTCTGGCCATCATCAGTATAAATCATACAATTGCTGAGCAGATTTCATATGATGATTTAATTCATGACTTTGCATCAAGGAAGGTAAGAAGAGTCAGGCTTTAGATGGCAGTTGTGCTGTGGTGCAATTTATTTTGTTTCTTGTTCAAAGTGTAGCATAATAATTACCCTCTCTTAAGTGTCTTATTCTATTTATGTGATAGAGCATTTGTACAATTTAGAAATTTGATTCTCTAGTTTATTTATGGCAGTTGTGCAATTTAATTTGTATTTTTCCTGTTCATAGTATCATAATTACATTCTCTTAAGTGAGTTATTCTATTTACGTGATGAAGGATTTGTAAAATTCAGAAATTTGAGTCTTTGTTTTGGTTCTGAAGTTCCAACAATTAGTCCAATAAAAAGTTATTTTGTGAAAGAGTTATGTCTGTCCTTTATTTTGGGGGATTCGAATGTGTGTGTGTTGGCGAACAGGGGGGGGGGCGCTGAAGGTGAGGTTCGCCCAGGGCGTCATGTAAGCTAGGACCGCCACTGCCTCTGATGTCGCTGCGCTCTATGATTTCCTGAATCCTCCCACAATTTGAAAGACCTTTCTGACCTCCAGGACAGCTACGCAGGAAATCCTTGAAGAAACATTCGTCTGCAGCTTTTGTAGAACCTGAAAAATAAGAATTTTGTTTACCCATTCTTCAGAGTACAAATCGCATTGAAATAATTTATCCTCAGCAAACGAAACCTAAAAATGCTCACCCGGTATATTCTCCATATTCAGCAGTCAAAAAAACAATTTTGGAATAAGCACAACCAAGACGTCATCAAACCACCAGGTGGGCAGCACCATCAGCAATAATCTCAACAACCTGAAAAAAAATAAGAGGAATAATTAGACATATTGGAATTCACCTTACCATGGGGAAAATAATCCCTGATTTCATTTTAAACCCTCTAGAACTACTCAGTCTCGCCCAAAACCATAAAAACGATAGTAAGATCACCAAAATATCTCCACGACTGCCCGGGATATGGGATATTCCTTATTTCGGCGGGCGTTTGACCTCCAATGACCTTGAGTATTGACGAATGTGGGTCAAAACGACTCCCAAAGTATCTGCAACCCCTCCAGATCGACTCATCATCCTAAAACCCCTACAAAACCCAATATCATCAAAATCCATCAAGTATTGCCCAGGATATGGGATTTTTCAGTTTCGCCGGCCATCTTGGAAAATGGCGGCCATATTGAAAAAGCCAAGGGGGGTCAGGTGTACACCCGATGGATTCTTTAATGGGGTGGTATAAGCTTTCAAAATATGTAAAAATTTGCTTTATAACAAACAATGCAGGGTTCCAGTAAAATCAGGGTCTGTGCTGCCGGACTAAAAGGAAGTTTTAGATGATAAAAGAAATGATAATGGAATAATCTCTTTATGAATCACATAAACAAAAGACATTTGTATGCCAGCTATATGAGCTGATAAAAATTAACTTAAAGTAAATATATAAAAGACAGAAATAAATTAAAATAATGTTCAGCTGAATTCAACAAAAATATCTCAATTTTTTATCCACGATTCTAATACATTTCTTCCATAGTTTAATCAACATACATTTTTCTACATTTTCGCTGAATAGTAAAGGCTGATATATATATATATATATATATATATATAGAAGAATATCTATCTCTGCCGACACCACTCACCACTTATTCTCACTGAACTTTTGATTTTGAGAAGCGATGTTGGATGTGATAAAGAGGTACCTTTAACAGTAGATCTGCAATCGGAACTAAGCGCTGATGGTAACTATGCTCATTCAAGATGACACTTATCAACGACTTTATAAATTCGCATTAAAATTACATAAGAACACGGCGTGGTACATATTTGTAGAAAATATTTCGTTTGTGAAAATTGAGTAGGCCTTAAGTGATTAATTTAATTGATTAGGCCTAAAGGGATTAATTTAATTGATTAGGCCTAGTAGTAATGTTTTAGGGGTAATCAATAAAGGATTTGAGTACAAAGTTCCGCGCATCTATCTTCCTCTTTGGGTGTTATCCTTCAAACCATCAACGTCATCCTGACAAAGATCTTCGAAATAATGACGACCTTCAATCGAGCATGAGACAATCCCATGATGGTGGCAGTGTCATTATCGAATAACCTTCCTATTCTAATCAAACGAGTATCATCCCATTCCAGTTTCAAATTTCGCTTAATTAAACATCCATCTTATAGTAGTGCTCTCAGCACCGCATCACGCATAGACATTCCTGAATTTTAAAACCGCGATGGTACGATCTTTAGTACACTCCATGTTACATCATAACCTTCATCTATCGTGTAACCAGTTTACTGCTACGTTGTAATTTTAAAGCATATACTGCGGGCCCATAGCCAAAATGGGGGGAGGGGTCGAACGACCCTCCCCCAGTGACAGGAAAGATCCACTTTTGAAACCACAGTTATAACTTATGATGTGATACATAACGTCATTTAGTAAATAAACACTCGCGTTTGTTTTGCTTTTTTTTTGGGAAACTTCACAAACTACTCTAAACCCCCTCCGCAGTGACTAGGTCGTTGCACCAAAAAGATCCACTTTTCTATAATTTCGACCCCCCCCCCCCCCCCCCCCCCCCCCTTGGGAAGTTGCGGCTACGGGACTGTACTGTATATGTATTGTTTGACATTGGGTACGGAGGGGTATGTTGTCAGACAGATGCGCAAATTTTACTGAAAAATTGATATTTCATTTAAAAACAAGCTCTCATAATGTTAATTTAATTTAATATTAAATTTGGAAGATGTACAAATAGGGTATTATATACTGTTACCAAATGTTTCTTTATACATTCCATTAAAAGTTTTATTTGTATAATATTTATGTTAATTAAATGTTTACCTTATTCTTGTGGGAGTGAATTTAGCAATTTATTGGGTAATGTTTAATTTAATTTTTTCTGAACATCTTTTGTATAACTTCTTATCGTATATTTTTTTTGGGGGGACATGCTGTTCGGTGCCAATAACGTTTTTCAGCTTATACTATTGTAATTTACAACATATATATATATATATGATGAATAAAACCACGAAGGAAAGGAAACACAGAATGGTGCTCAAGCGCTTTCATCTAATGACATCCTCAGGAACACTTAAGTACATAAGAGTTACAGCCTATATATAGGTTACAAAATATATATATATATATATATATATATATATATATATATATATATATATATATATAACGAGTATTATCAACAAGTTTTTGGGATGGCCATGGGCAACCCCTTGTCGCCCCTCCTCTCCAATATTTATATGGAATTTTTGGAAATTACTTACATTCCGAGAATTCTGGGGGTTGGCATCCCTTGGTTGCGGTACGTCGACGATATTTTGTGTATCTGGCCCATGAATCGTGACCTGGATAACTTCCTCCTTCAGTTAAATGATCAAGTCCCCTCCATTAAGTTTATTTTAGAAGTGGAACAACTGAACAAGACAACTCAATCCCGTTTTTGGATGTGCGTGTACATAGGGAAAGCCCAGGTTTTAAGTTTAGTATCTATCGGGAAAAAACAAACAATTTGTCCTACGTACACTTTTACTCGGGACATGACACTCCCACTAAGAGGGCCATTTTTCCTTCAATGTTTCTCCGCGCCCTTAGGATCGCCAGTCCGGAATACATCGATGCCGAATTGGAAAAAATCAACGGTGCTGGAAGTGATTTGTGTTATCCATCTGCGTTTATGGAATCTTGTCTCAACAAGGCAAAACGAACTTTCTATCGTGTGAATAATAACACTAGTACTTTGTCAAAAAATATTTTAGTACTTCCATTTTTCTCGGGCTTTTTAGGCATTGCTAATGTACTTAAACTTTTGGATATTAATGTAGTATTTTCATATAACAATATTGTGAAAAATATCATAGTAAAAAATAGCCCTACCAATAATTCAGGCATTATCTATAAAATTGGTTGTAAACAATGTGATTCCTTTAACATTGGTCAGACGGGAAAGGATTTGCACACGCGTGTAAAACAGCATCAATATTCCGTTAGAACAGGACAGTCGTCCAGTGCCCTTTTTGTCCATTTGTCAGAGTTGTCCCACTGTATTGATTGGAAAAATGCTTCAGTTTTATTTCACTCTAGCAACATTGTTAATAGAAATATTCTTGAGTCTGCCATTATCCAACTTACAAATAACTTCAACATAAGCAAAGGTCTTTTTCAACTCGATCCTGTTGTTTTGAATTACTTCAGAACAGATTTAGATAAGAAGGGTAGAACGCTAAATCTTTGGTAAACTTGTATGCTACTCTAATAACTTTTATTTTTAAATTTATTTTTATATACATCGAACTTAAACAAGAAGGGCAGAGTGCTAAAACCCGGGCAGATTTCCAGTATAAATTTGTATTTTTTTTTTTTAATTATCTATAACATTGGTTGGAAACAATTCATTTGATCTTGTGCTAAAAATCGATAGTTTTTCCTTACAAATTTGTATGCTCCTCCCACAATCCTTTAATTTTAATTTTTACCTCTCCGTTTATTGTATATATATACACATATATATATTTTTTTTCTGTAACCTATATATAGGCTGTAACTCTTTATGTACTTCAGTGTTCCTGAGGATGTCATTAGACGAGAGCGCTTGAGCACCAGTCTGTATTTCCTTTCCTTCGTGGTTTTATTCATCATAAAATTTTTCGTGTTACTTTCGTGAAATAATTTTCATATATATATATATATATATATATAATATATATATATATATATACAGGGTGGGCTGTAAGTTTCCATACATAGGAAAAATAAACATTTTTTTATGGACAACCATTTTTATTTATATAATATGCTCTACATGGTTGCCATTGTTTTGAAAACACATTTCAATACGTGTTCCCCACTGTTGATGAACACGCATTAGCACAGTTGACGTTATGCTTGTAATGGCGTTGGTGATACGTTCCTTTAGATGATTTATGTCTCGTATCTTTTCCTGATACACCATGGCCTTCAAGTGCCCCCAAAGATAGAAATCAAGGGGGGTGAGATCTGGGGATCTGGGAGGCCACTCCACAGGACCACGCCGACCAATCCAAGCATCCAAGCATCCAACTTGTTAATAAGTTTTGCCACAGTGTCGTGTGTGATGTTCGTTCCATGTTGTCTGTTAAAGTTCATTGCAACCATGCGACTGCTTCCCGACCCAGCCATCAGTATGATTTCAATTCGTTGCTCTTTCGTCAAACGCATATTCTTAGGGTATCTGAAACATAAAAACAAACGTTTAATTTTTCCTATGTATGGAAACTTACGGCCCACCATGGTGTATCAGGAAAAGATACGAGACATAAATCATCTAAAGGAACGTATCACCAACGCCATTACAAGCATACGTCAACTGTGCTAATGCGTGTTCATCAACAGTGGGGAACACGTATTGAAATGTGTTTTCAAAACAATGGCAACCATGTAGAGCATATTATATAAATAAAAATGGTTGTCCATAAAAAATGTTTATTTTTCCTATGTATGGAAACTTACGGCCCACCCTGTATATATATATAATATATATATATATATATATATATTATATATATATATATATATATAATCACATTTTTGCTTTGAAGTAAAAAGAAGCGGTATGAAAATATATTTAAAACGATCTTTCAATTGTGCAATAATACCCAATTACGACATGAAATTTTGTAAACAATCTAAAATTTTCTGTTAAAAATATTAACCCCCAAATACCAGACTCGAATTACGTAACAAATACCCGAGTCTTGTATTTGAGGGGTAATAATAATAATAATAATAATAATAATAATAATATAGGGTATTAGGTTGTGCGTAACAAAAGACTTTTAAAACTAGTTTTTAACTGTTTAATTTATTTATTTAAGTGTAACTGTTAAATTAAGAATGCAATGATATTGCTTTGTTAAAAAGAGAGAAGGTGGGGGTCCTCGCACTTCAAACAATCCTAATTAACTTCAAATTTTTTTTTTTAAATAACCTCAATTGTTTTAAGTGGCAAGAAAGCATTTAAGTTGAAGCCAACCAACCAACCAACTAAGCCTTGTGTTTGTGTAGAGGCCTAATTAAACGATTAGATTCAGATTGGCTTCATTAAGAATTTAGAAGAAGGTTCTAATTAACACGTCTCTCATACAATATTGTTGGCAAAAGAAATTTCTTTTTAATTACTTAATTATTAGTTAGGGATCAAGTAAAGATAATCCCTCCCAACAGAAAAAGGAGGGACTATCTTTACTTGATCATTTTTTGGGAGGGATCATCTTTACTTGGTAAAGTTGGTAATACCGCTTTACCGCAATACCGAAATACCGCTTTAATTAAAGTCTTTGGATCAAGTAAAGTTAAGCACCCCCAACCTTTTTTAGTTAGCTTTATAAGGCTAACTAACGAAATATCACGACCTAACCTAACCAATCGTCAAGGGCGTACAGTTGACCTAACGATTGGTTAGGTTAAGTCGTGATATTTTCGTTAGTTAGCCTTATAAAGCTAACTAAAAAGGTTGGGGGTGCTTATCTTTACTTGATCCATTGTAATAAATGAATTTTAATAAATTTTGTTTTCAAATAAATCATTTTTTAAAAAAAGATTCTCTTAATTTTTATCCTTATGTCAGACTGCTTCACTTTACTTTACTTTCTGGGAGGGATTATCTTTACTTGGTCATTTTTGGGAGGGATTTGCTTTACTAGTGTGACCTGGGAGGGATTATCTTTACTTGATCCTTAGTTAGCAACATTACGATAGTTCTTTATCTATCTACCTATCAATCTATGTAATATATATATATATATATAATATATATATATATAGGGTGTCCCAAAAGTCCCTATCTATTTTGCTGAAATAGGCTGAATTTCAAATGAATGTTTTAATGACATGATTGCATGCACCTTTCTAGACAAATACATGCATTAGATATCTATTTTAATTATTTTTAAATTTTTAAATTTTTAATTAATTTTAGAACCTCAACTTCTTGAAGATGGCATTCTCGACAATGTAGTCTTTCAGCAGGATTAGGCACCATGTCATTATGCCAGATTTGTTCAGACATACCTAAACGAGCGTTTTCCAAATCGTTGGATTGGACGTGGGGGAAATAGGCCCTGGGCAGCGCGATCTCCGGATTTGACCCCATTGGATTTCTTTGCTTGGGGTTTCATTAAATCATAGGTCTATCGCAGAAATATTCGAGATTTACCAGATCTGCGAGATCGCATTAGGCAAGCAGTTGAGAAAATAACCCCTGAAATGCTCGGAAATGTGTTCCGCAATGCAGCTCACCGCTTTGAGATTTGCAGAGATACAGATGGAGCACATGTGAAACTACTAATTAAAGATTTTAATGGTGTAATACTTGTAATTTGTATAGAAATACATCTGTATTCAGGTCAGTGTGACATATATTTGAAATTCAGCCTATTTCAACAAAATAGATAGGGACTTTTGGGACACCTTGTATATAATTTGATACTTATTTCACTGTGATATGTAAGATAATTAGAATACTGTATTTTTAAGTGGCATAAATTTAGGAAATAAACCATCGCCTTACCTTATTTATACATGAACTCCAATCTTCTTGGTTTTAATGCAAATTCTTCAATTACTTTGTCGTGCATCATTTTATTCTTCTCTAGCTACGTTACAGTTTCTTTCTCTATGGCAATTCTTATTAAATCAGACAGCCTTTCCTCCGACATGGTATTCCGTAGGTACGTCTTTATTCTGTTAAGCGTTAAAAAACTTCTTTCCGTTCCCACACTGGTTACGGGGATTGTCAAAAGGAGCCGAATTAATTTGTTGTAAGTCCAAGGTCAAGACAAAACTTTAAAATTTCTTTTGCGTGTTTGCACTGACAAAAATCGGAGTCCTGATAGATGTATTTCAATTCTGACGTTAAAGCTTTTACGTCAAATAGATTACTGTACTTATTCAAGTGCTTTATATTACGTTTTTGGGGAAATTTTCTTTATATACTGCAAACATTAATGAATTGAACAGCTCAAAAAATTAGAACTCCTGAATGCATTCAAATCGTTCCTTCAAGGCTGTTACAGAGGTATTCAGAATGCTAAAGCAAATTTCTTTAAAGTCTGTCACTTTTCCTCTGAGTTTCTCAGTAGGTGGAGGAATAGTCAGACAACTTACTCGAATGCAACGCGATGACGTCACTACGTGACGTCATACCAATAGCAATTAGGCTATTAATTAGTTCTTTCATCAAATTTTTCCTTGAAGTAAATTAATTTTTAAATGTTAAGTAAATTGGACGATTATTTTCCACTCAACCCACCTTATAAAGTATATAATAGGCATATTATTGAAAACAAGATTAAGTTTAAAAAAAAGAGATTTGGCAATTCAGCGCAGTCAGACATCCGCGAGCGAATGTTCATGCCTAAATTTGTCAGCTTGATAATATGATAGTTTAAATTCATACTTAATTTATTAATTGAGTTTCGGTTTTTGGTTAGTTATAAATATTCGATAATATTAGATATTAGATAATATTATTTTGTAATTATAATTTTTTTTACATACACTCTTCTCTCTTTGGACGAGTTTTCGCCACACAACTGTGTGTTACCAGGATGCGGGACGGGGACCCAACTAGTCTTGCATCCCACCAACCACATTCCCCAACCACCACCCTTTGGAAAGTAGTGCGCTTATAACATTGTTATGGATTGTAGCATGAACAATTAATTCTACAAATACAAAGCAGACATTGCCAGTTACATTAAAGATCAAATGAAGGCTGCACAAATTTCCATATTTGAACTGAATGAGGGGCAAATTGTGCTTCAAAAATAGCAATTTAGTAAATAGTACACATCCGCATCCCGCAGATGCGGATGAGGATGTTTAATTTTATGCGGATGCGGATCTTTTCCGTTTGGGGGCTAGCAGCGAATTTTAATGAAAATCGGTACCTGTACTAATGTAGTTTTGGTCACTGATTTCAAAAATAACTTTCTTTTTGGAGAAATGAAAAACAAACATGTTAGAGCACTTTAAATAATTAATATGTGTTTTAACTAGCTTAAACTAGTTACAGAGGATTGTGTTAAATTTATCCAGTCACAAACTGCTACTGTTTATGAAAAAGTGCTCTAAGTGTGGGAAAGTGTGTTCCTTTGATAAAAATACCAAGTTCTTTCACTGCCAAAAGCGTCGGTCAAACGGTAAAAAGTGCAACTTTAAATTATTCCTAACGAAGAATACATTTTTTGAAGGATCTCGGCAGATCTGTAAAAATAGCAGAAAAAATCAAGAATTATCACCAGTTAAATAACTAAGGTTAATTGAATGCCCAGTTAGGTCAATTGAATGCCCGGTTAGGTCAATTGAATGCCAGGTTAGATCAATTGAATGCCAGGTTAGATCAAATGTACGCCCTTGACGATTGGTTAGGTTAAGTCATGATATTTTCGTTAAAAACACATTAATTATTTAAAGTGCTCTAACATGTTTGTTTTTCATTTCTCCAAAAAAAGAAAGTTATTTTTGAAATCAGTGACCAAAACTACATTAGTATACCGATTTTCATTAAAATTCGCTGCTAGCCCCCAAACGGAAAAGACCCGCGGATGTGACATACATCACTATATATATATATATATATATATATATTATATATATATATATATACATACATTTAAACTGCAAACACGCAGTATAATTAACGTAAGGAACGACGCTTGTATAGGAGAACATTCCGCGCAAGATGAGAGAGAGAACGAAACAAATGAAAAAATGAGGTAACGATATATATATATATATATATATATAATATGCATGCGTCTTGGTGGTGTAGTGGTTAGCATCGCTGATTACGAATCCACCGGCCTCGGGTTCGATTTCCAGCGAAAGCAGGCGACGCGCAGCTTACCCAGCTGTATATCCTTCCATAAAAAATAAGTTGACAGATAAATGGGTACCCTGGGTGGTTTAGTGGTTAAAACACTGGGCTGCTGATCAGGAGGTCGTGATATTGAGTCTGGGCAAAGACTTTGTAATTTTTGACCACTCGTAGTGGTTCGTGGTTGATTCTACGTTATGCTGTAGGTCGAAGGTGGAGTAGCAAGCTTAACCTTCGTCAGAATGAACAAATCGGGCAGAAAAAAGTTAACCAAGGTTATATATATATTGAAACAAACACACAACCGCGCATTTTTTACATATACAAAATTTATCTCCCTATCAGGATTCGAACCAATAGTCAAACCCAAGTGTCCGAGTCAAAGAGCCTGGGTTCGAATCCTGGTCGGTGAATTATGTTAATTCTTGGCTTAAATAAGAGAGAAGGGATCAATATTTAAAAAAGAACACAAAAAATAACAAACAAACAAACCAACCTTCATTTCCGTGAAGAAAAAGGCGGAAATGGTCAATAATTTATGACGTACTTGATCCAAGCACCCCGGTTATTGATGACGGAGGTGACATAGATTCTCGAACACTCCCAGTAATCTCTGCTGGGATGCGTGTTATTTCCCTTCCGATGATCCTCAACTCGTCCAGTGTTTCAGGAATGTTATCGTAGTCTTTCGCTTTAAGATACCCAAAGGAAAATAAGTCAGGGGAAGACAAATGAGGGAAGTTCGTTGGCCATAGATTGTCAGTACGTCACGAGATCAGTCGAGCTTCTGGGAAGTGTTGTCTCAGGAATTCTAAGACAACGCTCGATGTGTGAGGGGACGCACCATCTTGCTGAAATATGACCGCATTTAGGTTCACACCTCGTTTCCTCTTCAGTGCCAGAACAAATTTCCTTCACAACATGTGCACGCATCTTTCTGCGTTTACAGTGACATTTTGTCCTGCTTCATTTTCGAAGAAGAATGGCTCAGTAATACCATAACGTCCGATGGCACACCAAACTGTCACTTTCTCAACGGAAAATGGTGGTGCTACACGTTCATGTGGTTGCTGGCCTGCCCAAAATCGCATGTTCTGCTTGTTGACATGCCCACTAAGATGAAAGTGAACCTCGTCACTGAAGAAAGCATTATTCAGAAACTCCGGTTTATTTTCAGGCCGGTGGGGAATGCTGACACAAAATTCACACCTTTCTCTTTTATTTCTGTCCGTATGACTTCGCAATATTTGTATTTGTATCTTGTACGGATGCGTTTGCAGATTTTAGTATATGTGTCTTCTCACGGCAGTATGTGATGTTCCCACTAACCGACAAAACCTGCATGTTGATTTTCTTGGTGAAGCTCGCAATTCTTATCTTACAGTTTGGATCCTGTCAGGTGTTTTTGCAGTAGGTTTTGCCCACTGTGTCCTCTATCTAGTCATTAACATTCCCCGCATGTCTGAACTTCGCCTCAATACGTTTAATGGTTTTGTATGATAATTGGGAATTCTTGCGTTTGGAAAGTCCCTATGAAATGGTCTCTGTGTTGCAACGTATATGGCAAAATATACCCTACGACAAGTTGCCGCTGTGGAACAGAAAAATTGCCTGACGTGGTCAGAATTCTGATCTACAAAACTTTTTATTGTCTTCTTTATGTCACCTGAAAATAGAGAGAAAGTGCCGTATTCATTAGTTTAAAAAACGGCAGCTATTTTTGAAGTTGTACATTATTTTGGCACAACTTAGTGTGTGTGTATGTGTGTGTGATACACACAGACCGTGCATGGAACAAGGAACTCTTCTACGAAAATTAAATCCACTATAGTCCGAATAGTAATGATAAATGACAATTACTATAGTTTTTTCTTTTTTCATGATGCTAGCCCGACGTGGGCAACGGGTCACTCGAGACCCAATTTGCAGATCTCGATCTCGATCTCGGTCTCCACTATTTAGATCTCGGTCTCGACAGACGTGGTCTCGGTTTTTCTCCCCGAGACCTTTCGAGACCTCTCGAGACCGTAATGAAAAATACATGTTATTGGCATACTCATGATGGTGGCTTGGTTGAACAGACACAATTCAGAATGTTTCTGAAAGTTTGTAAAAGTAAGGGACTCTAGGTATCACTAATCAGTCACCCTATTTTGAGTTGCCACGTTTGTCTTGCGGGGGGGGGGGGGGGGGGGGGGGGGGGGGGGGGGGGGGGGGTCTGGATGATTTTTTTTAGGTTAGCGCTACAAAAAAATTTGCCCACTCTGCCCCCGTCAGATTAATTTTATTGAAAATGGAAACACTAAATAGAGAATTATGTATGTTATATATATAAGTATATATTATAAGGCCACTTAGTGTTGCCAACGGCGTGTCACCTCTGTGGCGTGATAAAAAACGATTATCCTTCCATCCAATATGTATTTGAAAAAATAAATGCTTCACACAAAATAATGCAAGAAATACAACATAAAGAAAACAGTACCGATAAATTCAATAAAGCATAGAATAACTCGACAACCCTTCACATCACTTATATTTACAACGTACCGATTCGTAGAACAAATCGCAATTGCCAATTGTAAATGTTAAAAAATGACGTCATCAATGATGTCACGGCGGAAAGGGCATGAGCTTGGTCTCGATTTCGATCTCGGTCTCGAATTTTTAGGGTCTCGATCTCGGAAGGTAGATCTCGATCTCGAACCTTTGATCTCGGTCTCGATCTTGGTCTCACAGGATCAGGTCTCGGTCTCGGTCTCAGTTTCGGACTTGGTGGTCTCGACTACATCACTGATATATATATATATATATATATATATATATATATTAGGGTGTCACTTAAATGCAAAGTTTGAAATTTTCATGCTGACACCCCGCGAATCTATTCCATTGGTAAAAAAAACATGGTGACTGAAAAATCTTTTTTATTGAATAACTATAAAAGGTCGCCCCGCCTTCCAAAGTTTAATGCTTGCGCGGCGTCTCCATAATCGTTCATTAGATATCTACACTGTATATATCTCTATATATGTGTGTGTGTGTATCTGTGTGTGTCTGAATATCTGAGAAATAAAGTGAACAATACTTAACGATTCACCGTTTCTCATTTCAGCTACGTGATTTCTGGTGATGGAAACCCGGAAGTGTATATACCTATTAGGGGCAGCGGTTGATGAGGTGAAAGGATGCAAGCTTCCTTCCTACAGGCAAGCATTCGGTTACTCCTTTACCTTCACCATGAAAAGAAAATGACAATACGTGACGCGTTGAGGAAGTCACTTCGAGCAGTGATGTCCTTCTGGGAGAAAGCTCACATTCCAACCAGACTCGAGACACACTGCGTCAGCAAACTGGATAAAGTCTTCGAGGAGTGGAAAGGACTCAAAAAACACGCCTCAAGGACGAGCGATTCACACAAGACGAAAGAAAAAGAATTCATTGAACGCCTCGATCGTCTCTTTGACATCGCCCACGCTGATTGTGAGAAATTGGTCAAGTACCCAGAGGATTGGGAGTTCCTTCAGCAGCAGCGCCAGAAAGGACGTCCAGGTTCAATGGCAGGTTTGGACATGACCCACAGCGCCAAGTCAAAGATTGTACTCGACGTCGGGAGGAAGAGGAGAAACGAAGAAAGCGATCAGCAGCTGAAATGGAGGCAGTATCCAACGAAGCGGTTTTGGAGTCCTCATCCTCCAGCTCAGATGATAGCGAAGAAAAAGGAGCACGTGGTGGTTCGTTAGCGTCTAAACAAAGAGCAACGAAGAACATCATGACATCTGAATTGGCGGCAGCGCTTGATCGCACGCAACTCTCGTCAAGAAAGGCACATATCTGCTGTTTGAGGCAGCTTCCAGCTTAGGGCATGATGCTAGCGACTACAACATCAATCGTGGATCCATTCATCGTCAGCGTGAAAAATTCCGTACCCTTAAGGCTCGGCAACTGAAGAGCGAGTTCCAAGGCAATAGTCCGTTGACTGTTCACTGGGACGGAAAAACTCATGCAAGATCTGACGTCACGAGAATATGTTGACCGCTTACCTATTCTTGTATCTGGCTCCGGGACAGAGCAGCTCCTCGGGGTGCCAAAACTTCTGTCAGGAACCGCGCTGGCACAAACAAATGCCATCATAGATTGCCTGAATGAATGGGGAGTGACCGATCATGTCAAATCTATGTGTTTCGACACAACCGCGACAAACACAGGCCACCGTGGAGGAACTTGTGTTCTTCTGGAAGAAAAAGTTGGACGTGACCTGTTACACTGCGCGTGCAGACACCATGTACTGGAGTTGGTGCTACAGGCGGCATTCGCAGCATCGCTAGATTCAGTATCTACCGGTCCAGAAATTCTGCTTTTCAAGCGCTTCCATGATTATTGGACCCGCATTGACCAGCAACAGTTCCAAACTGCGGACACAGATGCGTTCACCAAAGCAGCTATTTTTAAGCATAGAACGGAGCTCATTGAGTTTGCAAAATCACAAGCACTTCAAGTTCGTGATGACTATCAGGAATTCCTCGATCTTTCCGTCATCTTTCTTGGAGGAGTTCCATACAAGGGACTAAACTTCCGCGCCCCTGGTGCTATGCACCGGGCGAGAAGGATGGCTAAGGGGCTCTATGCCATCAAGATCTGGCTCTTTCGAAGACAGTTTAAACTGACGAACACTGAGGAACGCGGAATTCGAGATATCTGCCTCTTTTCTGTTCTAGTTTACATGAAAGCGTGGGCAACAGCTCATCTGTCCATCGAAGCTCCGCTGAATGATTGGGAATTGATGAGGACGCTCCTTCGATACCCGGACAAGAAGATCTCTGATGGTACCACCAAGAAGCTGTCTGCGCACCTGTGGTACCATTCGGAGGAGGCAGTGGGTCTGGCGTTCTTTGATGAGAGGATATCGATGGAAGAAGTGCAGCATGGTTGCAGCGTTAGATCAAGAAGCCCCTCACATGCCGCCAAAACGACCTTTGGTTCTTGATACTATGTTCCTCAGTGACAGCAAAGGACTGGAGCAACTGATCACAAAGAACACCCGAGGATTCTTCTCAAAACTTCAGTTGCCAGATTGCTTTCTGCTCCACCATCCCAGTTCATGGACGTCAAACTCTGAATACGTGCAAGCTCGGGATGTGGT
The DNA here is from genome assembly GCA_023014485.1 of Bathynomus jamesi. Lineage (NCBI taxonomy): Eukaryota > Metazoa > Arthropoda > Malacostraca > Isopoda > Cirolanidae > Bathynomus > Bathynomus jamesi. Next base: position 19,152 of record JAJOZX010006638.1, on the reverse strand, counting down.
CTCCAAACTTGCAGTGGTGAACGACAGAGCAGAACGGGCCGTGGCTCTGGTGAAGGAGCTGAACGGAAAGTTGACAGTGAAAGAAGAACAGCTCCAGTTCCTCGTTCAAGTTGTCACTGACCACAGAAAGCAACACCCAGCTCCGAACAAATCAGCATTAGTGAGGACGCGAAAGAACTAATCACTGATCAGCGTATGAGCACCAATTATTCTGCTACTGTATATGTATTTTATTTCTCAAAGTTTTGCTTTTGTTGCTTCTCCATTTGTACCATTATTCGCCAAATTATGTCTTCTATTTTGATTATATAATAAACTGTTTGTATTATTTGCGTTTTTAAGTGTCTTACTTTCGTTATTTCACCAAATTGCCTTGTTTTTTATTATCTGGTTCGGCCCAAGCTGTGAACACTGAACAGCTTGTTGACGTCAACAAATGGGTCTTGTTTCAGTGACGAGGGCGACTTTAAATGATGACCAATCAAGACCAAATTTCTCTTCCGTATGTTTACACCAAATGGAACAATTTTAGGGGGTGTCATAGGAAAATATCCATCGTTTAATTTTCCCCCTATTACCTAGTGACACCCTAATATATATATATATATATATAAAATCTTAAGCTGAAAGAATACTGATCTATTTTTAAAATTTTGTTCACGTAATAATTTGAACGTTCTCTTCTTTTCAGATTTGTCTCGAGGGAATTTGCCCCCTGTGTTCACCTCCGACCTAAGTCCCCCTCTAGTCAAAGAGGATACCCCCGTGGGGACCCCCATTCTGACCCTGGCTGCCAATGACCCGAGGGAAGCAGGGTCAAATATGGTCTGCAGGGATCCGATAGCCTTAGGGTGGATTCGAACACTGGTGTTGTCACCATTACGCAACGTCTAAACAGAGAAGTGAGATTCCTTAGACCGATTCTCTTCATAATGAAATGAATATTAGACATTATTATTATTATATTATTATTATTATTATTATTATTATTAAGATGTCAGCTTAATTTGTATTTTATTCTTCATTTCTTTTGTGTTATTCGTATATAATCTTTTATTCTTATTTTTCATTCTTTTTAGAATTATTATTAAAAAATTTTAAAAAAAAAATTCTCTTTTAGAATGATCGTTTAATTTTTTTAGATTAATATTGCATCCAAGCTTTCGACTAATTAGTTTGGTCACTTTGATCCGATTTTTCTATAAAATATAAAATAATTAAATTAGATTATACGTGTAACATTGAAGTCACCAACGTTCGTGGCTTAATAGGTAACGCCGTTTACCAATAAACGAAATGAAGCCATTGAGGTCGAGGGTTCGAATCCCGAGGGTTAATCATAAGCCGGGAGTTAGCGCAATTGGCCGCGGTCGTCTGGTCCGAGCGCCGTGCCAGTTTGTAGCCTTTTTGATTGATGACATTGAAATTGCAAAGTATCAATTATAGAAAACTTAATTTACGGAACATGACGATTATTATTGGACGCTGAAACCAAAAAAATATTAGACATAATTTAATCAACGGCAAATTCTCTTAATATATAATTGACAATTATTTACTATTACATTTAACCTCTTAAGCGTTATCCACGCTTTATATCGTCTGTCGGTGCGTATAAAAGTGTAAAAAGTGACGCTTAATAGGTTAATAAACTTTAAAATGATAATTGTTAAAACGACAAAAATAATTGATATCTACGTACAAATCCCAGACTCAGCTAACGTAAAAAATTATCAAAGATTCATAAACAAAGCGATCATTAATAACGTCTAAGTAAACGATAAAATAATTATATCACCGTACTGCCTACCTGAGAAATTAGAAAATCTGTTCTCCACACGAACCAAACACCCTACAGCGTTACGTCACAACATCTTGTACCAGTATACTGTAATTACATAGAAGAAACCCGTAACGCCTTGGTTAATATTGGTTACACCACCAACACTCTACTAACCAGAGGCCAACAACAAAGATTGAAGTTAAGCAAAAAAAACACCAATATTAATAGCGCGAAAAGGGTGTCCACAAAATCGTACGAAATAAGCTAAATTTGCGCGATTCTTTTGGGGATACCCCATATTTAAATAATAGATTCCAAATCCTTTTCAACGATACGACACAAACTATCAGATTATTTGAAGTGATACTTAGAAAAAAAGAAAATCCTTACAACATTCATTGCACTTCAAACTGATCCAAACGTTTTCGAGTTTTCCTTCAACTAAATTTTGCATAATTATACCCTCGTACTTTTACAATCTATTTATTTTTGTATAAAAGAAACTTCAAAATAGCGTATAATTTAGATTTAATTTAATTATTTTGATTTTTATAAAAGAGTCCGATGAAGATAACCAAAATGTATGAAGAAGCCGACAAGATTAGGTGCGATATTAATCTAAAAATAAAACGATCATTCTAAAAACAGAAATTTTTTTCTTTAAAAAATCAATATCAAAAGACTGAAATAGGAAGGTAAACATTGTTTACGAATGTCGAAAGAGTACTGAAGAAAATTATTATTATTATTATTATTATTATTATTATTATTATTTAGGAAAAGGACACCTTAAGGCTTGTGGTAACAGTGGAAGATGAAGTGCAAGGGGCGGACAACAACATCGTTCGAATACCGTTGGAACTCGTGGTCCTTGACGTCAATGATAATCCTCCCGTTTTCTCTAGGGTGAGGCTGTTTACCATTTTAAATACAATTATTATATATATATATATATATATATAGAAACGACGTAAGTATAGAGGAGTGTTCTGCACACGAGGAAGAGAAATAACAAACAAATGAAAAATAAGGCACCCGCCCGGGAATCGAACTCAGGATCTTCCAATTGCGGTCAGCACGTCTGACCGGCAATTGGAAGATCCTGGGTTCGATTCCCGGGCGGGTGCCTTATTTTTCATTTGTTTGTATTTCTCTTCCTCGTGTGCAGAACACTCCTCTATACTTACGTCGTTTCTATACGTTAATATACTGCGCGGTCATTGCAGTTATATATAACAGTATTATATATATATATATGGGTGAATTTCACAATTAAACACGTGGAATTACTGAATGTTATAAACCTACAGGGAAAAATAAAAAGCTACTTCAAGGTGTTGGAGTACGAAAGCCTCGACATTGATTTTTTTCCCTGCGGGTGTGTAATTACTTGTATATAGTATACTGTATATTACCTTCGTTAACCTTAGTTTTGCTTCCGTCCTACTTGTTCATTCTGACGAAGGTCAAGATTGTTCCCTTATCAGCAACCCAGCGTCTTAACCACTGGGTTACTGAAGGTACCCATTTATTTACCAACCAATTTTATTGTACGGAAGGATGAACAGCTGGGTGAGCTGAGTGCCGGGAATTGAACCCAAGGCCAGTTCCCCGGCCCCGATTCGATTCCAGGTGACGGCATTCGGCGCGCATCAAACCCAGCTGTTCATCCTTCCATTCAATAAAATTGGTTGGTGGATAAATGGGTACCTTCGGTAACCTAGTGGTTAAGACGTTGGACTGTTGATAGGGAAGGTCGTGACATCGAGTCCGGCCGAGGACTGTAATTTCTGACTACCCGTGGTGGGTCGTGCTTCGGATTCCACGTTAAGCTGTAGGTCTGTGGAACAACAAGCTTGACCTTCGTCAGAATGAGCAATTCTGGCGAAAGCAAAAACCAAGGTTAACCAAGCATATATATATATATACACACACACACACACTGTATATATATATATATATATATATATATATATATATACACACACACACTATATATATATATATATATATATATATATATATAATATATATATATATATATATATATATATATAGATAGAGAGAGAGAGAGAGAGAGAGAGAGAGAGAGAGAGAGAGAGAGAGAGAGCAGTTTTGTCATAACGAGTCACAGTCAGCAGATTTACGAGTAAAGCCTCGATCCTTGTAGCGGAATTACACACACACACACACACACACACACACACACAGACACTTACGTTGTCTCCATCATTAATAAAACGAAATACTTAAATAAAATGTAATCCTTGATTTGGTCGTTAGTGATGTGAATCCTTGAAAGCATATACCATTTGCTCTCCTCCCCTTCCTCAATGAATGCCATGAAGTTTTTTCTTCTTGAACAAAGCAAGAATTCGGAGCTTGTTTTGAGTCATGGTGCCCTCAGACGCGTTTTTTTTTATATAATTTATACTTACCTTCATTTATTTATTTATTTGCCGGTGGTGTGGGCCTGGGCCTTAATGAAATTTTTCATTACTTCGTTTTAGCGCCGTGGCTTCGAATTTTCGTTTTCGATTTTTGTTTTTTAACTGATTCCTGCGATTTGCACTAAATAATTTTGCTTTTAAACTTAAGAACACTTAAATTTTAACGGTTCCACTCTTAAGTTTTTAGAGACTTAGACGAAACTTAAGGTATGTATATACCGTATAGAAAATATGAGTTTGTAGCCTAAGCTTGAGGGAGAATTGCCAAAGCGACTCCCCGTGAAATGTCTCGGGATTAACGACCCCTCTTAACTCGTGCTGTTTCTTTGCAGGATAAACATTTCCATTTTTTCCTATAGGCCGATAGTGCACTACTTTCCTCTCTCTCTCTCTCTCTCTCTCTCTACAGGATCGGATCTTCATATTTTGCACGTAACTTTTATTGGCAGTAACTCTACATATTTTTTCTAAAATCTCCAACAAGATATTTTTCAACATGCAATATTTCTTCAATTTTTGTATCGCTACGTATATACATACATACTGTACATTATAAAAATCTCGTTTTCCAGGGATTTGGGGTGAGAAGACAAAAACAAACCCAAACCATAATGTACATCTACACAGAATATATATATATATATATATATATATATATATATATATATATATATATATAATGTTCTTGAAGCAAATCCTTATTTTTACAATTAATTTCATTGTTCTGTGTTGTTTTTATTCGAATATTTTTGTATTTTCTTTTAACATTTTAATGTTTTATAATTTTGTAACATTGAGGATGGGAAATCATTTTCGAAATGTTTGCTTGTTATACCTCCTGAACAAGAATAAATATTTAGATTTTCTTCTTCATCTTTACACTGCGCTTCTCTAGGAACAAACCTTCAAATGAAGTGTGTGTATATATATATATATATATATATATATATACACACAGAGATAGGCAGTATCGCGATACATGTATCGGCGTTACGTATCGAGCGATAGTTTTGTATCGGTAACGGTATCGCTTTAACTATCTATAAAGTATCGATCGTTTTTTTACACCCAATATATCATACAAAGTAAAAATGTATTTACATATTAGTAAGATTTGTTCATTCTTATAGTAATGTATCGCGATACATGTATCGGTATCGATTTCGCTTTAGCCATCTATGAAGTATCGATGTATCGGTATCGCTTTAGACGATTTACGAGTATCGATGTATCGGTATCGCCTTACGGATTTTCGTGTATCGATGCCCATCACTGTATATATATATATATATATATTCTTACGTTTATCTAACTCCCTCCTGATGCGTTATTTCGGGATTAGCTACGACATGTGATCAACTTGACATTCTATCAACAAGTACAGGGTGGGAGAAAAGTCTTTAAGGATTTTATACATAACGACCATTTAGTTAACAATATTATACAAATAAGTGTTCAAATGATTAAACAAACCAAACCAAAAGTCTTAAAAATTTTATTCATACAAATATTTTGTTAATTTGTAATTTAACTTTGAAATACTTCTCCATCTGCTATGATACATTTGTGGATTTTCTCCGTGAAACTCTTCATTGTTCTTCTGAACATATTGAGTGGGATCCATTTCAGTTCTTCATCTATTGTGCGGCCAAGGGCATTCACATTTGGATAGATGAAACCAGGAGTGTAGAGTTTCTCACGCAAATAAGCTCAAAGCCAGAAATCACACGCGGTTAAATCGGGTGATCTGGTTGGCTACTCGATGGGACCTCGCCGCCCAAGCCATCTTCCTTCAAGGTTGGTATCCAGAATCTCACGAGCAGCCGCAGAGTAATGTGGCGGCGCTACATGCTGATAAAACCAATTCCTGCCAACGCCATTAGTAAACTGTGGCCAAACTTTGTTTCTCAATACCTGGCAATAGCGGTTTCCATCCACCGTATCTCTCGATATGTCAAAGAAAAAGAGTCCTGAATAACCAATGCATGCCCAAACTGTTAGTGTAGCCGTTTTAACGGGTTTACTCAATCGCATTTTGGGATTTTTTCACCCAGTAGTAAACGTTGTTTGTTTCCTTTACTCGTTAAACAGAAGAAACATTCATCTGAAAATTTGATCTTTCCAACGAGATCTCGATCACTGTTGAACTTTTGTCTCATTGTTTCAGCAAAGTGCAGCCGTCTTTCAGAATCATCGTCGTATATGAGCTGAGAGTAAATGGGTTTGTAATCGTGGTACTCCCGTGATTTCAATATTTTTGCTGCTGAAAATTTGGAAATAACCAATCCGTCTGCGACTTTTCTCGTTAAACTTGTTGGAGCGACTCGAAAAGTGGCGAGGACATTTTCTTTGTTGTTGTCTCCTGTCGCCTTTACTGGCCTTTCGCTTCTTGAACGATCTTTTACCAGGCTCCCTGTTTCCGAAGGTTTGAGCTTCCAGTATCGAAGAGTGGTTGCATTTGGTAGTGGTTTATTTTATTTTTCTTGAAATAAACGCAAACTTTCTTCACAATTATTATTATAAGAAATAACCCACGATACAAGATACACTTTTTTCTTCATTGTGTATTCCATCCTTACTGACATGACGTTGACTGGAGCTAGGACCTGGGGCCTTCCTGTTCTATCCTAGGGTCATTCCTGGCCTTGTTGCTTTGAAAAGTATCGCATACACTGCAGTGTATCATTGGAATTTATTTATTATTAACAAATTATTTGTATGTATAAAATCCTTAAAGACTTTTCTCCCCCCTGTATATTGTGAGTTAGATTAATTTAGGTTAGCATAGGTTAAATCGCGCTACGTTAAGTTAGTTTGTTAGAGTGTCGACGTTATGGTCTTGTCGATCCGAAGGGCAAAGGTCTGTTTATTTTACTAGGATTTAAGACACTCATTTACATTCCTTAAAAATGTTTTTTATCTTCCTGCAGAAGTCGTTTGAAGTCTCGGTGCCCGAGGATGCTCCTGTGGGATTCACTGTTCTCGGGGGCATTTTGTTGTCTGACGTGGATCAAGTGGGAGAGGTCCTCACAATCGCGTGCCTTAATGATGTAAGTTATTAGTGAGAATCAGGCCTATCGTGTGATGGTTTGAACTTTCGATCATTCTGAAGAACGACTTCACACACACGTATATTTCGGTCGCTTGATTTGTTTGATTTGGTTATCGAAGAGTTAAATTATAAAGTTTGGTTGAGAATGATAAAAATCTCCACAGTATTTCGTTCAGGTGTACAACATTTCATAGGCAGTTAATACATTCTAACGACAAATGTCATGCGGGTTAGATTAGGTTAGCATTAGTTAAGTTCAGTTAGGTTAAATTTGGTTGTAGTAAGGGTGTCTACGAAATGTGTATACGTCTCTTTTGTCAAAAGTTTATTGCCCAATGCCCATGGCTCTGTTTCCATTCTGGACACAGGTTTATAAATTTTATAGATAGGTTGTTTTCATACTACTCTGAAACTTAATAAAACGTATTAAAACACATCCTATTTTGACGTTATACATGCTGATTATTGATTCCAGTGAGCGAGTGGATATATATATATATATATATTATATATATATATATATGGCAATTTGTTTATTTTAGGGTAAGCCTAGTGAAGACTTCGACATTGTTCCTGAGCAGATGACTTCTAGATCATTCTGGGGATCGCTTGTACTGAAGAAACCCTTGTCCTACGACCGGAGACACACCTTCAAACTCTCTCTGGTGGCATCAGTAAGAATCAAATTACTTTTGATGAAAACTAAATTTTTAGGTTTGATCAAAATAAGTAAATCTATTCGGATCTGTTATAAAAAGGTTCAGTTTTACTTAATCTAATAGAGAATAGGATTCTAAATTTCTGTAAACATTATGTAATGTTGTAATTCATCAAATAGATTGAGAAAAGCGACGAATAAACTTAAAAAAAAAACATTAAGAATAGGAAACCATGCCTCGGTAAATTTGCAACCATGATATCCTTTTATACTCTACTCACCTAAATAGTCTCTTACCATGTCAACAGGACGGTGAAAACATGGTGACATCTCCTCTTAAAATAAACGTTAAAGATGTCCAGAATATCTCACCGATATTCCAAGGATCCACCACGGGGATTGTGTCAGAGGACGCTCCTATAGGCTCCCTAGTTATGACGTTGCAGGCCGCGGATGGCGATGTAGGGGACCCGAGACTCGTTATGTATGAGCTGATCGAAAGTAAGTGTTGGAAAAACGTTGAGCTGTTGGTAACTAAACAGATTCAATGTATTTTTATAGTAAAATGGCTTAAAAATTGCCTTGAGAAAACTCATTTTTAAGTATAGTGAATCTATCAGTAAATGCTCATGATCATATACACCTTCAACGGCAATATATATATATATATATATATATATATATATATATATATATCCCCGCAAGGGGGTTCTAAGCTCGTGCTCTTGAGTGCTCTTTGTGCTCGTTTGTACGTGCTTGTTCCTGGAGGTTTCACGTGCGCCCTCCCGGCCCTAGCACCCAAGGATGATGAGGCTCGACCCTGCAGTCCTTGGTCTTTTTCCACTTCGACTGTCCCCTCCACCCTTTCTTTTTCCTCTGTCTTTCCTCTCACTTTTTCTTTGTTTTTCCGCTGAGATATGCCCTTTAAATAGAGGCGAATCGGTTCTTCCTGAACTAAAAAAAAAAATATATATATATATATACAAACTCAGAATGGTCCCCTGAGAAACTTATATGTTAAACACAGACCGTGCATGGAACAAGGAACTCTTCTGGGAAAATTAAATCCACTATAGTCCGAATAAGTAATGGTAAATGACAAATACCATAGTTTTTCTTTTTCATGATGCTAGCCCGACGTGGGCAACGGGTCTCTCGCAAAGAGGTCCCATAAATATAGCTTCCCTCACCAGCTATCTGCAAAGCAGACAGGATCCAGCTTTGGGACATGGATCTAGGGTTTAAAGCAAGCGAGAGACCCGTTGCCCACGTCGGGCTAGCATCATGAAAAAGAAAAACTATGGTATTTGTCATTTACCATTACTTATTCGGACTATAGTGGATTTAATTTTCCCAGAAGAGTTCCTTGTTCCATGCACGGTCTGTGTTTAACATATAAGTTTCTCAGGGGACCATTCTGAGTTTGTGTATATTAAACGGACGTGTTACGTGCCTTGAAAAGTGGACGCTCAATGTCCCGGTTGAGGTTTAAGTTTTGTTTTTTTGGCTAAAAATACAATAGTTACCCCTTTTTCTTTGATTTATTCAATCCGACGTGAATGCAACGAGTCTTTTACTTATATAGAGGTTCTGAATGTAGTGGGACTAGGCTTGCTTTAAACCCTAGATCCATGTCCCAAAGCTGGATCCTGTCTGCTTTGCAGATAGCTGGTGAGGGAAGCTATATTTATGGGACCTCTTTGTGAGAGACCCGTTGCCCACGTCGGGCTAGCATCATGAAAAAGAAAAACTATGGTATTTGTCATTTACCATTACTTATTCGGACTATAGTGGATTTAATTTTCCCAGAAGAGTTCCTTGTTCCATGCACGGTCTGTGTTTAACATATATATATATATATATATATATATATATATATATTAGGGTGATACAAAAAAATATTTTTGAAATGCCAGTGGGCTCAGCTTTTATTTGGTGCCTTTTGCTGAAAAACTTCACTGTGAATTGAACCCGAGGCCGGTGGACTCGTAGTCAACGATGCTTAACCACTACACCACCCCAACCATACCACCGTATATGTACAGTATATGAATTAGGAAGCTTTTCGTATTTTCGTTGTCTCATTTATGATGGTGTGCTTAAAAAATAATACCGCGATATAAATATGTATTTGTGCGAATTAATGTGAAAAGGATAAAACAAAATTAGAATTTTCAGTAAAATGCATATATTTTGAAGACTGGAACAAACCTTAATATTTGATACGACCACCTTTAGTTTTAATAACGTCTTGAACACACTTTGGCATGGAATGTACCAGTTTTTCCTAGATTTTCTTTGATTTTCTTTAATATATGTATCCTTAATGACGCTCTAGCTTGTCAGGATGTAAAATGTAGAATTCAAACGCATATTTTGGAATTTAAAGACGTGTATGAACAAATTGTTTCCTCTCTCAATAATGCTAGCCTAGACTTAAATACCTTTACGAGACTTTGCTTGGAGCGATTATGTTGTTGAACATCATAATGTATCCAGAGATGCTTTTTTAATGTGGTGTGAACAAGGGAAGCCAAGTCAAGGCCTGTATTACAACAAAAACAGAGGGCTAATGCCAGGTTACTTTTTTAGTTGCTGTAGCGGTAACGCTGTTACTTTTGAGATGTAACGAAAATGGTAACGGCACTACTTTTTAGAGCTATTTCAATCGTTACTCGCTACTTTCAAACTGCATTAAGGTCACAGTAACTGCATTGAGGTCACAGTTGGGCACGTTACTTTCTATAAGTAACGGCGTTACCGCTACCGTTACATTGTTAAAAAAGTAACGTCGTTACCACTTTAGTTATTTCTATGAAAAAGTAACGCGTTACCGTTACCGTTAATTTTAAGGAAAGACTGAAGAGTAAAAAAGCCTAAATAATACCAAATTATACTTTGTATGACAAAAAAATCAAAACAAACTAAAAAAAATTGCCTGTACAAAAACTAATCTTGCAGATTTTTTAGGAGTGTGTTCTTCGATTTAAGGAACACTAGCTTTTCAAAAGTGGCATCTGATAGTCCTCCTCGTTTGAAGGAGCTAACAGCTAATTAACAGCTAATAAATGATACTAGTCAAATGATCAGTTTGAAAGTAGCGAGTAACGATTGAAATAGCTCTAAAAAGTAGTGCCGTTACCATTTTCGTTACAACATCTCAAAAGTAACGGCGTTACCGCTACAGCAACTAAAAAAGTAACATCGTTACGTAACGGCGTTACTAGTAACGCCATTACTCCCAACACTGATTAAGGTACATAAAAAATCATGAGAATGAGTTAAGCAGGGATGCTCTGGCTAGAAAGCTCGCCAGTAAGAATCCAAGAAACTTCTGGAAAGAATTAAAACAATGAATAATAGTGCAAGGTCTCTCCCTACTAATATTGAAAATGTAACAGACTGAGAATCAGGGCCGTAGCTAATGGTAATCTCCAGGGGAGGCTACTACATGGTACCGATAATATAGGGAATTTTTTTGTAAAAATAAAACGCACATTAAAGTTAAAATTTTATATATACGCATTTATTGGACCAAGTCAGTTAGACAATTACAAAACTGAATTATAATTCTAAAATTACTCGGTAAACAACGTGTTAGAATGTAGAAAGTTTAAACAAACGAAACATGGCTTAGATACAATACAAAATACAAATTGGTAATAATTATAATAAAATAGTATAATGCATTGCGGTAATTTTCTTTTATTTAAATCTAATAGTTATTGAAAAATAAATAACAACAGAAACATTGCTTCTAAATTTAAAAACAAAATACAGTAGGCCTACTTCATTACACTAATAAAAAAATTAAAATTAGTTCAAAACAGTCGCAACTTTGTTTTTCTGATTATTAAATTTTCTTAAAAGAATATCCATATTGATTGCTTTCGTGTGTTCTTTCTCAAATGCCAGTAGAAATAAATTTGGCATTCGTTGGTGACACATTGCCAGTCTTTGGGGACGATTTATCCTGGTTAAAACTGAAAAAATGGATTCACATGTCGCAGTGCTGTATCCAAATATTTTAGCAGCTGCCAGTAAATTATAAGTGTCTTAAAAAGCAATCCTTTTTCAAAAATTTGATCGAAAACCACCACGTCTGTTTTCTTTTCTGCTTGGTTTTTAAGAAAATTTCTTACAACAGATATTTCTTCTTGCGATGGAATTTTAATGTTGAGACACACTAGATATTTCATTTTATCTAAATCCATTTCAGCTTCGGCACTAGAGATAGAAATCAGTAGTTTATCATTATCACTGAATCTTCGTTTCATTTCACATACAACGATATCAATAGTTTGGTAGAATATCGCTTTAAAATGTCACTTTAAAATATATATCACTTTAGAGACTGAACCTGAATATTTTTTGTTGTTTTGGCTACTTTAATTACAGATTTATCCATTATTAATTAATTATCCATAATTTATAAATTACTCTAGCAATAAATTAGAATGTCTTTATCCAAACACTATATAAAAAAAAAGCAATTCAGAAATCACGAATATCAATCACGGAAATTTCACGCTCACAACTTCACCACTCGAAGACTGACTGGATGGTCACGAACCAACGTGCAACACAGCTCATTATATATACTAGTTACTCTGTGGACGGACGCCTTCTAGAAAATTCAGCACGTTTATAGCGCATGCGCGTGAACCTATCATACCGCCACGAACTTTGTAGAACTTTCCAGTCCGCTACAATTTTTAAATTTTAATTAACATGTTCAAAACATTTTTCACAAATATTTTTATTTGGGAAGACAGAGGAAAATGTTATTAGTAGAATTAATTATTATTAATTATTATGATTAGTAAAAATACTGATATTAGTAAGGACTGTAAAGTATTTTAGTTAATCTATATTTAGGGCTTAAGGGAGGCTCAAAATTTTCCAGGGAGGCTCAGCCACCTCTGGCTGCCCCCAAGCTACGGCCCTGCTGAGAATATAATCAAATTATGGAAGGAACACTACAGTGAGTTATTCAACTCTGTATATAAGAACAATAATGTTAATTGTGATGCTACCTACAGTCCAGATATAAGAGTTAGTGTATTTGAGACTAAACAGGCCATAAAATGTTTAGATTATAACAAATCATGTGGTATTGATGGTATTTCTTGTGAGCATCTGAAATTTAGTAGTGACAAATTAGTGCCTCTGTTAGCTTTGTGCTTTAAAGGTTTACCCATACACGGTGTTTTGCCGGATACAATGTTGTTTTGGTGCCAGTACTAAAAGATAAAAAGGGTAAAATCAACAGTAAAGATAACTATAGGCCAATAGCCTTGGCCAGTATTATATCTAAGGTGTTTGAATATATACTCATTAATAGACTTCAATGTTACCTGTATACTAGTGATAACCAATTTGGTTTAAAAAAGAAACACAGTACTGGTATGTGTGTGTATGCCTTGAAGGAAATGGTGTAAAGACCAAACTCTAGATGCTAATGTATTTTTGTGTTTCTTGGATGCCTCTAAGGCATGGGTCGGGGAACTTTTTTGGGTATTACCCAAAAATCTATTTGAGTAAAATGAAATTACCCCCAGACTTCAAAGTAAACAAAAACAAGCCAATTGCTCTTAAAATTGTTGCATATGGTATACAAAAAATTCAAATTCAAAAAATGTTTATTGGATCCATTATTATGGAGAAATAAAAAAAAGCCACACATGCTGGCATAAGAATAGCACACAAACAAAATTAGTAAAAAGGATTGAAGAACTGAAGAATTTCATTCAAAACATCTCCACTTCAGGTTTTGGAAAAATGATGCTGTTTCATTTTTGATACAACATCAAAATCAGGACGTAAATTCGTAATATTCTAAAATTTAGAATAACGCCACATTTATGTAACAAAATAAAATAAAAATATACGAAAAAAATATCAGCACAAAGTGTCAAGCACTAAAAGCACCTCTTCGTTTCATGATACCATACATACGACTGAGGCTCTGAGGGAAGAGTGTCTCATACCGCACGCATTACCCCCAAAATTTTTAAATTTACCCCATTTGGGGTAATTTATCCCTGTTCCCCGACCACTGTTCTAAGGCATTTGATCGTGTTAATCATGAGAAATTATTCATGAAACTTGTGAATCATAATGTACCTGGTTACTTGGTTTGTATATTAATATTCTGGTATAATCACCAGACAATGATTGTAAGATGGGGTGGGGTTAATTCAGAGCCATTCTCTGTGACCAGTGGTGTCAGGCAGGGAGGGACATTATCCCCTACTTATTCAATGTTTATATGGATAATCTGTCTGTTGTGCTAAACACCTGTGAAATAGGCTGCTGTATTGGTACAATGATTGTTAATCATCTGATGTATGCAAATGATCTAGTTCTTATTTCTCCGTCTGTAAAAGGGCTCAGCACACTTTTGAAGGTGTGTGAAAGGCATGGGAAGGATAACGACGTAAAATATAATCCAGCTAAAAGTCATGTTATGATTATGAGGACCAAGGCCTACAAATATATAAAATTTCCTGAATTTCAATTGAATGGTATGGTGCTGTCAGAAGTGACCCAGACTAAGTATCTTGGCCACATACTAACTGATAGTCTTTCAGATGACTGTGAGATTCTAAAGCAGGGGTCGGCAACCATAGACACGCGAGGTGGTTGTCCAAGGCACGCCAAGTAATTCCCCAAAAATTGCAATTTAAAAAAAAAAATTTGAAATTATAAAATTATATTAAATTATTATATTGAATATTATTATATATTATATATTGTATATATTATTATATATTGAAATTAAAAAATTATAAAGGACAGTATCAAACTGTCTGTGTGTATTTTTGGTTAAAATACAAATAAAAAACGCTTTGATTTGTTTGTTAGGATTGAAATAGAGCTGACCGTTCTACGAAATATGCATATGAAAATTATAGTTGGCACGCAGGGCCGTAAAAATGTTGGCATTAATTGTTAACTGGCACACTGCGTTCAAAAGGTTGCCGACCCCTGTTCTAAGGCAATGTAGATAGTTATATGCTTAGGGAAATACTTTGGTTAGAAAATTTCATTTTGATTTTGTTCAAAACATTTGTACTCCAATGTATACAGCTCATTCGTGGTGGAACTACAGGATGTATAATTTGAGGAAATTATACGTTGCATATAATAATATTTTTAGGAGTTTATTAAGAACTCCAGGATTTATAAATGGTGCTCCTTCTAGTGCCAGTATGCTGTTTGTAGTCAATAAGGTGCTTAACTGTACCAGTTTCATTCGCAATTTTGTATTTAGATTTATCACTAGGCTTGGTGAGTCAGTCAGTAAGATAATAGAAGCCATGGTTAGTGGACTGGTCTCCGATATATTTTATAAGTCTCAAATCTGGAGAATTGGCGTAAGCAATTGTATGTTCATTATGCACAGCGATTCACTGGCCTACTTAGTCAGTGCTCCAGACAACTATCTCTTACCCTTCTATGGACCACTTGTATAATGTTTGTACTTGTTGAGTCTGAAATAAAGTGTGTGTGTGTTTGTTTGTAATTCTTTATCATGAAACCAGACTTTCTTGACAGACTCGATCAGTTTTGCTTTCGTTGTATAGTCCAGTTTTCGAAGTCGAGTCTTACATATAGCCTGTAAAAAATGCTCTGTATGAATTGGTCCACAATTAACCCACCCCTTATATCTCCAGTCTAACTATAGAGTAGATTAAGTCTAGCCCTGTAGGGGTCAGCCTAGAGATTCCGGAAATGGTCCAGAGCGGGCAGATAAATTGAGGTCCACAGTAGGATTCCTCACCAAATTAGGTTAGGGCAATCTACCTTCACCTTTGTTAAGCTATGAGTTGATACTAGGTCTTAGGCCACAATGTAGGCCTAATTTGTCTGACCGAGCTTAATTTAATGAGTTTACTTTAGACTGGGTTAAAACACAATTAGTCACTTACTGCTAGTTATTAGAGAGTCTCTTTTCTCCTTCCTGTATAATTGTCGAGAGCGTACTTGCTGGTGGGGATCTTTTTTCGGTGTCTGTTCTTCTCCCTTCCCTCGTTCCGTCTTGTCGCCCCGTTCCTTGTTTTCGTTCCCCCGTTGTCTTCCTTTTTTCGGGGCTTTTTCCACCAGCGTGGTCTTGGTTTTTTTTCGGTTGGTTGATCGGTAATGTATATCTATTACCGAGCACGCTCTTGTCACACAGTATGTAAATACTAGTGTGGAGAATAACTCTGGTGAGCAACCAATTGGTTTCATTCACCCAGTTATTGACATAAAAGGAATTTAATAATTGTTAGATTAACTACCTACCTACTCAGTGAACCATTTTCGTTACCTCCCAACTACCCACACATCAGTTTTCCATATAGCCCATAGATTTTTGATTGGGTTTAGATCTGGCGAGTTTCCCGGCCAGTCTAAACGGCTGATATCGTTCATCTTTAAGAACTCTTTAACACATTTTGATGTATAGCACGGAGCCAATCCCGTTGGAAAACCGCGTTTTTGGACAATTTCTGCAGTTATGGTTTGGTATGGCGTTCTAGAACCTCAATATATCGTTTACTATTCATCATGATGCCTTCCACAGGCTCTAATGCGCCAGTTTCTCGTGCAGAAAAACAACCCCGGAACATTTTCTTTTCTGAGCGTTTTACAATTTGGTTATTGTGGGAACTGGTTGTAGGTTTACCAGGTAAATGGCGTACAAATTGATTTTGTTTACCTTGAACAAGAAAATGACTCGTCTCGTCTTCTTTTGACCAACTAGCATATTTCTTGGCCTACGCATAGCGTTTTGTCTTCATTATTGTTGTTAGCAATTGTTTTTCCATAGGTTTCTCGGCTTTGCGTCCCACCGCCAGCAATCGACGTCTTAAATTTGATGATGATACCTGGATACCTGCTGATGCCACTAATTCTTGGTTAAGCATGTCACTAATTTTTCTGAGATCCCGATTGCTCCTTCGTATTATTTTGCATCATCTCTGGGTGTTTTCAGTTTCCTTCCGCATTTGTCTTTCCTTGATGGTGATATTGAGCCCGTGGTCTGTTTCTTCTTAATAATCTTATTGACCGCTCCCACACCACCTTTGACTGCATTGGCAATTTCTCTCTGTGTGAGTGATGTATGTTCATGCAAGGTGATTATTTTACTTCTTTTCCTTGGTGTAATGTCCACATTTAACTCTGAAACACACTGTAGAGCGCAGAAATCACACGTACTGACTCTGATGACTGACAAGAATATACTAAATTGGCAGAAACTGAATTACAAGCCCGACTTCAAAAGATGATGCAGTAGCCTTAAAAGATGATGCAATCATGTCTCAGATGCAACGTGCGAAATTCACGTTGGCCCGTTGGCCCGAGGCCAGTTGTTTTCACATCGGATCAGTAATTTTCATAAGACAGCTGGTCTGAATGTTTTAAGTTAAAACGTTGCTGGCCACTTAGACCAGCTGTCTTATGAAAATTACTGATGCGATGTGAAAACAACTGGCCTCGGGCCAACAGGCCAGCGGAAATTTGGCACGCTGCTCGGATGGTGCGGTACTGCGGTAATGTAGTTAGTGTATACCAATAATTGGTTTTGTTTAACCTCCTTCGCAACATTAAGGTCATATGACGAAGGGGACCTACAGCTTTATGTGGGATCCGAACCACGGGTCGCTACATAGTCTGGACGCAGCAGACGGCCTCCCATCCAACTACTATCCGACCTAATGTCGTTTAACTTCGCTGATGAACGGGAAGCGGTGTTACGACATTGGCTACGACGTAGCCCTGTATACCACAAATAATTAATTAAACTTATTCATAAAATTACATTTAAAAACTCCCATTTTTTTTCATTAAAAACACTGAAAAAAAATCATATTTTTGTTCCGTGTTTACATTAATTTGCACAATAATGTATATTTGAATCTTTAACATTCAGCAGATTATTTTGAGATTTCACAAAACCTTTTGAAGTTAAACAAAAATATGATTTTTTTTCATTGTTTTTAATGAAAAAAAAAAAAAGGAAGTTTTTAAATGTAATTTTATGAATAAGTTTAATTAATTATTTGTGGTACACAGGGCTACGTCGTTCGTCGTAGCCAATGTCGTAACACTGTAATACTGTATTCCGTTGGGTGAGAGAGGGTGAATTTGGCTTTCTTTTCCGTTTGGTTTGTTTAAATGTGGTATTGGGAATGATTTGATTTGATTTCAGCGAAGGTAAAAAGAATTCATTAAATGGGATGACCATAGTTTTAACTTCATTATCGTATCATAAATACGAGGGCTGCTCTCATAGTAGTATTCGGACAATAACGATAGATTTCATAAAAGAGTGGACACTTTCGGACCAGCCCTTGTATGATATAAATTTTTTTATTTAAATTAGTTGATGAATTGGACATTTTATTTAGGTCCCTTCGAGCAGAATTTAATTAGCTCATGAATACAAACATCAGTCATTTAACGGTAGAACAGTACGTAAAACTGACCCATAAAACACGAGACCCAAGTTAAATAATATCCATATTTTCAATTTTAAGAAACCAAATTTTGAAACTCCAAAACATATACGGAAAGTCAATACAGTAATACTAAGGTCTTTCTTATACATGAACGAACAAACAAACTTTATTTCAAACACAGCAGGTACAGTTTTGGAATAAAAGGTCACCTAAAACCGTAAAATTTTTAAAAAGCATAAAAAATGAAGGTACTTTCCTGTTAACGGGAATACCCTAAAAAAAGTCTTCCGACTCTAGTGTTTTTGACCTGAGAAAAAAATAAAATGCACCAAAGTTCGAAAGACTTTATTTATGAGTTTTATTTATGTTTATGCAAGAACGTGAGTAAATTTTTATAAACGGAAATATCTTATCTTCAATGATGCAAAGTTAATGGTGTGGTTATCGGGATTACAAAATTTTGTAGTATTTGTTTGCTATATAAATAAGCATATTAAAATGTTTCGATGATGTTAGAATTGTTGGTACTTACGTATTATCATACGGGACTACCAAACTGTTTGTTATGTATTTTGCTCTCGTCATTTTCGTTTAAACTAACGAAAATATCACAACTTAACCTAACCAATCATCAAGGGCGTACAGTTGACCTAACGGGCATTCAATTGACCTAACCACGCATTGAATTAACCTAACAGGTTAATATAACGGAAAATGCCCGGTTAGGTCAACTGAATGCCCAGTTAGGTTGAATGAATGCC